>JBBBDQ010001818.1:562500-980000 GCA_037127315.1 Ascarosepion bandense
ACATACCTATATCCAACAAGCATGAATATATTCTGAATTTATTACATAAATTCAAAACATTCTTCACCAGAATTAGATGGAAGGCACTATTTTCTTTAAAATTTTAAGTTCAAATTTAAAACTAGGCGTTACACACCAGCAATTGATGAACTAGTCAGCTTTGAAAAAGATATGATTAGTCTAATAGACAAAATCAAGTTTAAAAAAGTAAATATTAATTTCTAAAATCTGTTAAATGCCAAAGTAAAAAGAATAAAAAAAAACACAAAAAACTCCAAAAAGCAACGTACGACAAAATATCTTTAACGAAAAATGTAACTGCAATGATAAAAAGAAATGTCCGTTTAAAGGAGTTTGTAAAACCAAAGGAATCATCTACAGAGCAGTAGTAAAAGATAAAATATAATTAGTATGTACCGAAGGCAGTTTTAAAATTCGATTGAATAATCACAAATCCATATTCAAACTAGAAAAGAATTAAAAACAGCTCTAAAGTAACCAAATATGGAAATTAAAAAAAAAGAATAGGAGAAACCCTCACGCGACGTGAAAAATATTTTTAAAAAAGCCAAACCCTGCAACGATGGTGATATTGGCAGATTGTGCCAAGAAGAATAGTGTTGTATCACCGAAGTGGCAGGATGATACCCAGGAGATGTGTAGTGAGTATCTACAGCACAATATCCGTGCTAAGGGATATTAATACAAATAAGACAAACACCATTAAATAGAACAACAGATAGTAGAAGAGAATAGAGGTTAAGTTGTTACAGTCGTAGAGAGCACAGTCCGATAATAATCGTCAATGACACTCCGAAAATCCCAGACTGCTATTAGACTTTATTTTTACAACTACTCCGGACCACAGACCATACCATTCTTGGAAGCACTAGGTGGGTCTTAGCTGCTCTACAACAAAAAGTTGGCTATATCATTATTTCCAGGATGACAAAAGCTACTAAATGAAAGGTCCGATATAATGTCCGGATGTAGACACATTGGAAAATATTTTCTTGACTCGTACAACCCCAGCTGAAAGGATTCCCAATAACAAATCCTCCCTTATTTGAACTTCTGGTTATGAACTTATAAAATCGTTAACCGTTAAGTCATCAGTCAAAACAAATCGCCTGACGAAACCGCCGAAAAGATCGAAACCATGGTAGCGTAACCGGTTGATATTCCGTACCTAAATATCTAAAGGTTGTACGTGTTAATATGTTATGTTAAAACTTCATCCTCCTTCAAGCATGTAATCAGCACTTTCTAATACATCTGTTTACGGGTCTAATTTTATTTCAATCTGACCTATAACCGTTCAGTATATATACACAGGTATAGGGTAGGTATGGATAGAATACAAAAAAACCCGTATCCAAAAAACACCATTCTTTAAAAAAGTGCTCAATACAAAGCAGAGCGAATAATATTTATTTAGAATTACATTACAAAAGTAGCCATTTTGTTTCGACGCTGTGTCTTATTAAGTGATGATGTTGATATCTATATATATGCTCATATGTGTATGTATAATCATTTGTATATGCAAGAGGATCAATAAATCAGTAATCTGAAATTTTCCATGTTCTGTTTGCCTAATTAAAAGAGAATTTTAATGGGTAAATTGACAATGATGAGAAGAAAGTTGAAAATTACATATTTATTTAAAATAAATGCTTTGTCATCATTAAGTTACAGAATTATTGATGTGACTAATTAGTCAATATATATATATATATATATATATATATATATATTGATTACGCTACCATGGTTTCGACAAAAGAACAGATCGACTGACGAAACCCAAAAAATTAAAACAATGGTAGAGTAACCGGCTGATCTTAACTACATAAATATCTAAATCCTCTACATGTTGAATCTCCATTTTCCTTCAAACATGTATTGAGCACTTTCTAATACAACTGTTTCTGGTCTAATTTAAACCTGACCTACAACTGTTCAGTATATATATATATATATATATATATATATATATATATATATATATATCTGTACGAACATCCCAACACAAATATATGTATACATATACACAAACACATGCTTATATCTTCATAAACTTGCAGATAAAACGCACACACACTCATATATATATATGTGTGTGTGTGTGTGTGTGTGTGTGTGTGTGTGTGTGGGTGTGTGTGTGTGTGTGTGTGTGGGTGTGAGTGTGTTTGCATTACAACAACTATACAGACACACACACATAAATATATATTCATAAATATGTACGTGCATATATATATACACACACACACACGCATATATATATATATATATATATATATATATATATATTTGTTATTATATATATATATGCACAACCGTAGTCATATACAAACACACACACACACACACACACGCACACACACACACACACACACACACACACACATGCGCGCACACACGTTTCTATTTTATTTCCTTCCATATCCAACGGCATTTTCTCTCATGGACCCAAATTTATATTTAATTTTTTAATATTTTCTGTGGTTGATTTTTTTTATTATTCAAAATCTTGGCGTGACGGTAGAGGACGCCGTTCATGAAAAATCTGAATCGTCAGAGGCAAGCAAGTACACAGCAAAAAAAAAAAAAGGAAAATATTCTTGCTTAATTTTTGCTTAGTTTTCGTTGTTGTTATTTACGGAAAGTGGGGCTTTTTATTTATTTATTTCCTTTTTTATAATTATTTTCTTGATTTTTATTTTACCCTATTTATTTATTTAGTTCCAATTTTTTGGAACGCTTATCCCATCTTTAAAGTCAGACTAAATAAATATGCCTGTGCGTTTCTTTGTGTGTAGCTCTTAATAAAGAAGCAGAGAGACGGAAAGATGGAGAGAGACTCAGATTTGAGAAAAAGGAGATCCCAATCGGTACTGCCTATACAAAGCTCGTGAGACGTTTTTCGCTTTCCATTTATTCTATCGAACTAGCTTTAGTCTTACGTATATTTTTCTTTTATTTATCTATTTTTTCGACGCCATATTTTATTTTCTCTGGCTTTTATTTATTTGAGATCTATTTGCTTTCATCCGTTTCATTTCTGGCAGATGCGAAAGGGCGCGGTTTAAAAAAAGAATGTCTTTTTTTAAGTCGGATTCCTTATAAAGCCTCTCGTCTGAATTTTCCATTTCTGATTTTGGGTGTTTGCTTATTTTGGTTATTTTTCTTACTTTTTATTTAATTCTCTTTGATTTAATCTTTTCAGTTTCATATTAATACGATTCGCGCGCACACACACAGACACACACACACACACATACACACACACACACACACACACACACACATATATATATATATATATATAAAGGAAATTAAGCAACAACACTGAAGGCCGAGGCTGATTTTGACTTGGCTACATTATGTACATGATTATGGATATTAGATATTCTGATAAAATATTCTAAGTCTTCAGGGTCATTTCATGACGTCACAGAATACATGCCGTACACGGTGTGGTTTCAATAAATAGACGATCAGGCATGCTGCGATAAGGTTCAGTTTCATGTAAGTTGCAGGTGTCATGCAAAGGTAATACACTCAGATTTCTTTTCTTCAATTTGAGCCGCCTTGAGATATTTTGAGATTGCGGCATTTCAAGAGATAGGATAACCATTTCGCATAATTGCACCGGCCTTCAATGTTGTAGCTTAATTTCCTTTATATATATATATATATATATATATATGGGGGCGCGAATTAATATGAACACACACCAATGATACTTTTGTTTAATTATAGCCGTTTTGAAAATTTCGTATTTCGTCTCTTTAAGATGTTGGATAGCCATTTCAGATAATTGCACCCCATGTTACAGGTAACATGCAAGTATAACACACATCGATATTGCTTTTGTTTAATTTGAACCGTCTTCAGAAGGTTAGGATTGTGGCCGTTTGAGAAGTCGAACAACCATTTTGAATAATTAAACCGCATATATTAGGTGCCATGCTAGGGTAACACACTGATATTTATTTGGTTTAATTGGAGCCGTTTTCAGATGTTTTGAGACTGCGGCCCTTTAAAAGGTTGGGTTGCAATTTCAGATAATTGCATCGCATGTTTCAGGTGTCATTCAAAGTCGACACTCACCGATATTTCTTTTGTTCAATTAGAGCTGCCTTGAGTTTTCGGGATTGTGACCTTCAATAGGTTCTATCGCATATTTCAAGTGTCGTTCAAGGGTGACACTCACCGATATTTCTTTTGTTCTATAAGAGCCGTCTTCAGCGGTTTGAGATTGCGACTTATCAAGAAATAATTTAGCTATTTTAGATAATTGCACTTAATGTTTCAGTTGCCTTACAAGGTTGACACTCACCGATATTTCTTTTGTTCTATAAGAGCCGTCTTCAGCGGTTTGAGATTGCGACTTATCAAGAAATAATTTAGCTATTTTAGATAATTGCACTTAATGTTTCAGTTGCCTTACAAGGTTGACACTCGCCGATATTTCTTTTGTTCTATAAGAGCCGTCTTCAGCGGTTTGAGATTGCGACTTATCAAGAAATAATTTAGCTATTTTAGATAATTGCACTTAATGTTTCAGTTGCCTTACAAGATTTGACACTCACCGATATTTTCTTTTTGTTCTATAAAACCGTCTTCAGCGGTTTAGAATTGAAACTTATCAAGAAATAATTTAGCTATTTTTCATAATTGCACTTAATGTTTCAGTTGCCTTACAAGGTTGACACTCACCGATATTTCTTTTGTTCTATAAGAGCCGTCTTCAGCGGTTTTTGAAGTTGCGACTTATCAAGAAATAATTTAGCTATTTTAGATAATTGCACTTAATGTTTCAGTTGCCTTACAAGGTTGACACTCACCGATATTTCTTTTGTTCTATAAAAGCCGTCTTCAGCGGTTTGAGATTGCGACTTATCAAGAAATAATTTAGCTATTTTAGATAATTGCACTTAATGTTCCAGTTGCCTTACAAGGTTGACACTCACCGATATTTCTTTTGTTCTATAAGAGCCGTCTTCAGCGGTTTGAGATTGCGACTTATCAAGAAATAATTTGGCTATTTTCATAATTGCACTTAATGTTTCAGTTGCCTTACAAGGTTGACACTCACCGATATTTCTTTTGTTCTATAAGAGCCGTCTTCAGCGGTTTGAGATTGCGACTTATCAAGAAATAATTTAGCTATTTTAGATAATTGCACTTAATGTTTCAGTTGCCTTACAAGGTTGACACTCACCGATATTTCTTTTGTTCTATAAAAGCCGTCTTCAGCGGTTTTGAGATTGCGACTTATCAAAAATAATTTAGCTATTTTAGATAGTGCACTTAATGTTTCAGTTGCCTTACAAGGTTGACACTCACCGATATTTCTTTTGTTCTATAAGAGCCGTCTTCAGCGGTTTGAAGTTGCGACTTATCAAGAAATAATTTAGCTATTTTTCATAATTGCACTTAATGTTTCAGTTGCCTTACAAGGTTGACACTCACCGATATTTCTTTTTCTTCTGAAACCGTCTTCGGCAGTTTGAGATGCGACTTATCAAGAAATAATTTAGCTATTTTTCATAATTGCACTTAATGTTTCAGTTGCCTTACAAGGTTGACACACACCGATATTTCTTTTTGTTCTATAAGAGTCGTCTTCAGCGGTTTGAGATTGCGACTTATCAAGAAATAATTTAGCTATTTTTGATAATTGCACTTAATGTTTCGGATTGCCTTACAAGATTGACACTCACCGATATTTCTTTTGTTCTATAAGAGCCGTCTTCAGCGGTTTGAGATTACGACTTATCAAGAAATAATTTAGCTATTTTTCATAATTGCACTTAATGTTTCAGTTGCCTTACAAGGTTGACACACACCGATATTTCTTTTTGTTCTATAAGAGTCGTCTTCAGCGGTTTGAGATTGCGACTTATCAAGAAATAATTTAGCTATTTTCATAATTGCACTTAATGTTTCAGTTGCCTTACAAGGTTGGGGGAGGCACACACCGATATTTCTTTTGTTCTATAAGAGCCGTCTTCAGCGGTTTGAGATTGCGACTTATCAAGAAATAATTTAGCTATTTTTCATAATTGCACTTAATGTTTCAGTTGCCTTACAAGGGTGACACTCACCGATATTTCTTTTGTTCTATAAGAGCCGTCTTCAGCGGTTTGAGATTGCGACTTATCAAGAAATAATTTAGCTATTTTTCATAATTGCACTTAATGTTTCAGTTGCCTTACAAGGTTGACACTCACCGATATTTCTTTTGTTCTGTAAAGGCCGTCTTCAGCGGTTTGAAATTGCGACTTATCAAGAAATAATTTGGCTATTTCATAATTGCACTTAATGTTTCAGTTGCCTTACAAGGTTGACACTCACCGATATTTCTTTTTGTTCTATAAGAGCCGTCTTCAGCGGTTTGAGATTGCGACTTATCAAGAAATAATTTAGCTATTTTCATAATTGCACTTAATGTTTCAGTTGCCTTACAAGGTTGACACTCACCGATATTTCTTTTTGTTCTATAAGAGCCGTCTTCAGCGGTTTGAGATTGCGACTTATCAAGAAATAATTTAGCTATTTTTCATAATTGCACTTAATGTTTCAGTTGCCTTACAAGGTTGACACACACCGATATTTCTTTTTGTTCTATAAGAGTCGTCTTCAGCGGTTTGAGATGCGACTTATCAAAAAGAAATAATTTAGCTATTTTTCATAATTGCACTTAATGTTTCAGTTGCCTTACAAGGTTGACACACACCGATATTTCTTTTTGTTCTATAAGAGTCGTCTTCAGCGGTTTGAGATTGCGACTTATCAAGAAATAATTTAGCTATTTTTCATAATTGCGCCCAATGTTTCAGTTGCCTTACAAGGTTGACACTCACCGATATTTCTTTTGTTCTATAAGAACACGTCTTCAGCGGTTTGAGATTGCGACTTATCAAGAAATAATTTAGCTATTTTTTTCATAATTGCACTTAATGTTTCAGTTGCCTTACAAGGTTGACACTCACCGATATTTCTTTTGTTCTATAAGAGCCGTCTTCAGCGGTTTGAGATTGCGACTTATCAAGAAATAATTTAGCTATTTTACTTAATTGCACTTAATGTTTCAGTTGCCTTACAAGGTTGACACTCACCGATATTTCTTTTGTTCTATAAGAGCCTTCTTCGGCGGTTTGAGATTGCGACTTATCAAGAAATAATTTGATATTTTAGATAATTGCACTTAATGTTTCAGTTGCCTTACAAGGGTGACACTCACCGATATTTCTTTTGTTCTATAAGAGCCGTCTTCAGCGGTTTGAAGTTGCGACTTATCAAGAAATAATTTAGCTATTTTAGATAATTACACTTAATGTTTCAGTTGCCTTACAAGGTTGACACTCACCGATATTTCTTTTGTTCTATAAGAGCCTTCTTCGGCGGTTTGAGATTGCGACTTATCAAGAAATAATTTAGCTATTTTAGATAATTGCACTTAATGTTTCAGTTGCCTTACAAGGTTGACACTCACCGATATTTCTTTTTGTTCTATAAGAGCCGTCTTCAGCGGTTTGAGATTGCGACTTATCAAGAAATAATTTAGCTATTTTAGATAATTGCACTTAATGTTTCAGTTGCCTTACAAGGGTGACACTCACCGATATTTCTTTTTGTTCTATATGAGCCGTCTTCAGCGGTTTGAGATTGCGACTTATCAAAAAATAATTTAGCTATTTTAGATAATTGCACTTAATGTTTCAGTTGCCTTACAAGGTTGACACTCACGATATTTCTTTTGTTCTATAAGAGCCGTCTTCAGCGGTTTGAGATTGCGACCATCGCAAGGAAATAATTTAGCTATTTTAGATAATTGCACTTAATGTTTCAGTTGCCTTACAAGGGTGACACTCACCGATATTTCTTTTTGTTCTATATGAGCCGTCTTCAGCGGTTTGAGATTGCGACTTATCAAGAAATAATTTAGCTATTTTGAATAGTGCACTTAATGTTTCAGTTGCCTTACAAGGGTGACACTCACCGATATTTCTTTTGTTCTATAAGAGCCGTCTTCAGCGGTTTGAGATTGCGACTTATCAAGAAATAATTTAGCTATTTTAGATAATTGCACTTAATGTTTCAGTTGCCTTACAAGGTTGACACTCACCGATATTTCTTTTGTTCTATAAGAGCCTTCTTCGGCGGTTTGAGATTGCGACTTATCAAGAAATAATTTAGCTATTTTAGATAATTGCACTTAATGTTTCAGTTGCCTTACAAGGGTGACACTCACCGATATTTCTTTTGTTCTATAAGAGCCGACTTCAGCGGTTTGAGATTGCGACTTATCAAGAAATAATTTAGCTATTTTAGATAATTGCACTTAATGTTTCAGTTGCCTTACAAGGTTGACACTCACCGATATTTCTTTTGTTCTATAAGAGCCTTCTTCGGCGGTTTGAGATTGCGACTTATCAAGAAATAATTTAGCTATTTTAGATAATTGCACTTAATGTTTCAGTTGCCTTACAAGGTTGACACTCACCGATATTTCTTTTGTTCTATAAGAGCCTTCTTCGGCGGTTTGAGATTGCGACTTATCAAGAAATAATTTAGCTATTTTAGATAATTGCACTTAATGTTTCAGTTGCCTTACAAGGTTGACACTCACCGATATTTCTTTTGTTCTATAAGAGCCGTCTTCAGCGGTTTGAGATTGCGACTTATCAAGAAATAATTTAGCTATTTTAGATAATTGCACTTAATGTTTCAGTTGCCTTACAAGGTTGACACTCACCGATATTTCTTTTGTTCTATAAGAGCCTTCTTCGGCGGTTTGAGATTGCGACTTATCAAGAAATAATTTAGCTATTTTAGATAATTGCACTTAATGTTTCAGTTGCCTTACAAGGTTGACACTCACCGATATTTCTTTTGTTCTATAAGAGCCGTCTTCAGCGGTTTGAGATTGCGACTTATCAAGAAATAATTTAGCTATTTTAGATAATTACACTTAATGTTTCAGTTGCCTTACAAGGTTGACACTCACCGATATTTCTTTTGTTCTATAAGAGCCTTCTTCGGCGGTTTGAGATTGCGACTTATCAAGAAATAATTTAGCTATTTTAGATAATTGCACTTAATGTTTCAGTTGCCTTACAAGGGTGACACTCACCGATATTTCTTTTGTTCTATAAGAGCCGTCTTCAGCGGTTTGAGATTGCGACTTATCAAGAAATAATTTAGCTATTTTAGATAATTGCACTTAATGTTTCAGTTGCCTTACAAGGTTGACACTCACCGATATTTCTTTTGTTCTATAAGAGCCGTCTTCAGCGGTTTGAGATTGCGACTTATCAAGAAATAATTTAGCTATTTTAGATAATTGCACTTAATGTTTCAGTTGCCTTACAAGGGTGACACTCACCGATATTTCTTTTGTTCTATATGAGCCGTCTTCAGCGGTTTGAGATTGCGACTTATCAAGAAATAATTTAGCTATTTTAGATAATTGCACTTAATGTTTCAGTTGCCTTACAAGGTTGACACTCACCGATATTTCTTTTGTTCTATAAGAGCCGTATTGAGAGATTTAGGGATTGTGACCCTTGAAGAGGGTGGATAGCAATTTCGGAAAAATTCACTGTATCGTGCATGGAACAGGTTAATGTTGACAACAACGGCAAAATGAATGTTCCTTAAGATTCTGAGTTGTCACGTAGTACTCTCGTTCAACAGGATCGGCTTCGCCTGCAGCAGTGATCAGATCCAATATGGCCACAGGAGTGTCAACTAAGATCGCTAGGAATCTCATACCTGCATCTGGAATGCAAAATTCCTTGCTGCCGACAGAACTCTATCCTAAAGGTCTCCCATAGTGCCACGAATAGATACCCAGGTACCCCTAATATTGCAAACGAAAAAAAACTCTTACTTAACTTCAGCTAAAGTTTCTGTGACATAATGAGGAAAGAGAATCACGAGAATCCAATACTCACGGGACTTATATAGAAATAGACAAGGGAAAGCAACGTGAAACATACACTGCGTGCCAGAATTATATGCAAATCGATTTTTTGTTCTAACTCCGACAGTTTTTAATAAAAATTAGTGAAACTTGGTACGTTATATGGCAACACTACCACATATGCAGACCTAAACTTCTAAGCTAATCTGTGCAATAGTAAACAAATGGCAGCCATTTTGGTGACTTGTAGCCTGTTTCAACGTGTCAACTTTATATGCAAATCATTGCTAAAGAGTCAAATATGGTGAGGTGGTGACAGAAAATTAGAACATTGATTATTTTAGTAATATGTAATTTGAGAACAACAATAATACAGAACAAACATCTTCAATATGGTTTCATAGTACAATCAATATTGTATATAATTACCATTTTTATTAACAAGAGAAAAAACCTTTGGTCCATTGAAGATGTCAAACTTTCGATTTCATCTGATGAAATTTCTTTGGCAACGTGAGCGTGTCCCCAAAATCTGAGGCTTGCGTAGATGTGTGTTTCGTGCATCAACTGGCCGTAAGTTAATTGCACCTGAGGCTGCAGCTGGTCGCCTGCCGTTCCGTCCTCATGTGATCGAATGTGTTGATGATCTGTCGAACCCCTCACTCCCCCTGCCAAGTTGTGATTTCTGATCTCAAAGTGAGTTGAGGGCTCGGAGGACGGTCGTCTTGTATCTTACTCGGTGAATGTAGAGGCGGGGTTGATGCACAAATCAGGAATAGGAAAAACAGACAAGAACAAAAAAAATAAAGAGACAGTAGCAAAACCCAGTTTATGTGAACTAATGATTATATTTGTAATTCTTTGTACAGCAACAGAGAAAAAAATAATAAATAAAAAATAAAACACAATACAACTTTTCTCAAAGTCCAATATATTTTCTATTTTTCTTTACAGGTCAACCTCTTCACGACGGCCTGGGCAATTCCAGACAGATCTGACGCCAATGCCTAAGTCCGAACTCTTTTCCTCTTCCACTTTCTTTCTTTTCTTTTTCTTTTTTATTCTATTTTCATTTTATTTTTATTTTTATCCTTTTTAAAGAAAATGCTTATTCCGGCAAAATTCTTTGTACCAAATAGAAGGAATATTGTAAGGTCTGATGAATAGAAATGAACTATAGTTTATAACAACTTGAAATGTGTTGAGTTTTCCTTTATAAATATAATATTGCTCTGGATAACACCCATTGAGCTCTCTATATAAATATAACACTTAATATTTTATGTTAAGTTAATTTTGTTGGATTATCCTAACCGTTTACGGACTGGACATATATATATATATATATATATATATATATATATATATATATATATATATTTCCCAAAAAAATCACCTGAGGATGAAGCCAACAACATAATGGTCTGGCTTCGAAACATGAAAATTTTTGTGTAGTGATACTATGAATTTATAAAAACATTGTAACAACCATTGCAGTATATATATATATATATATGTGTGTGTGTGTGTGTGTGTGTGTGTGTGTGTGTGTGTGTGTGTGTGTGTGTGTGAACATTTTTTTCAAATATATAATTTCTCTTTGTAATTAAACAATAGATATATATATATCTCTTCTGGACTAGATATTTTTGAAAAATCTTAAGAAAATATGTATCATTTGACCGGATTCGAATCTGCGACCTCTAGAAACACAAGGGAAGCCGTTAAGGTTCAAATCCTTGCCGAATAATGCATATTTTCCGAACAAGATTTCTAAAAAAAAACATTCAACCGGTAGATATATATAAATATATTGTTTAATTAAAAGTAGAGAATCTACTCAAATATTAGTATCCATTAAAAATAAACTTCAAACAAATAAATTAAAAATATATCGGTTGTTTATGCATTTTGTAACTTTCCGTAGTAATTCGTAATGAGTGCAAGAGGATACATAAAGAAGCTAAGCTGCTGTTTGCAGTCAGAATGAAGCAGCGCATAGCATCCCCGGTTCCAAAAACTACTGGAGACTCTGCAAAAGTGTACTAAACAATCGCAAACCCTCAATCCCCCTTCTAATCAACGAATTTCAGTTCCTCGCCTCTTCAACTTCGCTCGCAGATTCTCCACCAACTCGACATTGGACTCGTCTGGAGTATCTGTACCCGACTTCCCACCCTGAACCGAAGCCCAACTGACTGACATACACATTCGCCCTCGATGGTCTCTAAAATAATTTCAAAGCTTGACCCCCACCCACACCTTAAAGCGAGCGGCTGCGACGGAATCTCAATCATTGTTCTAAAGAGATGCTCTTCTGAACTTTCTTCTATTCTCTCCAAACTCTATAACTACTGCCTCTCTGCTTCTTGCTTTCCTGTCTGCTGGAAGTCCTCCTTCTTAGTTCTAACATATAAAAATACTGGTGAATCCTCTGACCCCTCTAATTATTGCCCTATCAGCCTCCTACCGATTTTTGGCAAAGTGTTCGAAGCCATCATCAACGCCGAGGTGGTACGACTTCTCACAGGCCACAGACTCTTCTCCGACAAACAGTATGGTTTCCGCTTCACAATGTCTACTGTTGATATGCTCATGACCATCACTGAGTATAAACACCACAAGAACGACGAAGCCCGAACTGTTGCTCTAGATATCTACAAAGCGTTTGACAAAGTCTAGCATGCTGGCCTTCTATGCAAGCTGCTGCGGAGCTATGGTATAACTGGACAATTGTTTGACCTAATCCTGTCATTCCTTTCAAATCGCACAATGAAGGTAATATTGAACGGACATGCCTCCCAATACTATCATACAAACGCAGGTGTCTCTCAAGACTCTATTCTAGGTCCTACGCTTTTTATCTACATTAATGATCTCCCCGATGTAATAAGATTCTAAGTAGGCATATACTGTGACGAAACTACTGTCTACTCTCGCCTAGTTAAAAAATCTGCCGAGGTTGACAAAGCAAACCTCGCTGCCGAGCTTGAAAAGGACCCCCAATCCGTGGTGGACTGGGGTAAGAAATGGCTCGTGAATTTTAATGCATCCAAAACGAAGCTGCTATCTATTAACCATCACAGACAATCGTTCCTACACCCCCATGGATCAGGCTAGTCTCCCTGAAAGTAAAACACTGCGCCTCCTCGGGTTAACTCTCACAACAGACCTCATGTGGAGTGACTGAATAGAATCTATAGCTAAATCCGCTGCTAAGAAGGTCGGTTTTCTGTGCAGGGCCAGGAAGTTTTTCCCGTCTGAAAACATCCTGCACATATACAAATCTACCATCCGCCCGTGCATTGAATACTGCTGTCATATCTAGTGCTCCTGCTATCCACCTTGGGGTCCTTGACAAAATCCAATGGAGAATCTGTAATGTGATAGATCCCGAATTGGCAGCTCGAATACAGTCACTTTCTCACCGGCGCAATGTGGCTTCCCTGTGTCACTTCTACAAATGCTTTCATGGTTTCTGCTCCGAAGAACTTAGCTCACTTGTGCCCCCTATATATGAATTTACTCGAGCCACAAGATTAGCAACTAGGTCCCGCCCTTTTACTCTGAAACCAATAAAATGTAAACACAAATTCTAGTCCATCAGCTTCTTTTTTCGCACTTCCCTTCCATTTACTTGCTTCCCCGACAGCTACAAGCTTCAAGAATTTAAATGTAAAGTCAATAGTCATCTCCTATCTTACTAACCTGCCTCCTCTCCTTCATGCTTCTTTCTCCGTCCACTCCGCTTTCATCAATATTTTCATCGTTTTCTCAACAACTTCCTGACACCCCCTATAACCTGTCACTCTTCGTCATAACTTTCCTCCTATGTAACCCCTGCACAACAGTGGCAGCAAAATGCTTTGCTTAGGGCGATATGATTATATATATATATATATATATATATATATATATATATATATATACACACACACACAAATGAATAAAGGACGAAGAAAATATTAACAACGTTCAAAACATTAATTTAAAACAGTGTTCAACAGGATTGTATATGACTTCCCTTTACTTCCTACTTTTAAACCTGGCTCCTTTCTTTGATCCCTTTACCGCATCTCTTATAGTTCATTCTCTTTCTCTCCCGTTTTCCTTCTTTTTTTTTTTTTTTTTTGTTCTTTATTCCTTCAATGTCTCTTTTACAACCTCCCGCCTTTCTTGGTCTCTCATTTTCTCCACCCACTTTAACTCGCACACAAAAATTTACAAATATAAGGAAACGAATTTTCCATCACTCTTCAAAAAATAGCGTTTACTACCTGATGAGAAATTGTCACTTCAATGTCGAAAGAAAATGTACATTTTTGTAGTAGATTGTAATTTTAACATGTTCTAAATTATAATCTATAATATATATATATATATATATATCCCACTACCAAAGAGGAAATTACTACTAAATTTTTCCTCATTCTCTATTTATAAGGGGTCGAAGAATGCATGCCTTAAAATGACATGTTGAAAATGGCCATTTCCCCACTAAGTTTTATCTGAATTATATATATATATATATATATATATATATATATATATATATATATATATATATACCAATGAATGTATGAATGTTGATATTTAATGCGTGTATTCAAAAATGCTTACATTGTAGATAATGGCTAAGAAATGGAATTATAATTTACATTCACAGAAGAATATTAAAAATTGTCATGATTTAAATTTAAAATAACTCACTAAATTTGATTATTTCCTAATCCAGTAAATTACAGACAGGATACAAAGTGAAAACCAAAAGTACGTGTGTATGATTAAAAAAAAACAGAAACAAAAAAAGGAGAAAGATTAAGAAGACTTAAATGTAAATAATGGTAATGATAATATTAGCTGTTTCCTTATAAGGAAACATTTGTCATTCATTGATCGAGCAGAGAGTGCGACTGTCAGTTGAAATTTATAAAATCCTTTAGTTAAAGATTCTGTAGCCCAGTCCATAATGTTTAAAGAGGAATGATCTTCGCTAAGAGATACAAGCTCAAAGCCATTTTGACAATCTAAAGTGGTTGTATACAGCTGACAGTTTATATATTTCTGGACGAATTTAACCCCATACACTGATATGAAAGCCTCTAACTGACGAAGCTATTTAAGTGCAAAATTCGAACTTTGAGGTCAATATTTTGATTTCGTAGAAAAAAAAATTTATATAATCATTTCACCCCAAGCAAGGCAAGATTGCCACAGTTGCGCAGGAGGTTAAAGTGAGAGGAAAAAAAACAGAGTATGGAGATGCCGAAAAAATGATAAGAGATGGATAGAATTTAAGGAGGTGGATGTTGGCTACTTCTGCTACAGATTTTCTATATTCTATTTCCTAATCTCTTATACTATTTTTATAACTTATTCTTATGCCGAGGTATTTGAAGTATATGTATTTAGTATCTGCTAATTGCATATCCTGAATTTTTATGATAGATAAAACAAAGTAATGATTTTGTTTAACACTCGCTAGATTAGACATCGGAAATATATTAAAGTGTTACATTCATGTGCAGGAAAGAATGAATTAACTTTATATATATATATATCTTTGGAATGTTACTGTGCACCTCTCTTGTATTTTTTTTATATTTCAGATTCCACCCCAATATGGTTTTAACAACTAAAGAACATGTATTTCTCGTCGAACACGAATTTCGAAAAGGTGGGAGATACACCGCTTTACTGATACATTTTCAGATACACCTGTTTCACATCGCAATGCAGTTCGTAAACTTGTTGCTAAATGTCGGGAAACAGGATCCGTGAACGATGCCAAACGTTGTGGAAGGCCATCAAATCTATTGGAGAAAAAAAAACAGTTGGAGGTTTCTGAAAGTATACAACAGATTCCAAAAAAATATGTACGAAAGTCACCACAGTAACAAGTTATTGGATTTGGAACAAATCAGAAGGTTGTCAGAAAAAAACATTAAAACTCTTCCCATACAAAATACATTACGGTATTCAGAAACAAAATTTGAAGTATGGAAGCCTGTATTGATGCTAACGGTCGTCACTTTCAACATTATTTATAATTTTCATTCATCTTCACCTCCTGTATTTTATATTGAAATAAGTTTGTTAATAAAAATGTAAGTACATTGTGACTTTCAGAACAGCCTAAATATTTGATCTGAAACCCTGGGAAGTCCAAGCATCAAACCGAAAGGAGTGTCTCATTAAATTTAATGGTTTTGAAGAGACCGTGATCAGCTTCGTCAAGCTCTGGAGCAGAGACGCCATCAAATCCCTACTGCAACAAATTTCATCTGTCAGTGTGGCTTTGTCGCACTCAGCAAGGCTGGGCTAGTGTCGCACTCAAGAGTGTACAAATTAAATGTCTTCCCCTTACCACGATTAGAGAATCCACCATGTATATATATATATATATATATATATATATATATATATATATATAAGAAAAATTAAGGCAGACACGTTATTTCATGGGAACTCGGAAGTATAGGCCTATTTCAGACGAACTATCATCAGTTTTCGTAAAGACGGAAGCTGATGATGGTTCGCCTAAAATAATCATATACTTCCAATTTACCATGAAATAACGTGTCTGCCTTAATTTTTTTTTATATTTACTATATATGTATTTATATACATATATATTTAGAGCTCTCTTAGAGAGTTATCTTACCACTGTGTGTACAGGATACTCCTTTGGATTCTTCTATACCCATACTGCATGCTAATATATATATATATATATATATATATATATATAATATGAATATGTTATAATATCACTACAAAAGTAGCTATTTTGTTTCGACAATACTTGTATCTATCAAGTGATAATAGATCATCACTTGATAAGACACAATTAGTGTCGAAACAATAGCTAATTTTGTAGTGATATTATAACATATTTATATTATAATTTCTGAATTATTAGCTCTACTTTGTATTGAGCACTTTTTTAAGAATAGTGTTTCTTTGGATAAGCCGAGTTCTTTGGAGGAGCCGAGTTCGAACTCCAGTTGAATTCTTTGCATTCACTTACGCACAAATACCTTTGGGAAAGGTATTAATCTGTCTCTTCCCTCCAGTTATGAGTTAAATAATAGGACAGACTGGGTTCTATAGCCTTGGCTGGCAACTATACTACTGCAGAAAGCAATGGCAACCTACTGCGGGATCATCTTCTGTCCAGTCAGTCATGTCTATTTCGAGATATGATCGCCCAAAATGTGTATCACGTATGGCACTTAACTGACTGACTGTTTCTTTGGATACGGAATATTATTCCATCTATACCTACCCTATACTTGTGTGTGTATATATAAAGTGACGTAAATTAATAAATGAGGAGGGTGTACATATGTATAGTATTATTATTCAGGTGTTAATAAAACAGTGCTCAATGTATGAACAGAATTGTATTATATATATATATATATATATATATATATATATATATTACCCACCGTCTATGGCACAACTCGAAGTTTCATGTGTTATGCAATCATCAGGTGCATATTTCAAACTGACAGTTTAATAGATTTGAATTTAATTTTACTCGATGTTCATGGGAATTAAATCTTATAAAGTTAAGTTAATGCATTTTTAATAACAAGATTAAAAAATTCAATATTCTACGGTTACATGTGAATAAAAAATTTTAATTTAAATTTAAAATATGTAATTCAAATTAAAAAATGCAGAGAGGAGAAATCAAAAGGGCGTAAATCATGAGTCTTAAAAATTTAAATATTCAAATATTACATGTACATGAAAATGTAGGGAAAATTAAAGTTTTAAACGTATAAAATTTTAAAGAAAAAGAAAAAGAAAAGAAAAATCTAAGAGGTAAAATTTAGAATTAAGACTTAAAAATTGTAAGAATTAAAAATAAAAGTGTTTAATTCATAATTGTTAAAAGTAATATTGCCAGGGGAAAGAAAGAAAGAAAGAAAGAAAGAAAGAAAGAAAGAGAGAGAGAGAGAGAGAGAGAGAGAGAGAGAAGCAAACGTAAAGAGGGATCTATATCAATTTATTAACAAACATGTACTTTTGAAAATTTTGATTGTTTCTTGGATCTTGGAACATTTCTAAAGTTAATTTTTTTAAAATTTCTTGAAACTGAGTTCGATTCTACGCTGGTAGTAAATCAACAATAAAAAATGTCGCTGCCTAAACTGTTCATAATGAACCAGTGAAGCGATTTATTTCAAATAGTTAATCCTACTACAAGTCAATTTTTATACAGAATGCTGTACAGAGGTTAAATTCTTTTGTTTAGCAAATATAAAGTTTGGTCATTAATAATGGAAATATTTTCAAACTCATTGAACGCGAAAACAGGAACGATCAAAGAATTATTCATTTCTTTTATTTCTTTTCTGACTTTTAAAATCAATGAGAACGTATAAATAATAATTGCAAATTAATTAACCAGCCTTCACTAATACGGCGAAACCAACGTCTTAAGTTGTTGCTAGCTAATAGTTTATATCGACGGTTGTCAAGACGGATTCACCCATGCTAAAAGAAGACACTAACATCAAAATGATTATCGATTATGAACAGGAAACGTTGGCAGGGGAACAAAAAGAACATAAGAACTTTTATACTGATATCCGCGTCTTTTGCCTGAGGAATTATCATTACTATACGGCGTATTATACATTGATTTATTCGAACAGTTTTTATCATCTTGGTTTATAATTAAATCATGCTGAAAAGTTAAGCAATATAGAGCCCGGTTAGTACTGAGATGGAGGACCACTTGGGAACATCAGGTACTGCAAGCAACTATCTACAATCTGATATATAATTTTTAACTTTCTCGGAATTTTAAATCGAACTTTTTATTTAATTCAAAGGGTTGATTGTTCTTGGGGCACCTAAAGGTAGTGCAATGGTTAGCGAGCTTATATCGCTAGAATCATTACAATTGAGTAGTGAGTTCGATCCTCAGTGGGTGCCCCATATTTCGGCCTAGTGCCACATCTAAGGTGCGCTTAAAAAATTACCATAGGGTTGATTGTTCTTATTCTGCATTATTTTTATACAATGGAATTTCAGTAACTAACCCAGAGAATGAAAATAAAACCTCGAGGTAATTTGCATACATTTAACAAAACGCATAACCACTATGTCATTGTGCTGAAGGATAATCATGTGGCGGAATTTTAGGGCCTTATACCTAATATCGAGGATGTGCGTTGTGGTGCGGTGGATATCGACTCGGAACGACAAAACGAGGAGTCGATTTCGAATTCCAGTTGAATTCCTTGCATTAACTTACGCACAAATACCCTTGGGAAATGTATTAATCCGTAACTTCCCCCAGGTATGGGTTAAATAACAGGACAGATTGGGTTCTATAGCCTTCGCTGGCAACTAGTCTACCGCAGAAAGCAATGGCAACCTACTGCGGGATAATCTTCCATCCAGTCAGTCATGTCCCTTTCGAGACATGATCGTCTAAAGTGTGTGTCACGTATGGCACTTAACTGACTGATACCTAATATCTGTTGTTTTTTGTTTTTTGTTGTTGTTTTTTTTTTGTTGTTTTTTTCTTCTTTTCTGGTTCATGAAAAACTATGAAATCAGATTAAGCTGATCATGTATGGAGAGAAGCAACCCACATGGAACGAAGTCAGAGTAATAGATTGACAGGAACAAAAGAGACTAAGGATATTGCTGAGATCTAATAAACTACAGCAGGGAGCCTAGCATCGAACTGAACATTATATAAGAAACTTTGATAAGGAAAAAATAGATATTAAGTCTACGATTTTCAAAATCCTGGGCCCGATGCTCTTCCTTGTTTTCATATATGATTTCTCAGGCGAGATCAAGTGCCAAGTAGGCATCTACGCAGATGACACCACACTTTACTCCCGCATCAGTAAGAAATCCGGCGTGGCGGACAAACATAACCTCGCTGCTGATCTTGAGAGAGATACATTCTGTGGTGGATTGGGGTAAGAAGTGTCTTATAAATTAGCCACTTCTTACCCTAATCCACCACAGAATGTAGATAATGCGTCTAAGGCCAAGCTACTGTCTGTCAATCATCACAGGCAACCTCTCTTGCCTTCCATAAGCATTGACCAAGCGAGTCTCCCTAAGAGCAATACACTGCGCCTCCTCGGCCTTACCCTCTTTTCCGATCTCAAGTGGAACCACTGCATTGAGTCAATAACTAAATTCACTGCTAGGAAAGTTTGGTTACTGTGTCGGGCCAGGATGGTTTTCCGCCTGAATCCATCCTGCACATATGCAAATCAACCATTCGTCCGTGCATGAAGTACTGCTGTCATATATGGTCAGACGCCCCTGCTGTTCATCTAAGTGTTCTTGACAAGCTCTAAAGGAAAATCAGCAATGTGGTAGGTACCGACTTGGCGGCTCGACTCCAGCCACTTCCTCACCGACAGGATGTGGCTTCCCTCTGTCTGTTCTATAAATACTTTCATGGATTCTGCTCCAACGAACTTAAGTCACTGATGCCCCTGCAACAGGTGTTTACTCGTGCAATCAGACTGGCAACTGGGTCTCACCCATTCACAGTTAGATCAACCAAATGCAGACGACAATTATACTCCTTCAGCTTCTTTTCTCGCACTTTCCACCTGTGGAACTCGCTTCGACATTCTTGCTTTCCTGACGGCTACAACCTCGAGGAATTTAAATGCAATGCCAATACTCATCTCTTAGCCACTTGGCTCTAGTTCTTTCCACAACGCCCTGTATATCCTTTACTTTTCTCTCCACTTTTGCAACTGTCATGCACCTGTATTCCCATCTTTCTCTTGCTCCTTTCTGATTCGTCTTTCTCTTCACTATCCTCATATCTAATCTTTTTACTCTTATGTAGCGCCCTAATCTTTTTACTCTGATGTAGCTCCCTACGCAACAGTGGCGTTACCACCTTGCTCGGGGTGATACGATTAAAAAAAATATTGGCTTACGGGACAAATGTCTCGTGGATATAAGTGTTGATGGTGAAGTTTGTTTCATAGCCATGACTTCAATCTCTGGGTGAAATCCGAGTTCAGAGGAACCAGTGTATATCTAAACTTATATATAAATGGAACTTTGTGTGTGTGTGTGTGTGTGTGTGTGTGTGTGTGTGTGTGTGTGTGTGTGTGTATCCGTTACCTATAGACTCCGAAACGGCTAAACCGATTTTCTTGAAAATTTACACAGTTATTCTATAAGCGCCTGCGAGTGTTCTTAGCTAGGTTTTGTGTCGAGGTACCCCCAATAAATATCGATAATCGATAATCGAAAAAATCGGGTTATAGAAGGAATGGTCCGATTTTAATCAAATTTGATACACTCATAGACAAAGACATAAGAAACGATATTCAGAAGTTTCAAGATTGCAGTTCTTACAATACAATATATATATATATATATATATATATATATAAAAGGCAAGATGATGTTTGTGTGTGTCTGTTTATCTGCCTGTATGTCTGTATTTTTTTCAGCCCTTTTAGTTTAGTTTTTACTTCGGGTTTGGCTCTAAGTAGGTATAATTGTAGTTCTTAGTCTCAGCCATGATACCATTTACTCAGGACTTATTTAGCCATCAAAATTAAGTTTACGACGAAAAAACTTATTTGATATCGATACGAGGAAATCAAAATTTGACTTACATCCATTCATTTTTCTTTCAGTCTACGGTTTCGCTTTAACTGGCAACAACTATGGCTTTTTAGTCTTTCGTGCCAACGTCCAAAGAGTCTGAGCTCCAGGACTATGGATTAGTTTTAAAGCTGTCATTACACCTGAGCAACGCCAGGCTATACTGCTAGTGAAGGAATAAATAAAGAATTAGTATAAAATATTTCTAACATAGACATTAGGATGAGAACAGTTTAGACTCTTAGATTGAAATTCCAAGAACATTAACCTATATACGATAGGCAACGGTGTGCGTGCTGATGTGAAGTGGATATCGGCTTGGAATGAGCCAAGTTCGAATTCGTTGCATTTATTATTTACATTGTTCAAACAGTTGTCCTCATCTTTATTGCTATGTTTACAGCCGTTCTACGCTTCGGCCTTCTTCAAGTGGTAAAAATTTCGAACCGAACTCATTATTTCGATTACTGTTGTATATCAATATCATTCCATATGTGATGCCAATTTAACTTAATTCTATAAGTTATTTGATCTGTAGTAGCCTGGTATTGAACTCACAACTCTTTGGGTCAAGTCATTGGAACTAATCAAAGTCTATATCCGCTGGGTCATCTGCCCTTGATGACATCAGTGTATGGATTTCTTGACCTTATAAACCTAATGGCTCACTAACCCTTTTTTAACATATTGCGTTCACTTACACAAATATTTTTGGGAAAGTTATTAATCATCTCCTCCCTCTAGCTATGGATTGAATAGCAGGACAAATTGGGTTCTATAGCCTTGGTCATCAGCAAAAAGGGCAGCCCAAAATGCCAATTACAGATGAGGGACTCTAAAATCAAGCAGGTACAGAAATTTAAATACCTATGAAATGGTCTAACAGAAGACGGAAAGTGCGACACTGAGATCCGAAGGCGAATTGGCATGGCGAAAGAAGCATTCCAGAAGTTGAGTAAAGTATAAAGAAACAGGACAATTTCACTAGGAACAAAGATGAGAGTACTGGATTGCTATGTGATGTCGGTTCTTCAATATGGCTGTGAATGTTGGACAATATCAACGAAGATGAAGGAAAAACTTGAAGCAGCTGAAATGTGGTTCTACAGAAGGATGCTGCGGATATCATGAACCGAGTATGTGAGCAATGACGAGGTTTTGGAAAGGATGGAGACGAAAAGGAAATTAATACTGAGCATCAGGAAGAGACAACTAAAGTTCCTGGGACATGCAATGAGGAAGGAGGGCTTGGAGGACCTGTTATTAACAGACCAGATCGAGGGAAAAAGAGACAGAGGAAAGCAGCGGATAACATATTTGAAGGACCTGATCAGGTGGATGACGGAACGAGGGTTGCATGGTGCAACAGGAGAAGGCGTGCTAAGAACCACCAGGGACAGGGAGATGTGGAAATCCATGATCGTCTACGTCCTAAAAGGACATGGCACATAAAAGAAGAAGAAGCCTTGGTTAGTAACCAGTCTACCGCAGAAAGAAATGGCAATCTACTGCAGGAAAATCACGTGTCTATTCAGTCATGGATTGAAAGAGACATGAACACACAAGCGTGTATCACGTGATAGCACTTAACTGATTGACTAGCCTGAAGAAGGCTGAAAGTTCCGATGACCGAAACTTTGGAAATCTAACAACTAAGACGATGACAACAGTTAATTTAATCAATATTTATTCATCTTTATTTTTATTGTTTTCATCACTACTTATCAGGCGTTGCGTTCTCCGGAATTTCTCATATTATTTGGAGTCATTGTTCGATTAATAATTCTAACTAGTACCTTCGTATTAAGTGTATTTCCTATATAAAGTATTATGAATTATAAACAAACAGATAAAGAGATGATTGTGATACGCTGTGAGAAATTCTTCTTCTTCTTCTTCTTCTATGTACCGTGTCTCTTCAGGACATAGGCAATCATGGCCCTCCACATCTTCCTATCCCTTAAAGCCCATCAAGTATGTTTCACGTTGATTTTTTTCTGTCTCTTTTCCCTCTATCCACCTTGTAAGCATTAGATTTTCCAAGCCCTCCTTCCTCATTACATGTACCAGAAACTTCAACTGTCCTTTCCTGATGTTAAGTATAAGTTTCTATTTCGTTTCCATCCTCTTCAAACCTCGGTCCATGGGTATCCTCAGCATCATTATGTAGAACCACATTTCGGTCTTTTCGGTCTTTTGATGAGATTGTCCAGCATTTGCTGCCATATTGAAAGCCAGACATCACATAACAATCTTTTCTTTGTTTCCAATGAAATTTTCATGTCTCTCAATACTCTACTCGGTCTTTGGCATGCATCCTGGGCCATGCCAATACGCCTTCGGATCTCAGTGTCGCACTTTCTGTCCTCTGTCGAAAAGTGTGACACTGAGATTTTAAATACCACTTCCGAGGGATTTAAATTTCTGTATCTGCTTGATTTCAGTATCCTATCCCCGACTTATACTTAGCATTTTGGGCTCTTCTTTTTGCTGATGACCAGGCATTCGGTTTTCTTGTAGTTTAGTTTCTTTTGCTACCTTCTGTAAGAGAACACCGATGATGCCAGAAATATTGCTGCCACATATGGTCCGGTGCTCCTGTTATTTACCTTGAGCTCCTAGATAAGATCCAAAGAAGGATCAGCAATATTATTGGTCCTGATCTGGCCCTTCGGCTACAACCACCGCCGTAGAGCTGACTCTCTGCGTCTTTTCTATAAATACTTTTCATAATAATGGTTTAGATGAGCTCTTCGCTATGGTACCCAGAACTTTTCTTTTTAATTTAAGCAGAGTACTAGACTGGCGTCGAGATCCCATCAATTTACAGTTGACCTGGCTACATGTAGCTGTAAGTTCTATGCTAACAGTTTCTTTTCTCGCTCTTCTCGCCTATGGAACTCCTTTCCAGCTCTATGATTTCCAGCGTAATTTTATCTGCAAAAATTTAAACGCAATGTCAATCGCTGTCTACCGTCCTCCTGATTACTCTTTTCTCTTTCAGCTCATTATTAATTTTTCTGTTTCTAATTCCGTGTGTCTTAGTGGCTTTACTGCCTTGCATAGGCTGATACGGATTAAAAAATCTTACCAATTAAAAATAAAAAGAAGTGATATGAAGTTTTTTCATATTTCTTTTTCTGCAAAATAGTTAATAACAAATCTATATAGTCAGATTATTATTATTATTATTATTATTATTATTATTATGTAAAGATTTTGATTCCACTGGGTACCAAACACTTTTAGCAGACTAAGAAAAGCTTAGAAAATATCCATACATACATCTGTAGACATCTTCACAAAACCTTGCGATACGCCAGCCAAAACGGAAACGCATGAAATCCCATATGCAGATAATTCTTAATGCTTCATGAAATAAATTCCAACTTTTCATGCCAACCTTTTTTACACCAATCAATGGACACACATTTCGCTCCATTGAACAAAGCAAACCTTAAACAAAAACAATCACCAATTAAGGAAATCGCTTTTCAATCGATTACATGAACCGGAAGTCTTAAGAGACAACCATTAATGATCGTTTCAATGCACATGCGCAACACGATAAAAAATAATAAAAAGTATTCCTTTTTTTCTTGACTTTGAATTACTTTAACAGCAAAGGCATGTAGTGGGAGGAGGCGTTACTTTGATTTTTAAAATATTGTTCACTTTTTTCTTTTAGTTCGTTTGTTTGTATGGCGGGGGTATTAATATTATTTGTTTATTCCTCTCCACTGGGGGAAAAAATGTTCGTTCACTATTAGACTTTCTTAGTTTTATGAAATTTATTTAAAACTTTACATTAAATCATTAACATTTCAAAAGGAAGAAAAATATTAATTTGCATCTAAATTTCCTCAAAATAGGAAACTCTTCTCCAACATTTAGAATAGGTGCACCGGATTTGCAAGCGGTTGATTGTAAACTAAAGAAGCGACTGCTACGTAAATATTGTCACCTGTCTTGCTATCTTCCGGATAAATAAATTGTCCTTCCGGATTAATAAATTCATAATTTTAAAAGTTTTAATCTATACTACTAATCAACCCCATGTCTATTAATTAAAATCCTCAAAATTATTATTTTGCTTTGTCGGTTGGGGTCAAGAATAAGTTAAATGCATCTCGAGCAGAGGGGTAAACTCCGGTAACAATAGCGTTATCTGTTTACTGTCCAGCCCGGTTCTACGCGCTTAGGTGCTCCACATCAACCTAAACCTTGAGTCAAATCACATCGCCGTGGGGAATGGGTAAATATTTTCTGTACATCTGTCTACCTTTTTTTATTCCTTTGTAAACCAAATCTTTCTCTACATTTTTAGTCTCCCGTACAAACGAAACCCAGTGTAGCTTACCCTGTTATTTTTTAAGAGAGTCTTTATTTGTATTGATACAATTTGCAGCCGCAAATGGAACCGAGTAGCTTGCATGGTTTCTACTCTGTCATTTATATTCGTTTTCGGTGAGTTTGTCGCATTCACTATTGAGAAAGGAATGTGGTTGATGTCAGGCAGAAGAAGATTTTATTAGGGTTTCTATGATTGCTAGAATTATATTTACGTTACGATTCTTCTTATTCTTCTCCTAGAACCTGCAAAATCCCTGTGAATTAGGCGACAATGACAAACCAAGCTATGAAATACTGATGTGATTTTACAGGGTGGAGTTAGTTTAAGATAGATAGATAGATAGATAGATAGATAGATAGATAGATAGATAGATAGATAGATAAGAAAAAATGAAATAGATAATAAAAAGCTTAGCATAGATAGAGAGGGATAAATGAATTGATATATGAACAGCCAGATAGATAGATAGATAGATAGATAGATAGATAGATAGATAGATAGATAGATAGATAGATAATAAAAAAACTTATCATAAATAGAGATAAATATATTGATATGATATGGACAGCCTGATAGATAGATAGATAGATAGATAGATAGATAGATAGATAATGAAAAGCTTAATATATATATATATATATATATATATATATATATATATATATATATATAATGTGTCTCTGATTATTGCGTAGTGCAAGAAACTCCGAGTCATGCTTTAGACGTAGGATAAAAAAAAAATATATATATATATATATATATATATATATATATATATACGTATATATATATATTCAAATGAATAAGAACGAAAAAATAATTGCAACATTCAAAACATTAATTTAAAACAGTGCTCAATATAAAAATAGACCAATGAATATTTATTATTAATTATTACTTTCGAACATATGTAAACTACAAACTACAACAAATTTGTACATTTTGTTTCAACGTTGAAAGAATAATTATTAACTATCTAATTTGACATTGTTATTTCAATGTTGAAACAAAATGTACAATTTTGTAGTAGTTTGTATATTTAACATATTCTAAAGTAATAATTAATATATATATATATATATATATATATATACAGCCAAATGAATAAGTATCGAAGTAAGTAATTGCAACGTTCAAAACATTAATTTAAAGTGCTCAATATAACATTATTATCATCATTATTTACTACCTGATGAGACATTGTTTGAAACAGAATGTACAATTTTGTAGTAGTTTGTACATGTTCTAAAGTAATAATTATTTATATATATATATATATATATATATATATATATATATATAGTCTTCCGTAGACAGTCCTGTTTCGCTGTATCACAGATCATCAGGAAGCAGTCTGATAGATAGATAGATAGATAGATAGATAGATAGATAGATAGATAGATAGATAGATAGATAGATAGATAGATAGATAGATAGTGATCGATTTGGATAAATAGATATACACATAGTTATGAAAAGCATTATATAGATGGATCGATTGATACATAAATAGATAGATAATGAGCGGTTTACCATAGATAGGCAAATAAATAAATTAAAAATATATCGGATTTATTAAGTTTAGTAAATAAATTCTTGTAAATAAATTTTATTTGTTTACATTTGTATACGAAACAGATCAGATATGTATATTTCGAGATTCGGGAAACATGTGTGTTCAAAAGTATTATTCGGACTTTGTCTAATCGAGAGGTCCTATTTGGTCGAGCGGTTTAAGACACGTCAGATCTAATAATGATTTTTCTTAGGGGAAGCAGGTTCGAATCCTATCGGAGTAACGAATATTTTCTTACCAAGATTTCTTAATTATTCAGGCTAGTAAAAAAAAACAGAGCGTCTATTCAATTATGAGTACCAGTTAAAAATAATCTCTAAACAAATAAATTAAAAATAGATATGAAAAGAATGACATATAGATATATAGATATATGGATAGATAATGAACGGTTTAGCATAGATATAAACAGACTTAGATAGATAGATAGATAGATAGATAGATAGATAGATAGATAGATAGATAGATAGATAGATAGATAATGAAGTGTTTAGTATACGAAACGACCTAGATCTATCCAGAGAGAAATAATAAGACTGGTGTAGATCCATAAAAATTAGATACAATTATGGAGTAGAGACTAAAATAAAACAAGTAAAAAAAATGTCAATCCTAGGAAGTGTTCTGACAGAGGATGTAAAGTGCGGCATTGAGATCCGAAGATACATTGGCATGACCAAGGACGCATTTCAAACGGTAACCAGAGTAAAAGAGATACAGGAAAATCTCACTGGAAACAAAGTGCTGAATTGCTACGTGTTATCTCTCTTTCTGTATGGAAGTGAATGTTAGACGATCACAACAAGGATGAAGGAGAGGCTTGAGGCAGTAGAAATGTGGTTTTACAGAAGGATGCTGAGGATATCATGGATTGAGCACGTGAGCAACGATGAGATGTTGGAGAGGATGCAAACAAGAAGAAAACTCATTGGAAGAGATAGCTGATGTTCCTGGATACGTAATGAGGAATGAGAGCATGGATAATTTAATACCCACAAGACGGACAGAAAGAGAGAGAGACAGGGGAAATCAGCGCGAGATATAATTGATAAGCCTGAGCAAATGGGTAGCAGAGCGGGATTTAGAAGAGATACCAAGAAGAAAAATATTGACAGCAACAAGAGACAAAGCCAAGTGGAAGTTCATGATCGCCTACGTCCTGAAGGGACACGGCACATGAAGAAGAAGATATTTTCATATAATCTCTTTTTGTAGTAATGAGTTCGTTCCCCCACTTGATCCCGTATAGTTACGGCCTTTTGTTAGTCTAAACTTAGTACAGAAGGTTTATTTAAGACACTCCGCCGTTAACTTTTATTCGTCACACTTTCAAATAAATATCAACAATTGCAGATATTTTATTCCGGCAAGTTCCGTTTGAGTAGAAAATAACCTGCTCTCTCATGAGTAAAGGTGGATGGTCATTAAGATGGATGACGACGCGTCGGTGCTGCTACGATATTGGCCATAGTGATCCAATTAACATTCCTACATGTGTGGACTAGGATCTATATGATCTTCACAGACAAGATCGGCAGGGTCAACGTATTGTCAAGACAATAGTGACAGATTGTACGAAGTAGCCAGCACATTTCAAAGCAAAGATGAACCTAGAAGTGTTAACACAGATCTTTGCATGAGCACCAGTCATACATGTATAACTTTTGCCTGTTTACTCTTAAGAAAATTGAAATGCATTTTATTTTCCTTCGATAAATATATATACAAAATAATGGAAACACTTTGTACCATAATAGCATAATTTAAAAAATTTGGTTAAACTGTCAAAAGCTTGTCTATTTGTATGCTCGTCGACTTAACATTACTAGTACTTCATGTTTTGGCTAAAATTGTTGTCTTTTTGTTTTAATTTTATTTAAATAAATCTCTTAAAATCAACAGTCAGAACTATTTAAAAATTTTAAATAATCAACTTCATCCTATAGTTCAGGAACTGTTTCTGGAAGGATGTACCATCTTTCAGGATGATAATTCACCCATTTATACTGCTAAAGTTGTAGCTGAATAGCACGAGGAACATTTTAGTGAATTAGAACCTATTATGTGGCCACCATAGTCCCCAGATCTCAACATCGATGAATGTTTATGGTTCATTTTAGAAAAACAAATGAGCAGTCGATATCTTTTACCATCATCATTGAAAGGACTTGACACTGTTTTAGCTGAAGAATGGGTACAAATTCTTTTGGAAACAATTCAAACTTTGTACGAGTCGATTCCACAAAGAAATCAAGTTTTAATTACTGCCAAACGCGGTCCTACCCCATACTGAAATAAATTTGCTTAAAATTTCAAAGTGTTTCCATTATTTTGTCTACCCTCACTGTATATATAAGAAGTGTAGTCTCTACTGTCAACAATGAGTGGCGGTATTCTTAGTCACGCTTGAACGCAATCTTAAAGCCATGTGGGTTAAATCATTGCTTGACTATTTATATTCATTAGTCATTGGGGTATTATCGATCGGAAAATGATCTTGCTACCCACAATGGCCTGTCGCCAGTTGAAGTCCACACTTCTTATATTAGCACACACTTTATTTTGAATATTGAGCACTTTTACCCCTATAAATATAGTATACTTAAAAGTATATTTTCTCGGAAAGAGAACTCAAAGAGCCGAGTTCGAATTCCAGTGGAATTCGTTGCATTCACTTACGTGTAATCCATCTCTTTTCTCTCCAGCTATGGGTTAAATAGCAGGACAGAATTGGTTCTATAGCCTTGGTTGGCAACCAATCTGCCACCGAAAGAAATGGTAACCTACTGCAGGAAAATCTTCTGCCTAGTCAGTCATGTGTATCACGAATGGAACTTGACTGGTATATATATATATATATATATATATATATATATATATATATATATATATATATATATATTTACAAGAGTCTGCTCAGGCCTAAAATGGTGGGTTTCCTTTGTAACACTATATTTTGCATGCAAGAAATATAACACCTTCATCGCCGCCAACGGAAAGGAAGAAATTATTATTAGTTGTATTATTTATTGTGCAGATTAATTGTTGCAGATCAGGCGGAAGGAATTGTGTTGGTTCGTAATTTTTATAAATCGAAAAGAACCAACTGGGAAAAAAAGTTGTTTGTTTTAATAAGAACGCAGGAAATAAATTTATTCTGTTTCAATATTAGCAGAGGAAAATAAGAGATCGCAAACCCAAAGCTGAAAATATTAACGAATTCATATTTTGCGAGTGTGCTATTGATAACCAGCTGGGTCAAATGAGGTTATTATTGACAGACAGAAACGGCATCTAACTGTTCTAGCTATCCTCTAACTTTAAAACGGGGTTGAAAATGGAATACTGCTGTCACATTTAGGCAGGAGCTACCCATTTCTCACTTTCTTTTCAGTCTCGACAGCGTCTCGGCGACCTTGTGAGTGACAAATGATTTCCAACTCCCCAGCTTTTCTCTCTCACAGACGGGATCTGGCAAGCCTCTCCTGCTCCATGGGAAATGCTCGGACGAACTGCATTCCTTGATTCCGACAGTTTTAAACTTCACGCCTATAACCCACCATACCCGACACATTCTAGCAAACCACCCTCATTCTCTCTGTATTCCATCAGTGGGAAATAAGTTCCACTCGAACAGCTTCTTCTCGCGAAACTCTACTCTGTGGAACCGACTCCCAAGAGGATGTTTACACGATCACTATAATCAACCTGTTCAAGTCTAAGGTTAATCGTTATCTTCCATACCTATCCGGATAAACTTTGCCCCTTATTCTGTAACCCTCTACTAAGAGTGGCCCCCGGGTCTTGTACGGGGTGAACATCACTATAAAAAAAACAAAAAACACCAACCTGATTCGTTGAGCCAAGGCGTAATGGATCCATACTTTTATCTTGTTTATCGTCAAATTCTGGACCTACCAACCGAATATCTCAGTTAAAATCTAAAACCCATCAAACAAAACATTTTTCTAATTTTCTGTTGTGCAATTATTGCGATCTTTATCAAATTATAAACTCAATTTTTTGTTCTTATCTGACAATATTGAATATAAAGAGCACCTGTCGTGGTCCAATTCTACTGTGGTCCATTTGATTCATTGTCCGGCCTGTTGTGTGTTCAGAGATACTTTGCCGTTGTAAAGACGGTTTATTTAAGAAGTTATTGTCTGTTTATCAACCTCAACCCGTTTGGAGATTATCCTCTTACCTCTTTGAGGATTTCCGTTCACAGACTTGCCGTTTCCCGAAATTTTCTCTTTCTCTGGCTATTCTCCATAAACCCTATCGATTTTGTGCGTGGCAATTTCAGATCTTCAGTAGTTTTTTTTTAAATACCCACATGAACCCGCCTGGTACCAATGACCATGCTAAATTAAAAGTCACTTAAATTACATTGTTTTTCTATACTAATGCATGAAATGAAATTCAGCAGGTTGCCATGACCATGTTCAAATGCATATATCCATGAAATTGCTACAACCTTACTGGTTGACTAACAATTTGCCTAAAAATGCATTTGTTCACGAGTACTTCAGTAGGTGACCAATGACTATATACGATGAGACAGACGGTGTTGCCACAGAAATCAGCACTAGATCGCGACTGTCAGTCTCACGCCTCATTACGATCTTTGTCTGAAGATCGAACTGAAGGATGAAATTGAGTCATCATATAGTATTGATTTCTATGTCCACACTCTATTTCTTTAAGCGCTCTATCTTCGATATTGAGCACTATACCTATATAAATACACGCGCGCGTGTGTGTGTGTGTGTGTGTGTGTGTGTGTGTGTGTTGGCGGGAGACAGTCATACTTCCTTACTGTACTTCGCTTTGTATGATATCTCATTAAATAAGATGAAACAAAATGAGGAATATTACGTTGCGTCATTTTTACAAATCGGGTGTCTGCCAAGAAAATCAGCATTAGTAATTCCGGATTTGCGAAGCACAACTCGGCGTGGTGTAATGGTTAGCAAGCTTGTCTCGCTAAAACCTATTACAACTGAGTAGTTAGTTCGATCCTCACTGGGTGCCACATACTTTCGGCCTTCTGCCACATCTAAACGGCGCTTAGAAAACCATCTGTTATTCAAAGACAAGTTATTTACTTGCAACTTTTCCCAGAATTCGATGTTCGAGTCTAACTAATAAAAAATTTTAAAAAAAAGAATTTATACCATTTGGTATCTAATTTTTCTAATCCCATTTATTATCATTTGGCTGCTTGTCATACTAAATTAAGCTTAGTCCAAATAAAGCAAGTGTACTGTTCCTCGTTTGGAAGGGGGCACAGCATAAACGCTCTTTCCTCATTGCCCAAAAAAGCATATCAATAACAAGCAGGGCTCGTGGTTGAGACAATTGCAACGGTCGGTGTCAGAATAGCGTCAATCGTCAGTGCTGGAATTCAGAATAAAAAAGAAAACAGAATTTCTAAAGCTGATTTTAAAGGCTCAAAATTTATTCTTAGTAATCAACACAATAGAAAAAAGACAAAAATCGTAATCTCACTTGTTATTATTTCATTATCAAAAATTATCTTACTACTAAGAAGATTATGGACAAGATGAGGGGGATGCTGTGCACGACTCTTACACACTAATCCTCTTCACCCAAGCTTCTGTATGCACAAATGGAAAATTAATGTCTACACACACACAAATGCATTGACATCTGTAGAGGCAGTTCGCCATTGGCATCGCCAAAGATCAAAGTAATTTTCCTATCCCTGAGGAGGGCACCTGTCCAGACCTTCTGGCTTATGGCCCGGATGTCGAATTCACAATATGCCCTTTGCTAATGTACAGTTCCAGGGCAATTGTTATTCAAATATAATAGACGCGGATTTTATAACTGGAAATTTTTCCCTGACCCCCAACTTTCCAACTCTGTGTAGAATCTTGATATTTATTATGCTTAACGTAGTATGGCACAAGGATAAATTTGGAGAGAAGATTGCGTTATAAACATCTTCTATCTGTTTATTACCATTAAGAAATTCATAACTATTTCAGCCACCAAACAAGCTAAAAATGTGTGACATCTTTTTCACTTGTGGCGAGCCGAAACGGATGTGAAAAAAAAAGATGTCATAGCTCAAAATAATTCAAAATTCCGGTAATCGTAGCAATATTTACTTTACAATTTGGGAAATGCAAGTATCTACTTTTCTTTGTAAAAAAGATTTTGTCACTGACATGTCACGATAGCTGACGGATTATATACACTAGTAGAGTTCGCTTTTTTCTGATACTAGTACATCAGTCAGTTAAGTACCATATGTGATACACGCTTTCGATCCATGACTGAACAGACAGAAAATTTCCCCGCAGTAGGTTGCCATTATTTTCTGCGGTACACTGGTTGCTGTAGAACCCAATCTTTCCTGTTATTTAATCCTTTTATCTAGATCAGTCAGTTAAGTGTCATACGTGATACACACTTGAGCGATCATGTCTCTTTCGAGACATGACTGACTAGGCAGAAGATTTTTTCCACAGTAGGTTGCCATTTCTTTCTGTGATAGACTGGTCGCCATCCAAGGCTTTAACCTCTATTTACTGACCGGTGATGGATTAATAGCTTTTTCAATTTTATTTGCACGTAAGTGAATGCAACAAATTCAACTGGAATTCGAACTCTGCTCTCCGATTTCTCATTCCAAGTCTATATCCATTGCACCACAACACACATTCTAATAAATTAATAAGAAAAAAATCACAAATTGTTGTAGAGTGGCTGAGACCTCTGCAGCACTCTTAATTGTCGAATGGCCCATGGCCGAAATAGTATATTGAAGTAAAGAATAGTAGCATTTGAGGCGTAATATTCGAGTATCATTTGAGTAATATTCGGACTTGTTACTTCCTCTCTGTGTTGTAAGTTCTGTTTTATCTGTCATTGTAACTATTATACTGTTCTGTGTATATCAGTTTACCACCGGATATTGTGCTGAATAATATCGCAGCACGCTTTCTCTGTGTATCGTATCCACCTCAGCGATATCCACCTCAGCGATATCCACCTCAGCGATATCCACCTCAGCGATACAACACAAATAATTAGAAAGAAGATGAGTTCCGTCAAATACTCATATTACAAAATGGATTCAACATGACGCTCTTTTACAACGTCCTATATCATCAAAAGGTAATGAATTCAGTGACTCTTCAATGGAACAGTAACCTTATAACTCAGTCATATTATATCCTATTTGAACATATTAAACTTTTATATCATCGTAATCACCAAGAACTAAGAAAATATAACCAAACAGGAGAGCAAAGAAAGAATTTCAAATTCTAATTATAAGATTGCTGTGAGAAAGATATGTATGCTTGTGAATTAATACCTCCTATCTGTCCCTTTTATGCATATATTAAGCGATATATAAAAAAATATTCTGTTGTCTTTTAAGAGGGTTGGTTATAAATAAAGTCTCAAGATCAGTAGCTCCCGGCGATCGTCAATGGCGCAGCGGAGGAGTTAAAGCAGACAGATTGAAAGACAATCAAAGATTTAGACAGTTTCAAAAAAATAATGTCAAAAATAAATATGATTTCAAAATTTAAAATCTCATCAAACATTACTTTTAATAGCATGCTTGGGTTTCAGTATAAATAGTTATAAATAATTATTGAGCGATTTTATCATTGTAATATTTTTGCATTATGCCAAGTATTAAGAAAATAACAAGTATGGTCCACCAAATGGAGGAGAGAGTTATCAATTATAATGTTTTGATTCGTTTTCGAGATTATCTTCCTATAACCTCCTTGTGCTTTTTACTTTTAAATGTACTTTTTATCATATAAAATTTGGTGAGACGCAAGCAAATTTTTATTCCAAAAATAAGACCCAGAGGGAAAAAAATTGGGAACAACTAGCATAGATAAAGTTTAAAATAGATGCATTGCTCAATAACTCTACTTTAAAAAAAAAAGATACACTTTAAAATAGATACACGATAAAATGAATACACTTTAAAATAGATACACTTTAAAATAGATCTACTTTGAAATAGATACACATTAAAATGGATACACTTAAAAATAGATGTGCTTTAACATAAATACACTTTAAAAACAGATCTGCTTTAAAAAAGACACACTTTTAAAAAAAGAAACCCTTTTAAAACAGATACAAAGTTAAAATATATACACTTTAAAATAGAATCTTTACTTTAAAAAAAGATACATCCTTAAAATAGATACATAAAAAATATCTACTTCAAAAAGATACACTTTGAAATAGATACACTTTGAAATAGATACACTTTAAAATAATACATTTTAAAATAGAAACACTTTAAAATAGATACATATTAAAATGGATACACTTTAAAAAAGATACATTTTAACATGGATACCTTTTAAAATAGACACAATTTAAAATAAACTTTAAAATAGATTTACTTTAAAAAAAGATAAACTTCCAAATGAATACACTTTAAAATACTACGCTTTAAAATAGATACGCTTTAAAACAGATCTATTTTAAAACAGATACACTTTTAAAGGGATACATTTAAAAAAAAATAGATACAATTTAAAACAGATATATTTAAAATAGATACAATTTAACATACATACACTTTAAAATAGATACACTTTAATATGGATACTCTTTAAAATAGATACACTTTAAAATAGATACACTTTAAAATGTATGCACTTTAAAATAGATACACTTTAAAAAGATACATTTTAAAATGGATACACTTTCAAATAGATACACTTTAGAATAGATACACTTCAAAACAGACATTTTAAAATAGATAAACTTTAAAATAGATAAAATTTTATAATAGATCAACTTTTAAAAAATACACTTTAAAATAGATCTACTTAAAATAGATACGCTTTAAAATAGATACACTTTTAAATAGATACTCTTTATAAAAGATACACTTTATAATAGATCTACTAAAAAGATGAACTTTAAAATATATAATTTAAAATAGATACACTTTAAAATAGATTCACTTTAAAACAGATCTACTTTAAAAACCATTACACTTTAAAATGGATACACTTTAACATAGATACACTTTAAAATAGATACACTTTAAAATACATCTACTTTTAAAAAATACACTTTAAAATGGATACACTTTTGTCATATGCCCTCCTCGTCGACAATCACTATTATGATCATACGCCGATTTGGGGATATTTACATTCCACACATCATTGGATAGATACGAGTTATCCCTCTTAGATCCTACAGAATGGACAATAAAATAAAATTAAAATAATAGATAAGATTATTATTCGGTCAGTGTGATCGAATATAATCTTTTCCAGGTCGCTTCTTTATGAACACATGAACTGACCAACAATCTAAGGGATGAACACAAGGCGAAATGGTCTTGATATAAATTTTAATCCATAAAAGGAACAATTCAACAATCGAATATAAAATAATGAAATAATAAAAAAAATAAAGTCTGAATGACAATGTCCAATGAACAAACAACTGGGATTAAATCTCAAAACCTCCGTTGGAATACCAAAAATTGTCGAATATAATGAATTACGACGAAATTAGACGAATGCAGAAAATCAACTCATAATACAAAAATGGGATAGGATATACACAATATTATTGATCATGTGGTAACATGTTTGCAATAACATGTTGTTGATGGATGTATGCATTTAATTATAACACGGGGCCAAAAGTATAATGACTTTTCCTTTATCTATTCGGTTCTTTTTCTCTTTCTTTTCTTTTCTCTCTCTCTCTCTCTCTCTCTCTCTCTCTCTCTCTCTCTCTCTCTTTTTTCTTTCTTTCTTCTTTCTTTTCTACATATACTTTGGTTCGAATGCTGCTCGACTGTAGCAAACTTCTCTGCAATTTTCTTCTCCTTTCGTTTCTTCAACTGAACGTTCTATTCTCCTCAAATCTGCGTCGATATCTTTCTTATCTGATGATCGATTCGGTCTATTATACCTTCTTCCTTTCCTCTTGACGTAGCTGGATTTCATATTCTTAGAATTATGCAATCTCTCATTTAAATCTTCTTCTTATCAATTTAACTCATATACTCTTATGATTTTTATCCGGAGTTGCTACGACTGACTTGGTTGAGTTACATTATTATAAGAATGAGCCTCCTCATCCATTCATAGGTTGTCTGAGCTTCAGCGTAGAAATATCGTGACCTGATCAGTCGAAATCTAGCCCTCAATCGTTATTCGCATTTTAGGCACGAATTTTGGCTACTGCTGATTCTTGACCTTTATGATCTGGTTTTGTCTAGACATTTGTTGATAGGAGGATATTTGGGTCAGTTTAACCCCTGCCCTGCTACTCCCAAACTGATTATATGCTCACACGTGACTATCTCTCTGTTGCCTAGTGGGGTCTAAGCTTAGTGTGTGTGTGTGTGTGTGTGTGTGTGTGTGTGTGTGTGTGTGTGTGTGTGTGTGTGTGTGTGTGTGTGTGTGCATTCGTAAGAAATTTAAACAGATACACTTTAAAATAGATATACTTTAAAAAAGATACACTTTAAAATGGATACACATTAAAATAGATACACTTTAAAATAGATCTACTCTAAAAAAAGATACACTTTACAATGGATAAACTTCAAAATAGATACACTTTTAAATAGATCTACTTTAAAAAAGATACACTTTAAAATAGGTACACTTGAAAGTAGATATATTTAATATAGTTACACTTTAAAATAGATTTCCGTTTTAAAAAAAGCACTTTAAAATATATACTTTAAAATAGATACACTTTATTATAGAGACACTTAAAAAATAGATACACTTTAAAATAGATACACTTTAAAAAATACGCTTTCAAATAAATTTACTTTAAAAAAGATACACTTTAAAATAGATACACTTTTAAATACATACACTTTAAAAAGATTTACTTTCAAATAGATACACTTTAAACTAGATACACTTTAAAATAGTTCTACTTTAAAATAGATACACTTTCAAATATATACACTTAAGATACACTTTAAAATAGATCTACTTTTAAAAAGATGAATTTTAAAATAATTACTTTAAAATAGATACAATTTAAAATTGATATACTTTAAAATAGATTTATTTATAATAGATACACTTTAAAATCGATACACTTTAAAATAAATTTATTTATGATAGATACACTTGAAAAAATTGATACATTCTAAAATAGTTACACTTTAAAATAAATACACTTTGAAATAGATCTACTTTAAAAAATGTACACTTTAAAAGAGATAAACCTTAAAATAAATACACTTTAAAATTGATACACTTTTAAATAGATACACTTTAACATGGATACACTTTAAAAAGATGCACTTCAAAATATATACTTTTAAATAGATACACATTAAAATAGATGCACATTAAAATAGATACACTTTAAAAAAAGATACACTTTAAAATAGATACACTTTAAAAAGATACATTTTAAAATGGATACACTTTCAAATAGATACACTTTAAAATAAATACACTTTAAAATAGAACTACTTTGAAAAAGATACACTTTAAAATAGATCTATTTTAAAATGATACTCTCACATGGATACATTTTAAAAAGATACACTTTATAATATATACTTTAAAATAGATACACTTTAAAATAGATACTCTTTAAAGTAGATGCACTTTAAAGTTGCTCTACTTTTAAGAAGATACGCTTTAAAATTGATATTTTAAATGAATATAGTTTAAAATAGATTTACTTTTGGATAGATACACTTTAAAATAGAACTACTTTAAAATAGATACTGGATACTGAAGATCGTTGTTGTTGGTGCCTTGATGAATCCTTTCTCAAGATGAATACCTTTTGCATTCCAGCCAAATTTGTTATTACATTTCACAAAAAAATATATGAAGTGTGAGATTGGAAACAAGAAAAAAAAGAATCTGATCTCTTATGATACAGTGGTTGACGTAGCTGCCTCATGAAACATAAGAATCGAGTTTATATTGAGTGGGTTAGAAATTACTTTATTTTTTCTTTTCTGGGTTTAGTTTTATGAATTGTAACAAAATGGATAAAAAAACAACATCCTTTGATTTTAAATACAACTTTCAAATAAATGACAACTTTTCTTAGCAATATATTAAAACTACGCCGTTACCAATAAACTTTAGAATTTTTAAAATTATTTTTCTTTACAATTTAGTTCCATTTTTATTTTATCTATATTTTCCCTATATTTAGCTTTATCTTTCCTCCTATGATGGTATATTTATGGGTTAATGTGCTTCATATCGGGGATAGAATATACGTGAATATAGAGGCCTGACGATTGCGTTTACTATGAAACACACTGTTTCCACTGAGTTCGCTTTTATATATATATATGTGTGTGTGTGTGTGTGTGTGTGTGTGTTTTGTTTTTTTTATTTAAAATCAATATAATTTACATTGCGACACGAAAATTTCTATGTTTCGTGATTTTTACCTCGTCATCAGTCAATGTTAGATCTTTGTTGTGAAAATAATTTTTAAATAAAAAAAACAAATTTAATTATATTATGCTCTACAATATTTGTTATATTGTGCACTTTTATAAAAATAAAAGGTAAATGCCGGAGAACTCGGAATTGTAAAACTGTTGGTTCTTATATATATATATATATATATATATATATATATATATATATATATATCCTAGTGAATACAGAACGAAGAATTCTTACAACGTCCAAAACCTTAATTTAAAACAGTGCTCAATATATAATACATAGAGCTGTGAATATTTATTATAAATTATATTTTAGAACATGTACATAATTATTCTATATATAACCTCTACGAAGGTACGCTCGTTTCGACACTGAAACTTCAATGCTTCATCAGGAGGTAAAACTTTACACACCTCCTGATGAGGCATTGAAGTTTCAATGCCAAAACGAGCGTACCTTCGTAGAGGTTATATATAGAATAATTATGTACATGTTCTAAAATATAATTTATAATATATATATATATATATATATATATATATATATATATATATATATATATATATATATATATCGTATCCGAACCTTCACTTTTTCAACATCTCCCTCTGGGAAAAAAATTGAGAATCTTATGAAAGGATTTCAATGGTAACCCTACTTCTACCTAAAATTGGCTGACACTTCGGACCACCCAGCGAACACACACAATCTCAAAGCACAAATGACCCCCTCACCTATTTGTAAATTCCTTTGTTCCTTCGAGAAGGATTTACTCAACGCAATTCCCAAGATAAAATTGTGCAAGTCATCCAACTACTTCCACAAATTATTTAAAAAACACGTTAACACCCTAAGAAATTCTAAGAACATTTTGATTAAGTTTGACAAATCTAAAACCATTTACAAATCCAAACAATCACACTACAATCTCCTTAAGAATAAAATTACTAGCATTTACAAATTAGATAGATTCAACAACATAACTTTCAAAATCGACAGGGATACAGCCAATTTAGCTAGTTACCTAAACACGGCTGATAAGATAGGAAATATCTCTACCAAGGATGCTTACATTTTATTAAGGGACCACAAACCTAATTTTCTTAACAAATTACCAGGTTAATTAATTCCACAACAACGATTTAGGATTAGTATCTAGGGATATCATTAAAGAATAACCTAGCAACTACGATCCGTTCTCCACCCCAATCTCTGGAAGAACTCTTCCAATACCATCAATTGGTTCACCAAGATTAAATGAAAAGCTAAAACTTCTTTCCTTAAATTTGATATTGTAGATTTCTATTCCTCTATTTCCAAGAACCTCCTAGATTGTTGTATTAACTTTGCGAAAAATCATGTAAAGATCACTGATAGAGAAATTAAAATTATTTTAACAGCTAGAAAATCGATTCTAACCTTTAACCATTCCACCTGGACGATAGTTTTGATTTCTCTATGGGGGCATATGATTCAGCCCAAGCTGCTGATCTAGTAGGCATTTATATATTAGCTATCTTAAGTAGAATTGTAGATTCTAAACAAATTGGTTTAGACCATGATGGCGTCCTTATATCCCTAATAGCAATGAGAACTTAACTAGTAGAATCCATAAGAATATTATTAAGGCTCTTAAATATCTAGGCTTTAAAGTTAAAGCTTCAGTTAATCTAAAAATAAGTAATTATTTGAACATCACCCTCTGTCCTACCAACCTTACCTCAAAGAAAATGATACTCCTAGCTATATTAATGTTAGTTCCAACCACTTAATACACTCAACACTGTTAACACTAGAATTAACCGATTATCTTCAAACTTCAAAATGTTCAATGAAAATAAAGAATATAATAAAGCCCTTCAAGAAAGCGGCTTCAAGAAAAGATGAGCCCATATAAAACCAGATGTTAATTCTGAGCCATCTAGTGCGAGAAATAGACGTAGAAAAAGGAATGTAATATGGTTTAACCCCCCCCCCCCCACCAATTCTATAGACTATCTGACATCAACATAGGGAAATATTTTCTGAAATTGGTAAGCAAGCATTTCCATACCAATAATCATACACAAAATCTTCAATAGAAATACTATTAAAATTAGTTATTCTTGCACGCACAATATGGACAGTATTATTAATTCCCACAAAAGACAAATTTTGAGGAATTTAGTCAGGGCCAATGCTAAAACTGATATTTTATAATCTGCCTGTGGGTGACAAATGTAAGTCTACCCAATTAATCTACCAAGCTAATAACTCCCCCATAAATAACAAAAAGAATTATCAGGTTTACATTGGAATTTCGGCTGGAGAATTTAAACAACGTTACCACTCTCACAAACATTCACTTTTCCAACCCCAATCTAAAAATCCGGACTTCCCATTCCCGAAAATGTTGGGAAATGAAAGAAGAGAGACTCAACCCAGAAGTCAGTTGGAGACTAATAGGTTCGGTTTGCACCCCCAATAATCTTTATGTGATGCAATCTATGTTCAGTTGAAAAAATTATATAATAAAATTTCCTAAGCAAAATTTACTTTTTAACTGAAGAAAAGAATTCATAAGCAAATGTGATCATAAAACCAAATTTCTAAATTTTAAATCCTAAATATTAATCCCAATTTAAATTCTGTTTTTTATATCCCCTTTTCACTTTAGTTCTAGGATTATTGATTCCAGCTCTAATTTTTTGTTTTGTAAATTTTTTTTAACTAAATTAAAATTAACCTATTTCGTTTAGTAATAATGGTGTCATGATATAGAATTTTATTTTATTTTATTTTATTTCCTAATAATAATAATTATTTCAAATTATTTAGATTAGGAGTTTATCCCTTCTTATCAGCAATATTACTTGAGATTAATTAACCATTGTAATAACAAAATTACAATATTAAGCTCTACTTTCTACTGAGCACTCTTTATAGAAGTAAACGCATGATCAGTGGGTTTTAATCTATCTGTTCTTTCACTTTCTTATAATATATGTGTGTGTGTAATATTTTCTTTTCATTTTAAATATATTATTTATATCATAAGTATTATGTAATTATTTATGCCATCTCAAAATTAATTTTTTCTTTTCATCTAAATTTTAATATGATAATGGTATTTCTTCTCTTTAGCAATATAATTTACTACTATGATAAATTAACTTCCCGGTTTCCACCTTTTTTATTTACGAGGAAAATTTTTAGCGTAAATTATTTTGATCTTAACATTATTTAGGCCCCTTTTTTTGAATTGAAGAGAAAAAGGAATTTTGAAATATTAAAAAAGGCTGGGCAAAACCTCGACACCATGCTTTTCTAAATAGATTTTTATCTTTTTGTTAATGAATCTCGATTTCTCCCACCCTTATTCTCCGGCGTTCCTTCCTGTCTGCCAATCAGAAACACCTTTCCTCTTTCTCCCTTTCCTCTTTCTCTCTTTTCTCTTTTTCCCTTTCTTCTTTCTTTTTTTATCTTCCTCCTTTTTTCTTTCCACCTCTCCTTCCTTTTCCTTCTTCCTTTTTCTTTTATTTCCACCACTTTTACTTCCGTTGTCTTTACACACATTTCATTCAAACAAATAATTGTAATTTATCATAGTGATTACAATTACCGGCGAAACAGGGTTAGTTATCACCGGTTGAAATAGCCATACGATCGCGGGAAATTTGAATTATATATATATATATATATATATATATATATATATATAATTGGAGTAGATGGACTAAATTATCGCCCGGTTCACACTCCACTCACATCTATTTCTCTTTTCCAGTCTTTTCACTCTTACATAGCCCCCTGCACATCAGTGGCGTTACAGCCTTGCTCGGGGTGATATGATTAAAATATATATATATATATATATATATATATATATATATATATATATTAGAACATGTACAGATTTTTTTATATTATATATCCACTACAAATGTACTATTTGTAGTGAATATATAATATAAAAAAAATTGTACATGTTCTAAAATATAATTTATAATAAATATTCACAGCTCTATATAGTATATATCGAGCACTCTTTTAAATTAATGTTTTGGACGTTGTAAAAAAGTTTTCTTCGTTCTTTACTCACTCGGATATATATATATATATATATATATATATATATATATATATATATGAATCGGTCGAGTTTTGATCCCGGTCAGAAGCAAGTAGATGTGTCTAGCTACACAGATGAGCTGTGATGCAGCGAAATAGGCTTGTATGTAGATGACTAATATATATATATATATATATATATATATATATATATATATATATATATATATATATATATACAAATTAATAAGTAACGAAGAAAATATTTGCAACGTTCAAAACATTCATTTAAAACAGTGCGCAATATAAAAATACCGCAATGAATATTTATTATTAATTATTACTTTAGAACATGTGTAAACTACAACTACTACAAAATAGTACTTTTTGTTTCGACATTGAAAGAACAATATTTCATCAGGTAGTTAATAATGATGGTAATAAACATTATTTTTTAAAAGAAAATATATGAAAATTCACTTTTATTATTGGAAAATTTTTCGTATTAAGTAAAGAAGATATCTCAAACGAAAACATTTTCAATAATAAAAGGAAGTTGACTCTCTTCAAGCAAATAAACTTATGTCTTTATATATCGAGACCTGACTGCCGAAAATACCGTGTATAAATGGTCAGTGAGCAGGTCAGAAAGTCCATATGCGTGCATGTTTCAAAAAAACATGAAAAAGAAGAAAACATTCTCGCATACATCTCCACACACAACAAAAACAACCCAGAATTATTTACATATTTAGATAAAAAGACATAAAGTTACTCAACAAAAATTATAAAATAAAAGAAATCTTAAAGACAACTAAAATAATTAAAAGCAACCTTCAACCCCAAAATTTAAAAAACATCCTAAGCTCATCAAAATTCGAGCAGCACACAACACAGGAGGTCAAAAAATGCAACAAAAAAGATATGGGGTATGCAACATAATAATAGAAGGAAACCAATTCAAGCTCGAAAACACATCTACATTCGAAATAAAAAGAAAACTGAGCTGCAACTCTAAGAACGTAATTTATGCTCTAAAATGCGATGAATGCGCAAAAGTATACGTGGGGGTGACACAAGGCTTGAATAAAAGAGTAGCCCTGCACAGATGTAACATTAAACTAGCCAATAACAGGAAACTGTACGTTTTCCAACACTTACACGAATGTAGTAGAGTAATGCCGATCTACCAAAATGTAGATTATGACACGCTCATTATGCAGGAAGAAATATTTTTTAAAAAATACAAGCCTTCTCTCAACAAAACAACATGAAAAACCTAAGACACATGCAGACACACTAAATTCAAACGCGCTGAAAAAAAAAATTTCGCAAACCATTGCAAAAAATAGTATTCCAAAAACAGCAAAAAGAACTAGATGACCCGTAGATAGAACTGAATCAAAATCGCTGAAAACAATTTTCAAGTATAAAGACGAAATCAAATTTCGCAAGTCAGTGTAAAAAAGTTGTTCTGGCCAACGAAAAGTGAATGATTCCCAAAACGGAAGGGATTTAATGAGCGAGTGGGAATAAAAAAACAAACAACCACACACACATATGAACTTTCTGGCCTGCTCACTAATCCATTATCTATATACATATACACGATATTTTCAGCCTCAGAAAGATAAACGGATCTCAATATGTAAAGTCACATTGGTTTCGCCTGAAGAGAATCAATTTTAAGACTTGAAACACATGTAGCAACACAAATACCATTATGGACACTTAATATACTATACAAAAAGCTAGTAATATTAATAATGATAATTGTAACACTGTAAGTATTCCTTATTCACACATGTTAAAATAGTATCAACGGACCATAGCTTCAAACTCCGGAATATATATTTGGAATAGATATTTGGTCATGAGAGATAAGAGAGAGGCGAAAGACAAGGCATTCACGAAATGACATCGACCGATATGACGATAATCGAACATAGACCAGATGGAAGACTTGTCTCGCGAAAGGGAGAAAACTCATTCTCTTTATTCCTTCTTTATTTTTTCTCTCGCTTTCTCTCTCAGGAAAGCAATAAGGAGCGGCTAAAGATTGAATTGATTCCGAAGAAGACCACCCACGTAAAGATGGAAATTGCAATTGACGCTGCCAGGTAAATATACAAAGTCAACAAAACCTTGTCTCCAAACCTCCAGATTGACAGACATCGGAGACATTAGACTTTTATGGAGAAAAATTCCAATTTTTTATCGATCTGCGCCAAGTCGAAGCTTTTTTAACAAAATGGTAGAGCAGATTTGAAAAAAGAGAGAAGAGACACTCACCACGCTAGAAAGCGGTTCGGCAGACAGTTAAGATGAGAACGCTCTCTGGCATTAGTCTCTCTGTCCATCGCCCCGAGCAGAAACCCAAGGAAAGGGGAGTATAAAGACTGTATTACTTACAACAATAAATAGACATAGTAGCAGCAACTAATTTGTGGACATTGAAAGAAGTTGGATTGCAATTTTCTTATTAATTCTTTTTTTTTTCTCTCTCATTTATTTTTTTTTTTTTTTACTGTACAAAGAGTTATAAATATAATCATTAATCCACTTAGACTGACCTTCGCTAATATTTTGTTATCTCCTTATTTTGTTCTTGTCTGTTTCCTTTATTTCTGCATTGTGCACCCAACCGTCTCTTGATTTCAGTTGTCGAGGAATGCAGCACGAAGGCGACCGCCCCCACCTCGGGTCCTTAAATTACCTTGAGATCAGAAAACACAACGTAGCAGGGGAAGTGAGGGATTTCGAAGGATCATTGACATCTTCGGTTATCTGGAGACGGAATGGAAGCGAACAACTGTAGACTAGGGTGCGACTAACTTACGGCTAGCTAACGCATGCATACACATATACCTGCAAGCCTGAGACTGGTGGGGAAGTGTGTCATATTTGGTGCTAATTGACCAGGATTCGACCCGTTGGGGCCACAATTGTCGTCGTCTTCAAAGATTCGACCCCTCTGAGCACCATAACTTGCAGTCCACATTGGGAGCGGTTTCCCTTTTCGATCACCACAGAAAAGCCAACCCGGAGCCACAGACCTTGGTTGAAATAACCACAAGACCCGAAACAGACTTTAATTAAAAAACAAAAAAAAATGGATAAAGCAGAGTTCGAGCGACGAAGCAAGGTAAGGCGAATTTTTACTGACCTCTAGTTCTCATCGTGATAATTTTTGCACTTTGCCACTTTTTTGTTCTTGCCATTTTTATTGCCGCTGTGGTAGAGTATTGTATAAGATCTCGTGTCAACATTTGATTGGTTGAAACTGATTAATTGTTTTTGTTGTGCTTTAGAAATGAGTGACGTAGAGTCCGTAAGTGATGCTCAGTCCACGGGGGTGAGCTAGGGCTGCGGAGGCAAATATTACCGAAGCCACCTTTCAATTTAGGAATCTGATAGGCGGTATCAAGGTCACAGCGTATAGAGGAAACCCCACGAAATTAAAGGGGTGGCTGGTGGAATTGGAAAATAAGAGATCCATATACGGCCTATCGGACCGAAAGCTGGTTTTGTTAGCCTATGATGGAGCGACGGGGGTCGTGTCCCGATTTATAGGTAGGCTATTCGATAAGGACCCAACCATGGACTGGAAGCAGATGAAGTGGGTCCTAAAGAGACAGTACGCCACGAAGCGTACTGCCATAGATGCAGCCCGTGCGTTGTTGCGAATCCGGCAAGGAGAAAAGGAGTCGGTCAGCGAGCTGATGGATAGGATAGCCGAGTTGGGACAGATGGCCAATCCCGACGATACAGCTAAAGAATGGGTCGTGATACAGGCCCAGCTGACAGATTGTTTGCGGACGCGCTGCGAGACAACGACATCAGGAAGGAGGTCATTTGGTGGGAGGCACCACGCTAGAACGAGCAGTGGATCTCATGTTTGGAGGAGAAAGATTCTGGGAGAGAGTTAGGGCCAGGGACAGCTGGGGCACAGATGAAATAACCGGCGAGAGAAGAAACCGAGGTAGAGAAAAGCCCAACCAAATAGGGCAAGGGCCCCAGTATCAGGCCGAGAAAGCTCAGAACAGCAGGAAGGAGAGCCAAAAAGAAAGACCTGGGATCTGAGATACGGGAGGTACGTACCCTCGCCTGGGTAGAGTGGTTTGGTGTGCTGGCACGTAGGAGAATATATCTGGGACCATGACAACGAAATGCTGCGGGGCTCTAATGACTCCAGCGAAGCCCAGGTGCGGGGTTCAGGGAAATGAGAAAGGGTCTCCCCCAGCAAGAAGTGGGAAGCCGGGTAGCCCCAATAAACAGATTACGACAAGAAAGAGAAAATGAGAGTGAAGAAGAAGAAGCTAGGGACTGCTGCCTGGGGGATGAGGCTTCTAGGGACGTCGAGGAACGCTTTGAAAACATAGGCACACTAGGGAGGGCGTTGGGGCCCAAACAGAGAAAGAAATCGGAACCACAGACTGCTCCGAGCGAGGTCCAGACGCAGCCTCCGCAACCCCCCGATGAAGATAAGGGTGATTGAGAAACTGAGGACGAGGTACCTCTAGCGCAACTCCAGGAAAGGTGGAAAAAAGAATGGGAAGCTGAGGACGAGGTACTCCTTGTGCGTCTCCAGGAAAGGTGGGGAGAGGAAAGTAGAGCTGAGGAAGAGCGAGAGTTGCCTATGAAATTACGGGTTAGAATAGCCTCTCCACCCAAAGAAGGTAGGGACGAGTAAGCAGATGGAATTAACCCTGCAGAGGACCGAGACCGCCAGGAAGGTGCGGTGTAGTGGCCCCAGCGCGCGTGGTTGGCGTTTTTCGGCTGCTCCCTGTTGGATCGCTGGAGCATATCTAAAAAAAAGTTTTTAAAAAAAGTAGAAAATGAGTATAGAATAGTGTGTAATAGTCTGTTTCTGCATCTTGTTGCAGGGATGGACGGGAAGAGTTTATGGATAGCACTGCTGCTGGTGATGACGGTATCGGCCTGGAGGCACACCCAAAATACCATCTTCAAAAAGTCCAGTGAGTTCATAATAACGAAATCAAAGTGAATGGTCACACTGGTGATCGATCCGAAACCGTACAGCCTATTGATGTGCGAGCTAAGGAAAGAATTATATAACTTGCGCCAGAGTAGAGCGTTGGTAGCTTAGAGGTATATGAACGAGGAAGGATACCGTAGGTTCTTTTCACTGAATCAGGGAGCGACGAGAATAGAGTCCCAGTCGAGAGAAATAAGCGATAAGGGATGGGACTACTTGAAACTAGAAGCAAGAAATCGGTGTTGCCGATAATAGGAAAAGCCCATAGTGTGCTCTTTGGAACGGTTTCGAAAGGTGACCTAGGAGCCATTAAAAGGAAAGTAGACAAGATTAAAGGAGATCAAAGGAAGTTATCCCAAATAACCAGAGAAAGCGTAACTATTCTGAATGTGACGAAGGTAGAACTGACCAAGAACTGGAAGAGTATAAATAATAATAGACATGTGCACGCTGCATAAAGAGTTAACAGGAGTAACCAGGAACCAGGAACCTAAGAGGGGAGGTACAAAAGCTAGAGGGGGTTGTGCAAAAGTACTTGCAACTAAGAACAATAATGAATAATGTCCGGCACACGAGTCAGGCACTGATGACATTAATAGAGCATATGAGGCCATAGCTGGATATGCTATCGTTAGGACATTTGTCCCCAAGTTTGGTAACCCCTAATCACCTGAGAGGATTATTGCTAAGGATACAGGACAAGTTAAGCCGCCACCTAAGATTACTGGCGAACCTCACAAAGGGGCTGCGGAATTATTACAACGCATTGGGCTGTGGACCTTGTTGGAAGGGTGTAGACTGTTGGTGATATTCAGCGTGCCGCTGCTAGATAGGGATAGTGCTTTTGAAGTACATCGAGTGTTGAACCTACCTATCCCATACTCACGAGTTGAACAAGAGTTGAACAAGAGGTGGAAGCGGTTAACCGGTATAAAGGGGAAACTGACAATATTGCTTCAAACTCGGCCAGAACCAAATTCATGTTATTAACCCCAGAAGAGGCCGGGTAGTGCGAAAGTGACGCCTTTGGAACCTGTGCATCAGTTAGCCCCGTATATGTAGCTTGGGCAATAGCGATCCAGTGTGAGATGAATTTAAATCAGGTGTGCTCTAAGCTCCCCCCGAAAACCCTGAAAATAGTAACTACTCCGACCATAATAGAATTACCAATGGGTAGTTCGGCATAGGGAACATCGATCTCCTTGCCCTCCTATTATCAGGTAGAGGAGAAGCTTGAGGAAAACGGGCGTTCAAAAGTTTGACAGAGGTTATTGCTAGCGATTGGAGCGATTTGTAGGAACCTGTTGTTAATGAATTTCATGAAATGTCATTGAGAAAACTGTTCAACTTATTAGAATCAGTTAAGGAGATCAAATTGGATCATTTGAAAGATGAGATTGGTGGTCTGGTGTGTGCTTCTGGCCAGAGCCACTCTGAAATAGAAATGATCGAACGCCCTCCAGATGCAAAACACGAACCCACGATACCTCGAGGAGTGCGGGACGTTGAAACCAAACCAAAACTTCTCCCGAGAAAAAATTGAGTAAAAAGGACGGGCAGTGACGAGGAACACTAAATTTTAAAAAATAAATAAAGAATATATATATTATGTTGGGGAAAGAACAGTAGTTGTAAGAGGTGGTTCGAGCCTCGTTTTTTTTTTTTTGTTTTGTTTTTGTTTTGTTTTTGTTTTTTTGTTTTTGCTTGTTTTGTTTTTTTTTGTTTTTTTTTTTTTTCATATTTATCTGTATTTCACAGAAAGAAAAACGAATCCTGAACACTTAATTTTGGGACTTTTATGCATGCTTTACATAAATGGTAGTACAGTAGTGTAACACTGTAAGTGCTTCTTATGCACACACATTAAAACGGATATAGACGGACCATAGATTCGAACTCCGAAATAGATATTTGGAAAATATCTCTGTGTGTATATTTTTCTTTTTCTTGAGAAGAAATAAGAAAGAGAGGAAGAAAGGAATAGGCGCCGTGGTGGCCAAGAGAGATAAGAGAGAGGCGAAACACAAGGCATTCACGAAAAGACATCGACCGATATGACGACAATCAAACATAGACCAGATGGAATGCTTGCCTCGCGAAAGAGACAGAACTCTTTCTCTTTCGACCTTGTTTATTTCTTTTTCTCTTTTTCTCTCTCAGGGAATCGATAAGGAGCGTCTGAAGAATTGTCGATCAATTCCGAAGAAGACCACCCACGTAAAGATGGAAATTATACTTGACGCTGCCAGGTAAATATACAAAGTCAACAAAACCACCCATGGAAGGATAGAAATTATCATTAACGCTGGCAGGTAGATGCACAAAATCAACAAAACCTTGTCCCCAAACCTCTAGATCGGTAGGAATCGGCGCGAAATCGTAAGCGGGTGATTTAAACCAGATACACGAAATTAACATTAGACTTTTAAGGAGATACATTCCGATCACTTACCGACTCGCGCCATATCGAAACGTATTTAACAAAAAAGGCAGGGTTGATTTGAAAAACGAGAGAGAAGAGACACTCAACACATTAGAAAGCGGTTCGACAGACAGTTAAGACGAGGACGCTCTATCCATTGTCCTAAGCAGAAACCCAATGGAAGGGGAGCATAAAGACTGTTTTACCTCTAACAACAAATAGACATAGTACCACCAACTAATTTGTGGACAGTGAAATAAGCTGGATTGTAATTCTCTCTCTCTCTCTCTCTCTCTCTCTCTCTCTCTCTCTCTCTCTCTCTCTCTCTCTCTTGCTGTACAAAGTGTTATAAATATTATCATTAATCCACATAGACTGGCCTTCGCTATTGCCTTGTTATCTCATTTTTTGTTGTTCTTATCTGTTACCCTTATTTCTGCATTGTGCACACAACTAACTCTTGATTTCAGCTGTCGAGGAATTCAGCACGACAATGACTACCCCCACCTCCAGTCCTTAACTTATCTTGAGATCAGAAATCACAATGTGGCAGGGAAAGTGAGGGATTTTGATGGATCATTGACATCTTTGATCACCTGGGGACGGAACGGAAGTGAACAGCTGAAAACTCAGGTGCGACTAACTTAACGCACGCAACACGCATACATTCAAACCTGAGAGTGGGGGTGGGGAGTGGGTCATATAATCACAACAAATTTACACTTTAAGCAAAATTTTAACGGCTTCTCGTACCTTTTTGTTCTATACCAAATTCTCTCGTTGAAAGAATCCTTATTTCTGTCTTTATATATATATATATATTACATTAATGTGTAATTAATTGTAAAATTAATATATATATTACATTATAATGTAAGTTACTTACATTAGCTTACATTAATTATAAAGACTCTGCTTAAATAAAACTATCCGCGACAACTATTATCTGTCTTCCTAAGAAACCCATAAAGGTTCTAGTCTAGTCACTAGATAAACAAAACTTACAAGTGTCTAGAAATCAAGAACTCTCATTAATCAACCACTTAAGAAACATCCTATGCAAAAATTCCAACGGTCACAGACTTAGTCCACTATAACTAACCCCACCAACACCGCTAACAAAACACTTCCTCCAAAAATTCCAACGGTCAAAGACTTATTCCCCTATTACTAACTCCACCCACCAACATCTCGGACAAAACTAAATAAACATAAAGAAAAGGGATTTCCAGTACTTTACACACTGCCTGATGAGACATTGAAGTTTCAATGTCGAAACGAACGTACCTTCGTAGCGAATATATATATAGAATAATTATGTACATGTTCTAAAATATAATTTATAATAAATATTCACAGCTCTATATATTATATATCGAGCACTGTTTTAAATTAATGTTTTGGGCGTTGTAAGGATTCTTCGTTCTGTATTCACTCGGAGATATATATATATATATATATATATATATATATATATATATATATAATGGAAAATATGAAAAGCTATAAAATTACTTTAATAGTTCTTAAAACTTGCAAATTTATATTAATTATAATTTTAAACCATTAAACAAATAACAAAATACTCCAAACTACTTCGAAAAAGCGGATAAAGATGTTCTATTTTATTTTAAATGAGTGACATTTTTTTTTTATTTTTCTTGAAATGATATTTAATTTTAGTTTTATATTTGTTCAAATGAAAGGAAATAATATCGCGATTTACTATCGGAAATTCGTTAGCAATATTGTAACGGTTTTAAAGAAAACAAAGACGAAATACCATTCCATCTGTTTTTTATTTGCATCTTAATACATGTACTTGGTGGACATCAAAGAAAATCAAGTTAAAGCAAGTCCTTTTAAATTTCCACAGATAAGAATATCTTTCGGAGTTACTTATATCTGACGGTTATTAAGTTGTCAGATAAAAGTTTCAGGTAAAACAATTGTGATACTTTATTTTCTTGTTTTCTTTTTAGTGTTTCTGCTTGAGATAAATATGGCATGTGACTAGGATATTTTTGATAGGAAAACACCTTTTTACCAATCACTCTTATCTTCCAGGGTTGTTTATGCTCTCTAGCTTTTAATTTAAACTCTGAATTGTATTGTAACTAGATATACAGTTTGAAGTTTTTATTTATTAGAACAAAGCTGAATTAAGCACAAGGCCACTTTTTTAAAACCTTCCGTACATAATGTATTTACTCGCCATAATCTGAAAATTTTCATCGTTACAAACAATTAGAAGCTGAGACAATTAATATAAAATGTTACTTATCAAAGGAGGTAACTTGCAAATATGTTGTAAGAGTTATGTCCCTTGGAATTCTTTCCGCATTTACAATGTTATCTTTTGAAATAATAATTGCCTATTATATTTTTTACTACACAATTTGCTACTTTCGTCAGTTCATTTCTCGCGGATACCTAATTATCGTGATTTCCTCTGCAGTATGTTGAAATTAATTATTATAATTCATTTCTTAATCATGTCACCCCAAGGAAGGTGAGACCGCCACTAGTTCGCAATGACAGAAAAGATGGGCTATTTATAAAAAGGATAAAAGATGGGATTCAAGAAGATAGAAGATAGCGATTGACGTTGCATTTAAATTTTTGAAGATTGTAGCTATCAGGAGAGCAAGTAAACGGAAGGGAGTTTCACAGACAGGAAGCGCAAGAAAAGAAACTGTTCGAGTAGAAGTGTCAGTCACATTTCAACTATTTCACTGGTAAAAGAGACAGAGATGCCAGTCTAGTAGCACGCTTAAATTCGCTTAGACGGGAACATCAGGGAAAAAACTTATCAGAGCAGCTGACCTGAAAATATTTGTAGAAAAGATAGAGAGAAGCTACATTACATCGGTGAGAAAGTAACTGAAGCCGAGATGCCAGTCAGGACCGATTATATTGCAGATCCTTCTTGGGATTTACTCAATGAAATAATTTTGTAAAAGTTACGAAGAAAACCCCGAGACAAATTTTAGTATATGAGTAGCGATTGCTGAGCCCTGATAATCCATCTGTCGAGTCTATTTCATACCAACGAGCAAGAACAAGTTTTCAGCAGAACAGAAATAATAATTCATGATTCTGTGTGATAAACTTTGTTTCGAACTCATCGACAAGATCGAATATTTTGATAAAGTCCCAAAATGGGTTCACATCCGATTTGCCCGCACCAAATCTATCTGCTTATGTCGGGGTAAAATAGGGCGTCCAATTGCCCGCCCGTTAAAACTACCAGAGGAGACATCGTCAAAAACGGTTTGATTCGCAGAAATAAATCAGACCGCTCCGTATGGTCATTGGGCGCATCAGCCCTAATGAGACGAAGATACTTATCCTTTATGTTAATATCAAGCATGCAAAGCCTGCCTGCCTGCCGGATCTGCAAAGACAGAATACGTTGCATTCAAAAACTTTCTCACTTCTCAATTGTTCATCAAATTATGCTGAATAGAGAACAGACTTCTTAGTATATATTCACAGTTGCGAAAAACGGGTCCTCTATACACATCATGCCTCCACACCGAGACGCTAAAGATCGTGAATGAGACACGCCCTGAGAGTGTTTGACCTTAGACCTTGGCCATTTATACTAGCCAGGAAGGCAGCCACGAGTCGGAGATTGGCATTAAACATGACCGAGGATAAGACACCGACTGCCTGTCTAATTAAGCCTTGGCTCATCTCACTTTTGATAGTGTCGTCAAGAGACAGGCCATTAATATCTCAGGGGAAAGCTAATTTCTGAACTCTATACAAAGATGGTTGAACAAAAAGAGGGATCCCTCTTGAACAAAACTGGTTTATTTTTTGCATTTTCTTCGTCGAAGAAAACCAGAAGAGAAAATGTCCCGAATGCGCCATTTGCCTGCTCAAACATTAACCATAATTTTTTGGAATCCCTGTTCCGATTAGACAATAGTTAACACCCTTTTGGCGTTAGGAAAATTATTAGGGTTTTCCACATCTTTTGAGTAAACTTATTTGAAGTTCTAAAAATATCTTGAGCCTTTTATCTTCCGGGTTTGAGTAAAAGTTCACCTTGCTCCTTTGATACGGGGCATATGCCTTTCCCTAAATTGTAAATGGGTTTTCTTTTTCTTCATTTGTTGCAACCGATGGATTTCTTTGTTTTTGTGTTATGTCTGTTCTTTTAGATGAATTAAAAGGTGGATTAACACGGAATGGATTTGGTGTGTTTGCGAATGTTGCCTTATGCCATGCATTTGTTTGAGATTTCTTAAGAGTGATCATTTTAGACGGTGTTGCAGATAATGCTTTGTAGCTGGAGGTGGGCAGCCATGATGTGCATTTTATGTGAAAGAGAAGACGCTACCGAGGAAGAAGGGTGTGCTGCTGGAAGTTGCTACGATCTTCTCTAAAGTATTACAGTTTCCCTTCTTTCTCAAAACTTGGTTCATACTTCAGCTTCATTGCGTAGCTGGCCGAGTCATCGCCCTTAAAACTGGCAAGAGTGGGACTGTGTGTGTTCTTAGCCATGGGAACTTCCTGAGACTCAGGTTCCGCTATCCGGAGCTTCCCTCTGGTCTAGCAAACGACCAGCCATTCTCCGTAATCGCGCAAGTGGCTTTCAAAGGCTTTTCGGGAAATTGGGCTGATCATTGGACCCAACTGAGGGTTTTACCACACCGGTCCCAATTGCTGGCAAGCCCATCACAGGCGGGACAGAAACAGCAAACTCGACCAGAGGACTTCTTCACTGGGCAGGAAGAGGAGAGATGGCAAGTCTCTCCACACATTCAACGGGTTGGTTTAAGGCCGGTTACAATGACCAACATTTTCTGGTCCTCTATATCCAGATAGTTGGGAATGAAGATGAAGGCTTTTCGACCCAAAATAATTTCGAAAATCCCTGTTTAGATCCTCGAAGGAAGCACTGTGTACCTTGAATTTTGCCATATAAGCGGATAAGTGCTCTCCTAAGATCTTAGACGGAATCTCGTATACTGATACTTAATCATTCGCCTACCCTCATATTCCATGTGAATTATGAGGTTTTTAGCGACAAGATCTCAACTGAGGTCTTCCTCAGTCGTTAGGCGTGGGTAACAATACATCCCTCATGAAGTACCCTCTCACTGTTATTACTCTTTAATCGCCATAAAAGTGCGGGGATAAAATTAAATCTTAACATACAAACGGTAACAAAGAACAATTAAAATGAAAAACGAAAAAACAGGATTGTCATCAAACGAAGGAAAAAAAGATTTAACAAGCAAAAATAAAGGAAAATACATTTTTACGACACGAACGATAAAACAACGCAAATGGACGGAGTCTTTGAAATTAAATATTAAAAATATAAAATTAAAGCAATGCACAATATTTTACAAAACAAGGAAGACAGAAAAAAAAAGTTTGGCTATCAAGAAAACAAAATGGCTGAAATTTTTTTTTTTTAATCATATCACCCCGAGCAAGGCGATAACGACACTGATGTGTAGGGGGCTACGTAAGAGTGAAAAGATTGGAAAAGAGAAAACCGGAGACCACATCCTAAGCAGGGAACAAGGGATGAGCCTCTTCACCTGTTCAATAGACGTGGGTGGAGTGTAAACCGGGCGATAGTTTAGTCTATCTACTCCAATTGAAAGAGAAAAAGAAAAAAAGGAGTGAAAAGATTGGAAAAGAGAAAGCCGGAAACCACATCCTAAACAGGGAACAAGGGATGAACCTCTTCGTCTGTTCAATAGACGTGGGTGGAGTGTGAACCGGGCGATAGTTTAATCTATCTACTCCAATTGAAAGAGAAAAGGAGTGAAAAGATTAGAAAAGAGAAAACCGGAACCCACATCCTAAACAGGGAACAAGGGATGAGCTCTTCACCTGTTCAATAGACGTGGGTGGAGTGAGAACCGGGCGATAGAAATAAACCAAAAAATTAAAATTAAACTAAAAAATGACGTTAAAGATGGAGGTTTTAAGAATAATCAAATAAAAAAATTAAATTAAAAATATTAGTGCAATAAATATAAGGTTTTAAGAATAATCAAATAAAAAAATTAAATTAAAAATATTAGTGCAATAAATATAAGGTTTTAAGAATAATCAAATAAAAAAATTAAATTAAAAATATTAGTGCAATAAATATAAGGTTTTAAGAATAATCAAATAAAAAAATTAAATTAAAAATATTAGTGCAATAAATATAAGGATATGGTTAGGTCTTGAAAGCTGTCACAATGCGTTTAGTAAAATGAGTATGTGTTCTTTTATTCTAATTTTCAGCGTAGGCATCAAATCTCTATGTTGAAACACACATACATGCTCTAACACACTTACACAAACACACAGTAAAATTAATGACAGCAGCACCAGCAGCAGCCAGGAATGGCCATTCCTTGAAAGGCACGGACTCACTTGGACAGACACACGCTCCTCTGCCATTCTGAAGATGAGATTTTGATCTCGAAATATTAATGTATAATAAATAGGTACTTCCCAAAAACTTCTTTACCTTCCTTTATTTTACTAAACGCATTATAACAGCCTTCAAGACCTAGCCATATATCTAATATACACAATGCTTCAAGCAAATTACATTAAAAAAAATATAAGGATGTTACACCAGAAAAATACAAAAATAAAGTTGCTGGGGGAGTAAAAGAAAACTGAAAATTAGAAAAACAAAATGCAAAAATAGACAAATATTCAATGAAAAAGAAATTAAACGTAGAAAGAGATGTGTAGACTTAAACTATCAGACAAAATCAAGATAAAAACAGTCTTGCAGCAATTTCAAAGAACACTGTCTGCATCTCTTTCACTAACATACGCGGCATCCGCACCAACTTCCTCAGCGTAGATTCATTCCTCCACAATAACTCACCTGATATATTAGCCCTATGTGAAACTAATCTTAACCCTTCTATCCCCTCATCTGAGTTCTACGTTCCTGGCTACTTTCCCCTCTTCAGGAAGGACTCCAATGTTCATATGCATGGGCATGGTGTCTATGTCAGCGAACACCTTCCCTTAGCTAGGGTGTCATCTTTTGAATCCCCAGATCATTCTTTCATGTGCTTCCGCCTCTCACTTCTCAGCTCGATTAGCTATCTCTTCTTTCTCTACCGCTCTCCTTCCTCCCCTGACTGTTCGTTACTTGACATCATTTCTGACAATATCGACAAAGCCTTTTCTTCCCATCCCTCTGCCCATGTATTCGTGTTTGGTGACTTTAACGCCCACCACACCAAGTGGCTGAAGAACGCTGTCACCGACCCTGCTGGTGTCCACACCATGAACTTTTCAATCACCCAATCCCTTACGCAAGTAGTGGACTTCCTAACGCGTTTCTCCGACAATTCTAACGGAAGGGACTCACTTCTAGACCTCTGCTTCACTTCCATCCCAGACTCTTGCACTACCAGACAACTCTGCCCACTCGGAAACTCTGACCACACTGTAGTGTCCGTCAATATTTCACTCCACTCCCATCCAACCCATGAAACCCAGACAAGTAGAATATCCTACTGCTATCAAAGAGCAGACTGGGATTCGTTCCGAGACTTCCTCTGTGACATCCCTTGGAACAACGTTTTTAGTCTTCCCATCGAAGAACGTGCATCCGAGGTCTCCTCCTGGGTTAAGGCTGGCATCGATGCCTTCATCCCTGCTAGGAAATTCCAGCTTAAATCTCATTCGTCTCCATGGTTCTCACCCGCTTGCTCGGCTGTCATTGGCCACCGGAATCATTTCTTCCGACTCTTTCGTAACTACGCGTCGGACCAAAACAGGCGCCTTTTCACTTCAGCTCGTAAGAAGTGTAAAAAGATACTTAACGAAGCTAAGATGTTGTTTGCTGCCAGAATGAAGCAACACATTGCATGCTCTAAATTCGGCGCCAAAGACTACTGTCGACTCTGTAAAAGAGTACTTAACAAGAGCAAGTCTACAATACCCCCGCTAATCAACAAATTTGAGGTCCTCACCTCCCCAGCAGATAAGGCTGAAATTTTTTGGACCCCCGATTCTCGAACAATTCGAGTCTGGACTCATCTGGAGTTTTTACACCCGACTTCTCACCTAGAACCGAGGCACAACTGAATGATGTCCACATTACACCTTCGCTTGTCTCTAAGATAATCTTAAAACTTGACCCTCACAAAGCGAGCAGTGGGGACGGAATCCCAACCATAGTCTTAAAGAAATGTGCTCCTGAACTCTCCTCTGTCCTTTCTAAGCTCTACAACCTCTGCCTATCTGCTTCCTGCTTTCCTGCCTGTTGGAAATCTTCCTCTGTAGTTCCTATATTTAAAAACACTGGAGAACCCTTTGATCCTGCAAATTACCGCCCTATCAGCCTTCTTCCGATCTTTGGCAAAGTGTTCGAAGCCATTATCAATGCCGAAGTGGTTCAGTATCTCACAGCACACAGGCTCCTCTCGGACAAGCAATATGGTTTCCGCTTCACCAGGTCTACTGCTGATATGCTAACGACCATCACCGAGTACATATACCAGGCACTCGACAGGAATGGCGAAGCCCGAACCGTTGCATTGGATATATCTAAGGCGTTCGTCAGAGTTTGGCATGCTGGCCTTCTATGTAAACTGCGGAGCTATGGTATAACTGGACATTTGTTTGAACTAATCCAGTCATTCCTCTCTAACAGCACAATGAAGGTGGTATTAAACGGACATGCCTCCCAGAACTACCATACAAACGCAAGTGTCCCCCAAGGCTCCATCTTAGGTCCTACACTCTTCCTGATATACATTAATGATCTCCCTGATTCCATAAGAGCCCAAGTAGGTTTGTACGCCGATGATACCACAGTTTACTCTCGCCTCGACCAAAAATCTGGTGTAGGCGTCAAAGCTAACCTCGCAGCCGAGATTGAAAAAGACCTCCAATCCATAGTGGACTGGGGTAAGAAATGGCTACTTAATTTTAATGCTTCTAAAACGAAGCTACTCTCAATTAACCATCATCCACAATCTCACCTACCTCCCATTAGCATGGACCATTTAAATTATACTTTCTTTTGTCAAAAATGGCCACTAGTTACAGAAAATCTTCTCTGAATCATAGAATCAAAATGTAATAAAACTGAAACATTAATTAGAAAAGGTTTTAATTGCTTTTATGAATATATCATATTATGGACACTATTGTCTAAAGAAAAGCATTTTTTTCGGTGAATAATGAATTTTTAAAAGAATTGTTTTCATTGTATTAAATTTTAATCAGAATAATTTATAAAGTTTTAAATCTTTTAAATTTCTTTTTATTAATTTGCATTGGTTAGGTGATATAGTCATTAAGTAAAACTATAATTATTACTCATAAATGGAAAAGCTTACTACAATTCATTGATCCCCAGGATTCTACAAATAATTTTGAATTTCTTTTTCGTTTGTATAGATGTATCAATTTTTTAAATATGGATGTCGATACACGACATTATCATAAAATGAGAGCAAGAAATTATCGTAAATTAAACATTTATTGGTGATTTTCTAACATTCATCAGTAAATACTTAAAAATTCCATAAAATATTAGTTTACTTATAATATTTTCAGTAGTTTTTAAGATTTGTTGTCAAGTCAAATTTATTTTTATTAGAAGAAATTGTTGTGTCTGCTGTGTGAAATAACTTTATAAACATTTAATTTTTGTTTGTAAGGCACAAGGACATTGACGGAAAGAATATGAATAAATCAAAAGGAATTTTTTTTAACAATAACAAAGATTTTATATACAGATAGGCATGAAATATTTGACAGATATTTTTGTAAGAATTTTGTTTTATATTGCAATGGCAAAATTGTTTCATTAAATAAAACACGCTTGATTGTCTGAAGAAAATGTTGAATAATGAATATGTATTTCAAAGTTCTGAATTGAAAAATTTAGTCATATTAACACTAGTTTTGTTCAGTTGTGTGATATTTTTTATTATAGAATTATTTTCTTTTAGATTTTCATCAAACCTTCCATCCACGAATATAGTACATAATGGGATTAGATCGAAATTTCTAGTGCTAATGTGGCCTTATGGAGCGTGTAAGGTAGTGCTGTGTGGATGTGATGTTTTGGTGAAAGGAACAACATACAAATGATTGGGTCAGTGATGGAGGCTAGTTAAGTTAATGATAGGACAAGTGAAGACCAGCCTTCCCCACCATCCCCATTTTGTCATTGTGGCACATTTGTACAAAGTACAGTAAATATAAAACCGTTAGAGTCAGTTTTTTTTTTTAATCATTTCACCCCAAGCAAGGCATTCCACTGCCACTATTGCGCATGGGGCTACATAGGGGAAGGTAAAGAGAAGGAGTGGTTAGACATAGGGAATGTCAGGAGGAAGGTGACAGATGAGTAAGGATACCGAAGATGAAGGTTGGGCAGATGGCAAGAGTGTTTGATAGAATGGGAGCAGGTTAGTGTGTTAGGAGGTGTCTATTGACCTTACATTTAAACTCCTGGAGATTGTAGCCGTCGGAGAAGCAATCGTGTGGAAGGGAATTCCACAGTCGGGAAGTGCGAGGAAAGAAACTGTTGGAGTAGAAGTTGCGGTTGCATTTTATCGGTTTCACTGTAAAAGGGTGGGATCTAGTTGCTAATCTAGTATCTCGTGCAAATTCGTATCTAGGGGGCACCAGTGATCTAAGTTCATCGGAGCAGAAGCCGTGAAAGTATTTATAGAAGAGACACAGGGAAGCCACGTCGCGCCTGTGGGAGAGAGACTGCAGGCGGTCTGCCAAGTCGGTATCTATCACATTACAAACCCTCCTCTGAACCTTATCGAGAAGCCCGAGGAGAATAGCAGGGGCACCCGACCAGATATGGCAGCAGTATTCAATGCACGGGCGGATGGTAGATTTATATATGTGCAGGATAGATTTAGACGGAAAAAACTTCCGGGCCCTACACAGAGAACCGACTTTCATAGCAGCGGATTTAGCAATGGATTCGATATAGTCATTCCATTTGTGGTCCGCTGAAAGTGTGAGACCAAGGAGGCGTAGTTAACCGAAATATCGATCGTTCTCATAAGGATCAAAAATATAACTTAATAATCAAAAAACCATTTGGTCTTTCCTTTTAATAATGTCAAAATTGTGACATTTTGCTTTTCTAAAGTTTTTTTTAAAATAATCATATCGCCCCAAGCAAGGCATTTTACTGCCACTGTTGAGCAAAGGGTTACATAGGAGGAAAGTTATGAGAAAGAGTGACAGATTACAGGGGATGAAGAATACTGATGAAGGATGAGAATACTGATGAGAGTGGACGGAGAAAGAAGCATGAGAGAGAGGATGCAGGTTAGTGAGATAGGAGATGACTATTGACTTTACATTTAAATTCTTGGAGATTGTAGCTGTCGGGAAAGCAAGTAAATAGAAGAGAATTCCACAGGCGGGAAGTGCAAGAAAAGAAGCTGAGAGACTAGAATTTGCGTTTACAATTTATTGATTTCACAGTAAAAGGGTGAGACCTAGTTGCTAATCTTGTGGCTCGAGTAAATTCATATATAGGGCGTACCAGTGAGCTAAGTTCACCTGAGCAGAAGTCGTGAAAATATTTGTAGAAGAGACACAGGGAAGCCACATTGCGCCGGTGAGAAAGTGACTGTATCCGAGCTGCCAAGTCGGAATCGATTACAGATTCTCCATTGGATTTTGTCAAGAACACCTAAGTGGATTGCAGGAGCACCCGACCAGATATGGCAGCAGTATTCAATGCACGGGCGGGTGGTAGATTTATATATGTGCAGGATTATTTCAGATGGGAAAAAGAACCGACCTTCTTAGCAGCGGATTTACCTATGGATTCTTTCTAGTCATTCCACTTGAGGTCTGTTGTAAGAGTTAACCCGAGGAGGAGCAGTGTTTTACTTTTAGGGAGACTAGACTGATCCATGCTAATGGTGGAGTAGGAGCGATTGTCTGTGGTGGTTAAAATTCACAAACCATTTCTTACCCCAGTCCACCGCTGATTGGAGGTCCTTTTCTATACTGATTTCAGTGTATCGTTATGCGAATGCTTTATACTTTTAGCTCAAATATACACGACGAAATTATTAACATTAAAATACAAAGACACTATGTTAGGGAACTTGGTGAGCGCTGATTATTCGCAGTTCGGAATCTTTTTACATTTATAAACTCCTACGAACAGTAAGTGCCAGTTTTTATAAGTTAATGGCGTGCTTCTAAAGGGAGGTTACTCTCAAATATATTGTAAGAGTTATTTCCCTTAATCAAAAAGACGCGAGATTTTGGGAAGAGTGGCGAAGGTTTTACTATTGCTGCTGAAAAGTTCCAACCGACGGCATAGATCACCCATACTTTCGGCCTTGTGCCACACTTAAGCAATGCCTAGAAAATCACTACTCAAAAAGTGGACAATATCTACAAATATTAAAATTACAGCCATTTACTTTGTTTTAATTGCGGTCAAAAAGACAGCAAACAACAACAAAAAAGAAAAAGTAACAACAAAATAAGAAGCAAGATACAAATTAGATTTTTAAACAGTTTTTTAAAAAGATTTATTGGTTAATAATAATTTCTATAATAAAATGCTATTAAATAGGTACCTCCACTAATTCGCTAAAAAAAGCAAACTTTAAAAAAAGGTTATTCCGTCAAAAATGCTTCTTATAAATAAGAGAAAAAGATTTAAAGTAATTATTTTTTTTAATCCTTTCTAACACGTTTAAAATTTTAGTAAAAACTCTTGTATTTTTTTTTCTCGTCAGAGGTTAACCAAATTTTTACCAGCGTTTACAATGGATAATCTAATATTATGAAAGTTTGTTTTGTTTTTTTCTTTGCAAAAACATTAATTTGCAAATTTTTTGCAAAAATTAATTTAAATAATTGTCAGATTTTAATGAAATTTTCAGGACTTATTAACAAATTTATGAAATTATTTTTGAAATTACTATTTTTAGAAAATCTTAGTAAAAATATTTTTTTACATGTTAACCTCACTACACGTAATTTCATAATATTTCAAGAAATGAAATACTATTGCACAACTTATTTTCATTAGTTAAACCAGGAATCCTTGAGGAATGTAAATGAGCTATTGATTTTTTCAAATGGTTAGACATTTTTCCGAAAATCTACTCCAAATAGTAAAATAAAAAACGCAATAAAACTATGAAAACTATTTAAATAAAATAAGCTTTTAACTGCTTTTAAAATATAAGGACAGTATAGTCAAAAGAAAAAAGAATTGTTTTTATTTTCTATTTATTTTTTTTTTTAATCGTTTCACCCCGAGCAAGGCGGAAATGCCACTGATGTGCAGGGCAGCTACATAAGTGTAAAAAGATCAATTAGAAGAGAGTGAAGAGGAAGACGAACCAGTTAGAAAGGAGCAATAGAAAGCTGAGAATGCAGTTGTGATGACAGCTTCAAAGGTGGAGAGAAAGGGAAGGATATATGGGGTGGGGAAAGAGCTAGAGCCAAGTGGTTAATAGATGAGTATTGACATTGCATTTAAATTCCTGGAGGTTGTAGTCGTTAAGAAAGCAAGAATATGGGAGCGAGTTCCACAGGCGGGAAGCGCGAGAGAAGCTGCAAGAGTAGAACTGTCGTCTGCATTTGGCTAACCTAACTTTGAATGGTTGGAACCCAGTTGCCAATCTGGTTGTACGAGTAAACACCTGTTGAGGAGGCACCAGTGACCTAAGTTCGTCAGAGCAGAAGCCATGAAAGTATTTATAGAACAGACAAGGGGAGGCCACAATTCGACGGTGGGGAAGTGGCTGTAGTCAAGATGCCAAGTCAGTACCAATTTGTAATAGTTTATAAATTTTCAAAAATATTTTTTAAATTTTTCAAAGCCTTGTTGTAGTTAGGTTAAGTTAAGTGAAGACCATATTTACCAATAAAAAATTGAACAACCTTATACAAATCTTCGAGCCAAAAGATTTTTAAATAATTTGTGTGTGTGTGTAGAAAGGTTGTCTTTTACAAATTGTATTTTGCATGTGACATTGGTTCCCTTACACGAAAAATACTCAATAATACTTAGCTTATCAACACATCAGGCTGTCATCAATCACTTAACGCATTAGAAAAACATAACCTCCGTGATTAAGAAATACTTTTATTCTAGATTTCAGGCTTTTAGCAAGTAATCAGTCAGTCTGTTAAAAGCCATATGTGATACACGCTTGGGCGATCATGTCTTGAAAGAGACATGACTGACTGGGCAGAAGACTTTCCTGCAGTAGGTTGCCATTACTTTCTGCCTGCACTAGACTGGTTGCCAACCAAGGCTATAGAACCCAATCTGTCTTGTTATTTGACCCATAGCTGGAGGAAAGAGACGGATTAATACCTTTCCTAATGGTATTTGTGCATAAGTGAATGCAACGAACTCAACTGAACTTAACTTTCCAATTTCTCGTTCGGAGTCGATATCCACTGCACCACAACACACGGCCGACCGACCAACTGACTGACTGGTAAGTAATCAGTCAGTCAGTTAAGTGCCATACTAAAACACGCTTGGGCGATCATGCCTCGAAAGAGACATGACTGACTGGGCAGAAGATTATCCCGCAGTAGGTTGTCATTGCTTTTCTGCGGTAGACTGGTTGCCAGCTAAGGCTATAGAATTCATTCTGTCGTGTTATTTAACCCATAACTAGAGAGAAGAGGCAGATTAATACCTTTCCCAAGGGTATTTGCGCATAAGTGAATACAAAGAATTCAGCTGGAATTCGAACTCGGCAACCCAATTTGTGGTTCCGAGTCGATATCCACTGCACCACGACGCACATCAAAAAAATATGGAACGCTTCACGAATTTGCGTGTCATCCTTGCGCAGGGGCCATGCTAATCTTCTCTGTATCGTTCCAATTTTAGAATATGTACTGCCGAAAATCAGATTTACTTTAATTTTTAAAATTTTTCTTAAATAACGTGTTACATATGTATATTTTATATTTGCAAGATTTTTAAAAATAGAATTAACTTTTGTTTACAAGTATGTCAATCTGTCGAAAAATATGTCCATTTTTAATGTTTTAACTAAAAATGTTCAAAAGTTGAGATTTCAATAAATATAATTTCTGTTTTAAATACACCAGAATATTTTAGTTATTGCAAATAGTAAATTTAATACTTTAGCTTTGAATTAAAGTAAAAATGAAAGCTACAAGAAATTTTATTTTTCATTTTTAAAAATTCATTTTAAAATTTAAGTATCGAAAATGAGTGGAGGTACCTAAAACAATATAGACACTAAAAACAAAAAAAAACTTTCCTAAAAGTAATAGACTCATTACGTAAGCCTCAAGGTTAACTTAACCATAAGGTGAATTTACCAGTACAGCGCGCTGTTTCCAAAATTCTGGTGGAGTGAATTGCGTCATGGTGCTTTTTTTCTTACAGAAAGTGTCCAACTGAACCTACTAGACTGCTTGTTTAGTGTCACTATAATTAAGCTGTTTTAAAGGAAAAGTTGTAGTGAGCAAAAATATTCTATAGATTTAAAATATCAAAAAATCCCGATGCTTCGATTCAAGTAATTAGTTTGAAGCCGTAGGGGAGATGGTTAAAGTTTATTTAATTCGGCCTTGTGTCATACTTAACCGAACTCCCTACAGCTTACAAGATTTATGTAGAATTATCATCAACAGGTTTATCAGAAGGTTATTATCATCAGAAGGTTGGTTGTAGATTGGAATGTGTGAATCAGTGTAGACATACATTTTGCATTTTAAAATAGAAATTTATTAAAAGAAGAGAATAACAAGAATAAGTTTTAGTTACAAATTCTATGAGAAAGTTAAAGGCCTCAAGAGTTCGTACAAATGTTCGTAGTAGTAAATTGTTGAAACAGTATGCGTACATATTGGAGTAGATAGATCTATCTATCGCCCGGTTCACACTCCACCCACGTCTACTGAACAGGTTAAGAGGCTCATCCCTTGTTCTTTGTTTAGGATGTGGTTTCTGGCTTTCTCTTTTCCAATCTTCTCACTTTGGGTTTTTTTTTCTTCAATTGGAGTAGATAGATCTATATATCGCCCGGTTCACACTCCACCCACGTCTATTGAACAGGTGAAGAGGCTCATCCCTTGTTTCCTGTTTAGGATGTGGTTTCCAGTTTTCTTTTTTCCAATCTTTTCACACCTTTTCCTTTTTTTTTCTTTTTTTTTCAATTGGAATAGATAGACTAAACTATCGCCCGGTTCACACTTCACCCACGTCTATTGAACAGGTTCAGAGGCTCATCCCTTGTTCCCTGTTTAGGATGTGGTTTCCGGCTTTCTCTTTTCCAGTCTTTTCACTCTTACGTAGCCCCCTGCACATCAGTGGCGTTACCGCCTTGCTCGGAGTGATACGATTAAAAAAAAAATACGTACGTACTTATGTGTGTTTTCAGTAGGAATGTCTGTGGATGGAGAAGAAGAAATAAAAGGAATCAGCACGCAAGAAGGAAAGAGAAAGAGAACGAATGTCCGAGTTCACTTGAAGCTTCTCTCGTTATATTTTAGCAGTGTCTCTCGCTGCTCCTATCTGAGTGACTGACTGGCACTGATCAAAGTGTTTTCTTGTAATTTAAATTTTCGCACTAGATCGCTAAGTCCCTTTTGGTCATACAAGTCGCTTCCATTGGTCAGAAAATCAGTTTAACATCTACTTGCGAAATCTGGTTTCGACTTTTTCTTTAAGCACATGGTCAATCCTTTTTCTATTTGGGAAAAAGCAGGATTTCACACGTCATTGTGAATTTTTGGAAAAATGATGAAGAGAGTTGATTTTAATTCTTAATGAGAAAAATTTAGATTTACAGCTCAAAAATATATACAAAGAAGTTACAAAAAAATTAAATATGTGGATAGGTGGTAGGATTTTCTATACGGAAAAATTTGGAATAAAATCAACTGACTCAAAGGACAAAATAAATAATATATTTTTACTTGTCTGGAGTATCCGAACCCGACTTCCCTTTTAGAACTTAAGCTCAACTGAGAGATGTTCACATAATCCCCTCTCTGGCATCTAAGATAATTTCAAAACTTGACCCCCATAAGGCAAGCGGAGGCGATGGAATCCCGGTCATTGTCTTGAAATGTGTCCCTGAACTCTCCTCTGTCCTATATAAACTTTACAATTACTGCCTCTCTGCTTCCTGCCTGCTGGAAGTCCTCTTCTGTGATTCCTGTATTTAATAACTCAGGGGAACCCTCAGACCCATCCAATTATCACCATATCGGCCTCCTACCAATTTTCGGCGGTGTTCGAGGCTATTATCAATGCTGAAATAGTTGAACATCTCACTGCCCATAAACTATTTACAGACAGACAGTAAAGCTTCCGCTTTGCCAGGTCCACTGACGATAGGCTAACGACCATCACCGAATAAATATACCAGGCCCTCGATAAGCCCAGCGAAAGTCGAGCTGTTGCCCTGGATATCTCCAAAGCCTTTGATCGAGTCTGGCACACTAGTCTTCTGTGCAAGCTACAGGGTTATGGTATCAGTGGACGCTTGCTTAATTTGATACAATCTTTAATAACAAACCGCATAATGAAGGTCGTCTTTAAGGGGCATGCCTCCACATCCTACCACACGAGCGCTGGTGTCTCCAGGGCTCTATCCTAGGCCCGACGCTCTTTCTGATCTTCATAAACGATCTCCCTGAAGTGATCAATCCCAAGTAGGCATCTACGCTGATGACACCACTATTTACGCTGTAAGAAATCTGGCGAGGCGGCCAAAGATAACCTCGCTGCTGATCTCAAAGATAACCTCGCTGCTGATCTTGAAAAGAAAGACCAATCTGTGGTGGAATTGGGTAAGAAATGATTTGTAAATTTTAAGGATTCTAAAACGAAGCTGCTATCTGTCAACCACCATAGACAGTCCCTCCTGTACCGCATCAACATGGACCAAGCGAATACAAGACTATTGCTCCGGTATAAAGTTTTAAAGAATTTTACATTTATTAAATGACATTAATAATAATAATAATAATAATAATAATAATAATAATAATAATAATAATAATAATAATTGTCTTGTTAAGTGCAGCTCACACACTAAGGAGAACTTTGTCTATATAACGCTAGGGATGATAGAGGAGATAGAAAAAACATGAAATGGGGCCATAACAACACAACACGACCTGCCTTAGGTCTTCCCGCAGACTTGGTAGGTAGTGCGACCATAGCAGAAATAAGAATATGATGAAAAATGACAACATAATAATAATAAGCCATCTATTTTACATGGATGACTTAAAGTTGTATGCTAAGAATGATAACGAGTTGGAAGGTCTTTTGCAAACTGTAAAATGCTTCAGCAAAGACATTGGAATGAAATTCAATTTGAATGAATGTGCTAAAGCTACAGTTTTACGTGAATCGCTACAACAAACATCCTCAATTAGCTTAGATCCTGCTGTAACAATAAAAGAATTAAAGCCAGAAGAAGCTTATAATTACCTAGGTGTAAAAAAATTCACCATAAAAAGATGAAAGAAATAGTGCGTAAAGAGTACTATAGAAGGCTATGAATGATATTAAAAACTGAATTGAATTCTCAGAACAGAATTATGGCCATTAATAACTTTGTAATCCCAGCTGTCCAATATAGTTTCAACATCTTAAACTGGACTCTAAGCGACATCAGGCGAATGGATTCTAAAACAAGAAAGCTTCTTTCTAAGCATAAGATGCATCATCCAAAGGTTGATGTAGACCGTCTATACATACCCCGTAAAGAAGGTGGAAGAGGTCTTATTCAGCTAGAATTTTCATACAAGACAACAACTATTCGCTTACTAACATACATAGAAACAACAAAGGACTGGATGATACAATTAGTCAAACAACATGAAAACAGAAAGAAAAATATTCCATAATAAAAGAAGGCAGTAAATACAAACAAGATTTACATTTAGTAGATTCTGTAGAAAAGCAAAACAGAAGCTAAGAACCAACTACTGCAGCAAAAAATATGAAAAAGAAAGCCAAGAATAAAGCTTTTGAACAGATGAAACAACGCTGACAAGACAACTCTTTGCATGGCCAATATCCAGAACGTGCCAATAAATCCAATGTTGATAAAGTTAATACTCATCGATGGTTACGTGCATCTGGATTAAAGTCTGAGACTGAAGGCTTTATTCTTGCAGCACAAGACCAAAGTCTTTTCACTAAGAACTTTCAGGCAAATATTATACATAATAATGTGGATTCAAAATGCAGGTTCTGTGATAAACACCAAGAAACAATAGACCATCTAATCTCAGGATGTTCTGTACTTGCCCCAAATGAATATAAAAATCGTCACGATAGAGTGGAGTAATATTTACATTGGACAATGTGCAAACACTATGGAAAATCTGTAAACAAACACTGGTATGAACATCACCCAGCACCGGCTACAGAAATAGATGTCACCATTCTGTGGGATCACACCATCTACACAGACAGAAAATTTGAAGCAAATAGGCCGGGCATTATTGTTAAAAACCAGAAAGAAAAAACTTGCATATTAATTGATATGGCTTGTCCAGCGGATTGTAACATAGCAAGCAAGGAATTCGAAAAACTATCAAAATATAAAGACCTGGAAATTGAAATAGAAAAAAATGTGGAAATTGAAAACAAGAATCGTGCCAGTGATAATAGGTGCACTTGGAATGATAAAATAAGGAACAAAACAGCACATTGAAAGAATCCCTGGAAACCCCAGCTTAAGAGATATACAAAAAATTGTTTTATTAAGTACAGCCCACACACTGAGGAGAACTTTGTCTATGTAACGCTAGGGATGATAGAGGAGATAGAAAAAACATGAAATGGAGCCATAACAACACACCATGACCTGCCTTAGATCTTCCTGAAGACTTGGTAGGTAGTGCGACCATAGCAGAAATCGAAATATGATGAAAAATGACAACATAATAATAATACAAAACAAGTTTGCACAAAATGTGGGCGCCAAACACTTAGTCAAGATAGCAAATTCTAATAAAAATTCTAAAATTATGTTCATACTGTAAAAACAATTATAATCATCATCAATGAAATGCCCACTTACTTCGATTCATTCAACTGTCGAAAGGAATTGAGAGGATTGAGGATTCACAGACTTTGCTGGTCTTCCAGTTTGTTCAGACAATACTTAAGTTTGACAAAATGAAATGAGATAAAATTTGTATTTTCACGAAAAGTTCAAAATCAGGATTCATATTTCTAATTTTTATAAGCTTTCATTAACAACTATAGAAAGATAATCATACTTCTCTATATTCGTAAAATTTTCAGCTTCCTGGTTTTATTTCTCTTCTGTTATTTACCTTTCTTTTCTCTCGGCTTCTTTCTTTCTTTCTTTTCATCGTCAGTGGCAACGGTAGTGTTTAGTGTTTTTCTTTCATTCACATCCAGGAGCCAGCCAACCTTTTATTTGTGAATGCCAAAATCCTAGTGACTCTCAAGCCAGACTTGTTAAATAGCCACAAAACGGTTCCGAATTGAATCAGAAATTCGATACTATGGGCGTCGTCACTTGCTTTCTACATTTGTTTAAAAAAGTCACAAAATGTATCTCTTTAAGTAACGCCTGTACGTAAACTTTACTTTGGCAGGTCAGACTTTACAATTTGGAAAGCAAATTATATATATTTATCTTTTATAAACCGGCAGGTTTCAATTTGGCGATTATTTTCTTTTACAACATGGATTTGAGCCTCAAATATACAAAGTTTTTACACATCAAATTTTATTCAAGCCATTTCTACTAACCGTTTCGCTTTTAGCAGTTCTATATTTTAAAAAATGTGCTAGTAACTTACTTCTATTAATAAATGCTTTTGTAAAACACTGACTTCGAAAGAACGTGTAATTAATAAACTTACAAACTGTTTGAAGTTATTATGTAAATCACATAAACTTCAATAATTCAAAAAGTTCAGAACCAATATTTATCAAATTTAAACTAGTCCGTTTCCACCCTGTATAAAAAAAAATGTATAACTAAATTTGTAACCTCTTTTAATGGTTATATTTTAAGATATTTGTAATTTGCAAAAATGAACTAAGAAAAAATATTATACACTCCTGATCAAAACTTTAAGACAACTTAAAAATCTTTAAAAAGAAATATTTTTTTATGGATAAATTTTAAACTCCTCCCACTTAAGGTTACCAATACTACAATCTAAAAGGTTATGGAAACAAAAAGCTATATTCCAAACATTTTATTTAGAAATTTACATTTTTATAAAATCAGGCGATTTACACATGATCAAAATTATAAGACCAGAGACAAAAATTCTACGAAATTGTACAAAAAGTGTATGAAAAGTGTATGAAAACATTCAACAACCCAATTTAATAATGAGTTCTACCCCCACTGCTTTTGATGAATTCAAAGATTCTGTCAGGCATGCTAGAAATAAGTGTTTCCATTAAGGTGCGGGGGATGTTGCTCCAACTTCTAAAGATGGCTTCACAAAGTTTATTTTTTGTTGAATATTGTTTGCCATTTCGATAAACATCTATTGTCGTCCATCCTCAAACATTTTCAATTGGTTCAAGTCTGGTGAGCATGCAGGATGTCCCAAGAGATGAACCCAATTTTCTTATAGAAAGGTCACAGTCCGTCTTGCAGCGTGGATTGCAGCATTATTCTGTTGGAATAACCATCCATCCACACACAAACGATGGCCCTCCATCATCAATGATGTGTTTTGTAGCATGCTAACATAACCAGCCGCTGTTTGACAACCCTGCACCACCTGGAGCTCCATCGTCCCTCTGTAAGAAAAGGCACCCCATACCATTAGGGACCCTCCACCACTATGACGTGTAGAGAAAATTTCAGGAGGCATGTTTTTGTTATGCCAATATCGTTGGAACCCATCAGGACTATCTAGATTGAATTTTTTCTCATCAGAAAACAGGACTTTCTTCCACTTCTCAACGTCCCATGTTTGGTATTCACAACCAAACTTTAAGCGGTCCACCTTGTGACGTGGAAGCAGCCAAGGAATTTGTTTACGCTTTTTATTTACCATGCCTTTTTGTCTTAAGTGTCGTCTGATGGTTACGGGACTGCAATCAGCATCTGTGACTGCCTTAATTTGACTAGAAGAAAGTCCCCCCTCTTTCATAACAACCTGTCTTATTCTCTTACTCAATGCAGGAGAAATTTTTGGGGGCCTACCAGAGGATTTTGCTTTTCCATAATTCTCACTGTTCTTTAGAAAGTTGCAAATCACAGTTTTACTGCGATTTACCTTAGCTGCGATCGGCCGCTGTGACAAACCTTGCTTATGGAATTCCAGAATTCGAGAACGCTCAACTTTGGTAAGTTTGCTTGCTTTAGGCATGGTAACACCTTTACACAGTGATTGCTAATCTCTAACTGAACTAAAAACATTGGAATTACCATATATCTAACAATTTATACCTCTGGTCTTATAATTTTGATCATGCGTAAATCGCCTCATTTTATAAAAATGTAAATTTCTAAATAAAATGTTTGGAATGTAGCTTTCTGTTTCCATAACCTTTTAAATTGTAGTATTGGTAACCTTAAATGGTAAGAGTTTAAAATATCTCTGTAAAAATATTTCTTTTTAAAGATTTTTAAGTGGTCTTAAATTTTTGATCAGGAGTGTATTTTTTATCTGACTTAAAAGGACCTTTGAGTCTGATTATATTAACTTTATTTCGGTTCAGAGGGCATAATTTTTCCAATCTTTCATAAACTCCTAATTTGTAAACATTTTAGAATTTATTTAATTAATATTATATTACAATACAAAACAAACTATCGGATATATGTAGGCTAATGGATATTCTTTTATGAAGAATTTTTTAACCATATTCTAAGGTGAACATTTTACAATGTTTACAAATGGCATTTATTTCATTACTTTATTTAATAGATTTTTATTTTTAAGAAATTTAATAATATATAGTTTTTCATATAGACACAAAGGGCATGGGTCGTTTAAAGATTTACATATTCTAGCTTTTTTTTTTAATTTTCTGTTTCATTGTGGGAGTTTTTTTTCCTTTTAGATCCCAAAATATTTCAAGACTGAAAGAAGAAAACCTGTATTCCTCTGGCCATTGAAACTATATTTTCAAATTTATAAGTGTAACTTCATTTTGTTTAGTTAAATTAAACACACACATATTTTCTCTGTCTTCCCCCATCCATATCAACTCTTAAAAAACAAGCGTATTGTTTTATATATTCAAATGTAAATCATTTGCATAACAATGAGTCAAACATTGCCTGATGACGAGGTAAATCTCAAAACAGAAATTTCAGTGTTGCAATGTAAATTAATTTTAAATAAAAAACAAATTTAATTAATTAATTATATATATATATATATATATATATATATATATATATATCCGAGTGAGTATAGAATGAGGAGAGAAAAAAAGAAATTTTTTTTTTCCATCCAAAACATTAATTTAAAACAGTGCTCGATGTATGATGTATAGAGCAGTGAATATTTGTTATAAATTATGTTTTAGAGCATGTACATAATTTCTTCTATATATGTCCTCTTTCCTACAATCATATGTTTGTTTCAGTGTTTGGATTTAAACACTTCCTCAGGGGAAATAAAGGTTTGGAATCATTCTCTGTTTATATTTGGTTCGTTGTTGTTGTGGGGGCTGGTTGGGGTTATTGGTAATTAAGTGAATGTCTCGTTTTGATCGTTAGACTTTTGAGGAATTTGGTGTGTAAGTGTGAAATTGTTGATTAATGGTATTATCTGTTGGAATGTATGTTTTATCTTTTTATCGGTTGGGTATATCTTTTGGTTAGGATTTCTAAGAGGGCACTATTGAGTGGTCATTTTTATGGTTGGCTATCATTTAATTGGTTGATGTCTGCTGTTAGTGGGCCTAATTCATGTATTTACTTTGATCCTGTGTCTAGGTTTTCATAGACGTGGTAGGGGTGGGGTGTTTTTTCTTTCCAATTTAGATTTTTTCGGTAAAATATATATATATATATATACCCCTCTTCTCCTCTTTCTTCCTTCTTTTTCTATCTCTTCTCCTTCTTTTTCCCCTTTTTTTTATTCAAGTTTGGAGTATAATTGTATTTAGGCAAAGTTATTTCAAGAAATCTAAATTTGTATTTTTTGGGAAGTAAATTCGAATTAGCGTTTTATCAGTTTTTTGTATAAAGTTGTATGTTTAATTTTAATTTTAAGTTTAGAGGGTCGGTTTTTTCTTTTAATTTTTTTTTTTTCTATAAATTATCGTTTGGAATCTTATTTATTTCTTTTAATTTTTTTATATATTTTATTTATTTAGATATTTTTGCGGGTATTAGATCTTATTTTAACGTTTTATTACATCGATTTTTCTGTAGTATTTTTTATCTTTTATAATAATAAAAATATTTATTCAAATTCCCAGTATTTTTTTTGGGGGGGGGGGGGTGATTGTAGGGTTAGATCTTACGTGTGCTTACAGTTTATTTTTGTGTATGATATAATTATTCTGAAGTAGTATATTTAATCTTGATTTTGAATGTATGAGTTTTGATTCTTTTTCACGTTTGGGAGCCATTTATTTAATTTTGATTTTTCTAGTACGGAATATTTTTGTATTCAAGTAAGGTTATTGTGTTAAGTAAGGTTATTGGTGTAGGCTTTAGTAATAGACCTTCCTTTAAGGATTTATTGGATCGATTTTTTCTATAGCATTTGTTATCTTTTATAATGAGGATATCAATCGAACTCTTTGTATTTCTTAGCATGATTATAGGGTTAAGTCCCTAATGTGCTTGCAGTTTACTGTGATTTCGTGTCTCTGATTTAAGAGCTTGTTACTATTTATATATTTAAGGATCTCTATTTTTTCTTGAAGGCAAAGAAAACATGGTTCTTTTATAGATTTTGCTGTTCTTACTTTTTTGAGAATTTTCCATTTGACCTTAGGTGTTTTATTTTCGTTTTTTAATTTCCAAAAGTGTTTGGAGAGAGATGTCATGTTTTGTTTTTCTTTGTTATTGAAGGATGAGAGGTGATTGTAAAAGCGCTTTTTAAATACGTTCATAGTATTCCCAATATATATTTTTTCATCCTTAGGATTTTCTAAGGATGAAATCGAACACATATATATCAGAGATTTCGTCAGACATTTATTGGCCATGGGGCATTGGTTGGGGTTTCTACAGTTACAAAGGTTGTTGTCATGGGACGGACTTGTATTAGTGTTGGATTTATTTTTGCTATGTATTTTCAATATTTTTGTGTTATGCATTTTGATTATTTTTTCTAGATTATTAGAACAGCTATAGCTTAACTTTATGGTATTTTTATTAAAGATTTTGCTTAGAGGATTATTTTTAGGAAAGTGCTTCTCTATTAATTTAAGAAATTTATGTCCCAGTTTGAAATTAACTGATTGGTTGAATGGAGAGTTATACCATATTATTTTCCTGCTTCTATTTCTGCTTTTAGAACTTTTGAATTTTTCCACAAAACTGATTTTTGATAATTTATACCCGCTTTCATTAAGGATTCTATTATAAATTACCTTGTGCTTATCAAATATCTCTTTGTTGGATGAGTGTGTGTTAATGCGACGTTCAACTGATGATGGGATGTGCTTAATAATGGATGGTGGGTGATTAGAGTTGGGGTTTATATATATTGAGTTAGCGTTGTTTTTCATGTAAGGTTGGAAAGTGTTCGATACTAGGTCTAATGTTATGTCTAGGAAGTCTACTTGCTTGATATTGTGGTTAATTACTACGTTAAGACCAAAGGATTTAAAGACTTTATGGATTAATTTTCTGGTTTTATCAACCTTACCTCCAATAGATTTATCAATTATTTTTTTTGGAATCTTATTTATTTCTTTTAATTTTTTTATATATTTTATTTATTTAGATATTTTTGCGGGCATCTTTTTGGAATCTTATTTATTTTATTTTTAATATTTTAAAAAAGGAAAAAAAGGGGGGAAGAAGGAGAAGAGAAAGAAAAAGAAGGAAGAAAGAGGAGAAGAGGGGTATATATATATATATATATATATATATATATATATATATATATATTACCGAAAAAATCTAAATTGGAAAGAAAAAACACCCCACCCCTATCACGTCTATGAAAACCTAGACACAGGATCAAAGTAAATACATGAATTAGGCCCACTAACAGCAGACATCAACCAATTAAATGATAGCCAACCATAAAAATGACCACTCAATAGTGCCCTCTTGGAAATCCTAACCAAAAGATATACCCAACCGATAAAAAGATAAAACATACATTCCAACAGATAATACCATTAATCAACAATTTCACACTTACACACCAAATTCCTCAAAAGTCTAACGATCAAAACGAGACATTCACTTAATTACCAATAACCCCAACCAGCCCCCACAACAACAACGAACCAAATATAAACAGAGAATGATTCCAAACCTTTATTTCCCCTGAGGAAGTGTTTAAATCCAAACACTGAAACAAACATATGATTGTAGGAAAGAGGACATATATAGAAGAAATTATGTACATGTTCTAAAACATAATTTATTATATATATATATATATATATATATATATATATATATATATATATATATATATGTATATATTACGGACATTTTAGTCTAAAGTAAAACTTTTTTTCGTTGAATAATGAATTTTTCCAAGAATTATTTTCATTTTTTCTATTTCCATCTTCTTGTGTCATGTCCCTTCAGGACGTAGGCGATCATGGACTTCCGCTTGGCTCTGTCTCTTGTCGCTATCAAAATTCTTCCTCTTGATATATCTCTCAAACCCTGCACTGCAATCCATTTGCTCATGCCTATCAAGTAGATCTCGCGCTGATTTCCCCTGTCTTTCTTTTCTTCTATTCGTCCTGTGAGTATTAAATTCTCCAGGCCCTCCTTCCTCGTTACATGTCCCAGAAACCTCATCTGTCTCTTCCTTATATTAAGTATGAGTTTTCTCCTAGTTTCCATTTTCTTCAACACCTCGTCTTTAGTCACGTGATCAGTCCGTGATATCCTCAGCATCCTTTTGTAAAACCACATTTCTGCTGCCTTAAACCTCTCCTTCATCCTTGAAGAGCTCGTCCAATATTCACTGCCATACAGAAGAACAGATATCACATAGCAATTCAGCACTCTCTTCTTTCTTTCCAACGAGATTTTTCTATCTTTCAGTACTCTGGTTAACTTTTGAAATGCGTCTTTGGCCATGACAATGCGTCTTTGGATCTCCATGTCGCACTTTTCATCCTCTGTCAGAACGCTTCCCACGTATTTAAATTTCTTTACTTGTTTTATTTTAGTTTCTCCAACCTGTAGTTAGCATTTTGGGATCTTCTTTTTACAGATGATGACAAGACATTCATTTTTCGTGAAGTTTATGCTTAGTCCTTTCTTCCCGCTTTCCGTTACTACCTTCTGTAGGAGATCCTGTATTTTCTTTCTGTGTTTGCTATCAGCACCGTGTCATCTGCGTATCTTACATTGTTGAGATTGTGGCCAACAATGACGAATCCTGGTTAGGGTTTTATTTCTCTCGAAATTGTTTCACTGTGTAAGTTGAATAGATCCGGTGAGAAACACATCATTGTCTTAAGCCCCTTTCTATTTTTGTATACCTGCTGAACTCACTTCCTATCTGTATACAAGCGGTTTGCTGCCAGTAGATATTCTAACGTATTTTCCAAAAATGTCCTGGTTGTCGAGCATCTCTATCAAGACTTTGTGGCGTACTTTGTCAGATGTCTTTACCTCGTCTATAAAGCACAGATATAGTTCCTTCTGCATTTCTGTTGCTCTTTCAGATAGCATTCTGAGCATGAATGTCGCATTCTTTGTTCAGGTATCTTTAACGAAGCCTCACTGTTCTTGTCCTATCTCTGGGCCAATTCTGCTGCACGCTCTGTTCATCAGAATCCGGATGATGAGTTTTGTTATGTGGCTCATTAAGCTGATTGTTCAGTAGAGTTCACATTCCTTTGCACCTGGCTTCTTAGGTAGTGCTATGAAAATTGATTTGCTTAGGTCCTCCGATATATTGGCGCTGTTGTAGATTTCATTTATTATTTTTGTAAGCCTATCGATGCCAAAATATTGTAAGGGCGTCAATATCCCTATTACAATCCCGTCGGGTCCTGCTGCTTTATTTCTGTTTAATTTGGCCATTGCCGATTCTACTTCGGTTTTTAATATTTCTGGTCCATCCGTATTTTTGTTTTGATTGTTCTATCTCTTGTCGTGGAAGAGATCGGCAATATACTGATCTCATCTCTGAAGTATTTTTTTTTCTTTTTCTAATATGAGTGTACCAACCTTTATTTTTATACATCCTGTTGTTGAGCAGGTCTTTTGTTCTGTTAGTTCCTTTATTTTTTTTTATGCCTATCAACATTATTTATCGTGTTTAGTCTCTCTATTTCGGCACATTTGTCATTGAGCCATCTTTCTTTAGCCTGTCTGAATTTTCTCCTTATTTCCTTGTGTATTTTCTTGTATTCCGTTCCATATCTTGGCATTGTTTTTGTCTCTTTTGCATTAGGTCAAGAATCTCTTCAGAGATCCACTCATTGTTCTTCCGACATGTTTTTTCTTTGGGATAATGTCGTTCGCCGATGTCACTAGAAACACTCTTTTTGCGTCCCATTTTAAGCTTCCGTTTCCAATTTGTCCTTCGTATTTCGTTTGCGCACTATCCATATACATGTCCTGCAAGTTCGAGTTATTGACGAGTTTATTGCACTGCAGTCTAAGGGCTGTGTTACGTCTCTTTAATCGTCTTAGTTTCTTTTTTAATTATATCAATTTATAAAGTTTCAAAAATATTTTTTTAAATTCGTCAAAGCCTTGTCGCGGTTAGGTTATTAAGTTGTAAAGTGAAGACTATATTTACTAATCGAAAATTGAAACGTTTAATACAAATCTTTGAGCCAAAAGATTTTTAAAAAATTGTGTGTGTGTGTGTGTGTGTGTGTGTGTGTGTGTGTGTGTGTGTGTGTGTGTGTGTGTGTGCATTTTTTAAGTGTGGTACTATCTGTGTTACATTAAAAGGTCACTTGTTTCATGGTTTCTTCCCCTTACAGGAAAAAAAATTAGGCAATTCTTTTCTCGCTCCAGTTATGGGTTAAACAGCAGGACAGATTGGGTTCTACAGCGTTGGTTAGCAACCAGTCTACCACAGAAAGTAAGGCACCTACTACGGGAAAATCTTCTGCCTGGTCAGTCATGTCTCGAAAAAGACATGATCGCCCAAGCGTGTATCTCGTATGGCACTTAACTGACTGACTGACGTCAATTTTGGTCAACCATAATTGTCACATCTGGCTGTCATCAATCACCTTTGTGATTAAGAAATACTTTTTTATTCTAAATGTCATGCTATAAACAAGTAATACTTGTGTAAATCAGAATAATTTAAGTATAAATTTGCTAATTTTCCCAAAATAACGTGTCACAGATGTTTAGTTTATTTTTGCAAGACTGTTAAAAAAAACAAAATTAATTTTTGTTTACAAACTTGCCTAGCTGTCAAAATGAATGCAAATAGGTACCACCACTCAATCGCTAACAAACAGCATAATATGAATAAAAAAGACCCCAAATCACTGTTTCTGTTCCGATAAACTTAGTTCACTGATACCCCCTATATACGAATTTCCTCAAGCCATAAGATTAACAACTAGGTCCCACCCTTTTACTGTGAAGCCAATAAATTGTAAACGCAAATTCTACTGCAGCAGCTTCTTTTCTCAAACTTCCCGCCTGTCAGGAAAGCAAGTATGCTTTCCTGACAGTTACAATCTCCAAGAATTTAAATGTAAAATCAATAGTCATCTCCTGTGACACTAACTTACATCCTCTCTCTCATGCTTTTCTACGTCCACCCCACTCTCATCAGTACTCACTTCTCTCCCCTACTCTCTTCCTGACACCCCCTGCAACCTCTCACTCCTCATAACATTCCTCCTATGTAACCCCCTGCACAACAGTGGCAGTAAAATGCCTTGCTTAGGGCGACACGATTAAAAAAAAATAACTTTTTTCCAACGAAATGTTTATACTATTATTAAGAGGAAAGATGTTCAATTATTTTTAAAAACATTTTAATCCCTTTTAACATGTTCGAAATTTTGGCAGGAAATCTGGTTTTGATTTAAGTTAGAGGATAACCAAAATGTTACGATTGTTTACAATGGAAAACGTAATGATGACATCACCCACTTTTTTTTTCCGGTGATAAACATATTCATTTGGAAATTCTCGCAAAAATCAAATAATTATTGGATTTTAATAAAACTTTTAGAACTTATTCACAAATGAATGAAATTATTTTTTAAATTATTATTTTTTTTAAATCTTGGTAAAAATAATTTGTTTACCTCTGTTTCCCACACCCCACCTCCACGTAAATTCATGAAATTTTAATAAATTTTACTTTGTTGCGGTTTTATTAGTTAAGCACAAGACTCATTGGGGAATATAAATAATCTGTTTTTTTTTAATTTAGCCTCTTTATCCGAAAATCTGCTCCGAAAAGTAAAAAAAAAGTGGGGGGGGGACTGTAATATTATTTACTTTGATAAGGTTTTAATTGCTTGAATAAATAATAAAAATTAAGGACATTATAGTCTGAAGGGGAAAAACTTTTCGATTACTAATGAAATTTTAAAAGAATTGTTTTCATTTTTTTTTTTTAACCATAATAATTTATAAAATTCTTAAAATTTGTTGCGATTAGATTTTTAAGTTAATAATTCCAGATTATATTGCCTATAGAAAACTGAAAAGTTTTATACAAATCGTTTGGCCTTCCTTCATATTTTTAAAATAATTGTGCGTGCGTGCGTATATATTTGAAGATTTTTATGGTAATTTCTATGTGCAAACTGAAAGGTCAGTTTTCTCCCTTACCCAAAAAACATGATTTGTACAATTTTGTCACTTATGAGTGTCATACACTTTTATCTTACTCTCTAATCACGCACATGTCGACACGTTTTGATATACAAAAAGGTCAAAAAGTTCAAATCTGTGATTCAGAAATAGTTTTATTCTAAATTTTATGCTATAAATAAGTAATACTTGTGTAAATCAGATTAATTTAACATAAAAGTTGCTAATTTTCCAAAAATAATGTGCCACAGATGTTTATTTTATTTATGCAAGATTTTTCAAACAAAGAATTAACTTTTGTTTATGTGTCGATCACTCAAAAATGGTGGCAAAATTCAAAAATTGAAAAAAATCTCAAACTTTTATATAATTTCTGTTTGAAATAAACCAGAATATTTTGCTTACTGGGAATAAATTTAATCATTTAGCTTTCAATTAAAAATTTTTAAGTTTCCAAAAAACTTCTCATTTTTAAAAATTCAGTCAGTTTAAAAGTTATATTTCGAAAATGAGGTGAGGTACCCACAAAAAAAAATGATAATTTTTGAAAAACCTGAAAAAGTTGAAGTTCAAAAATCTATTTCAAATACATCACAGAGTATTTTTTTTTTTTTTTTGCTTATTTGGAATAGTAAATTTAATAATTAAACTTTCAATTACAGCTAAAATGAAAGCTTCAAGAATAAAGCTTATTCTTACTTATCAATATTATTAATTTTATAAAAAGAAACTTGATATAATTATCAGGAGTGTTTTAATAGTATTTTGAAAAAAGAAAAAAATATTCTGGTAGGAATGATTGACCAACCCCAAACAGTAACACAATTTTGTCGGCATTATTGGACAAATATTCAATCTATTAGCTTCTAATTTTTTTCACGATAATTCGCGATACCTATTAGATTTTATTTTCCCGGGGTCTAGTAGTTTGCTATGTAAATTGGTTTCTACTTCGAAAAACAAAAACAAGGTAATTACATGAATTTAATGAATAATGATACAAATACAATTTTTGAAAAATATTGATAATTGAAATCCGTCTGAAGAGTTCTTTTTCAATATTTCTTTGTTTTTCTTTAAGAAAGCACGTAATATGAAAAATGAAAATAATCAATTTTTTTTTTTGGGGGGGGGGGGGGTCTAAAATAAAAAAAAAACAGTTGGTTTTCTCTTCCTTGGTATTCGTGGTCTCTAGAGTTAACAAGTGTTAATCTATGAAAGCAAAATAGAAAAGTAAAATGGCTGATTATTTCTGATCGAAGTGCCAATCGTAACTTTCACAATTTCTCTCTGAGTAGCTACCTCCACTCATTTCGATAAGTCAGTCACTCAGTTAAGTGCCATACGTGATACACGCTTAGGCGATCATGTCTCGAAAGAGACTACATGACTGACTGGGCAGAAGATTATCCCGCAGTAGGTTGCCATTGCTTTCTCCGGTAGACTGGTTGCCGACCAAGGCTATAGAACCCAATCTGTCCTGCTATTTAACCCATAATTGGAAGGAAGAGACAGATACTTTCCCAAGGGTATTTGCTCGTAAGTGACAATGGATTCAACTGAAATTCGAACTCGGCTACCCGGTTTCTCGTTCCGAGCCGATATCCACTGGACCACAACGCACATAATTTTTTAAAAATTGAATTTTTTAAGTTTCTAGTCTAGGATGTGCTATGTAGTGCAGTGGATATCGACTCGGAACGACAATTCGGGAGAACCCAATTCGAATTCCTTGCATTCACTTACGTGCAAATATACCTTGTGACAAAAAAATTATTATAGGTCTGTTCCCTCCAGTTACGGGTTTATATCAGGACAGATTGATTTTATAACCTTTGTTGGCAACCAGAAAGCAATGGCAATCTACTGCGGAATAATCTTCTGCCCAGTCAGTCATGTGTCGACATGATCGCCAAAAAGCGTGTGGCACTTAAAACTGACTGACCTTTTTCTCTAGCTCGAGACCACATAACACAATGAGAATCTAACTTACAATAGGATTACTACTACCTGCAGGGGACCAGTTTTTTACTATTACTATTTTTTAAAGGCATATGTATAAATTTTAAAATATGTACATTACGCTGAACATTCAAGAAGACACGTGGTTGTTAAAATGAAGAAATGTCGTCACATATTGTACCGGATGTTTATTAATTTTCCCAGCGCATGCGCACAGAGCTTGCAAACCTCAAACATCCGATTGGAGAGAAACTTTCAGGAGCTGAGTGTTTTTTTTTACTGTTTGCATTCATTCTTTATTATTATTTGTAATGAATTGATGTCATTTTAAAGAGAACATTAATTAATCGTTTACCTATATACATTTTGTTGCATCCCAGTTTTATGAAGAACACTAGATGAAGCGTGAAAGAATAAAATTAACTATGTCGACGTCATTGAAAAAAACTAAAAGGTAAGACTAAAGAAAAACCTATTTTTATTTTTTGTCAAAACCAAACATTTTAAAATCGATTTAATAATTTTAAGCAATATTATGGAAAATTCATATTTTAAAGTTATATAATTATTAGTATTTAAAATTAAAAAAAAGAGAACATTTAGTTTTTTCCGTTAAACAAAAAACAATGTCTTTTAAATTAAAGTGTGTTTTTTTTTTTTAAATTGACACTTTATTTTTTTTACATAAAAATAAAAATACTTTTTTCAGTTCATGCCGAAATATTTTTCACTTTTTTTGTCTGCCTTTAAAACAGTTTTTTATCATTTTGTAGTTCTAGAGCTATCTTCTTTTTTTTTTTTTAACCCAGTGTCGAAAAAAAAAGTTTTTCGATTTAAATAAAAAAACTCATTAGTTTTAACAATAAATTATGTTTTTACTTCAGTAATTGTTTTTTTTTTTTTTTAATCTAAAATATATCTTTTAAAAGTACAAGTCTTCACCTTGACTATACTGATCCATTCATTCATTGTGTTAAATGTAAAAGCTGAAGTGAAATTTATTTTTAAAATAAATATTGAAACCTGTGTAAAATAAAATAAAATAAGCCTTCCATTTCTCATTTGGAGTTTTAATTTGTTTTTTATGTTGTTTTTATTTTTTGCTATTTAGATTTAAATTTTAGAATGTCTCTCTAAGTTCAACAAATCTTCCCTGAACAATATTTAGAACTCCCACCTAAAAAAAATTCAGATATGAATAAAAAATATAATTTGGGCATTATCAAAAAGTTTTTTTTTTTAAATCGTAGCTAAATGTCGATACAAAAAAGTAGGTAAAACGTACAAATCAGCTTTTACCTTTTTATGTTAATTAAAATAAAAAGGAATTAAATGGTTTTGAAAGTAACATCTTTTTTAAGGTCATTTTCCTCTTTTTTTAAATCTGATTTTAAAAGATTTTCTCGTGTCAAAATATTAACATTTTCTTTTCGTGAAAAAGATTTGATGAATCTTAAAACTTTTTACTGACGTATCAGATAAATAATTTCTGAAATTATTTAAGAAAATAACTTTTTTTTGTTTGTATGAACAGTAAAAAAGAAAGCTTTAGGGACTAAAAAAGAAAGATGTTGAACCGAAGGAATTTTTTTTTCATATTGATTTAAATTAAATTTTAATTAAAACATGTCACCCTCTCTGAAAATCTGAACCACACATGTTGAAATTGAAATCAAAATGAAAATTAACTTCCAATAAACAAAACAACAATCATGAGAGATACTACCCCCCTTTGTTTTTAATGTGTGTGTGTTTTTAATATCGATAAAAATGACCTACTCTGATAAAGGGTCGCCATAATAAATCCAAGTAATCTACCTACCTCCACTAATTCCCTGAAAAAGGAAAAAAAAAAAACAGCTTGTAGTAATTGTAAAAGGCCCCAAACTTAATTAAAAACAAAGTTTTATCGTCAAATTCTATGTTAAGAATATAAAATCAAACCAAAGTATTTGAATTTTTTTAAAATTTCAATCCTTTCTAACACGTTGAAATTTTGGTTAATTTTTTTTTTTTAATCCGCGAGTGACCAGACCAGAATTATGGCAAACCGCAAACGTAACGCAACTCACTTTCTGGTGAAACGCATTAATTTGGAAATTCTTGCAAAAATTAAATAATTGTTGGATTTTATGATGAAACTTTCAAGACTTATTTACAAATGACTAAAATTATTTTTGAAATAATTTTTTCAAAATATTGGTGATTTTTTTTTTTTTTTTGCTGCAACTTTGTTTTAAGTTAAAAATGCAGGAATCCTTGGGGAATGTAAATCACTTATTTTTTAAGCACTTACTACATTTCCGAAAATCTGCTCCAAAGACAGAAATAAAGTAGGTCCGTCAGTTAAATGCCATAATGCCATACATGAAACACGCTTGGGCGATCATGTCTCGAAAGAGACATGACTGACTGGGCAGAAGATTATCCTGCTGTAGGTTGCCATTGCTTTCTGCAGTAGACTGGTTGCCGACCAAAGCTATAGAACCCAATCTGTCCTGTTATTTAACCCATAACTGGAGGGAAGAGACAGATTAATACCTTTCCCAAGGGTATTTGCACGTAAGTGAAAGCAATGAATTCTACTGGAATTCGAACTCAGCTCCCTGATTTCTCCTTCCAAGCCGATATCCACTGCGCCACAAACCTCTACTAAATTGCTGAAAAAACAGCATAACAAAGAAAAAAGGCCCCAAACATAAAAACGAACTTTTTTCCATCAAAAATTTTACGTTAAGAAGAAAGATCAGTGTATTTTTAATTTATTTTTTTTAAATTTTAATCCTTTAACTCATTTGAAACTTTGGTAAAAAAATCTGTTAACCAAATAGTTGCAAGAGTTTACAATGGAAAATGTAATTGTAATTAATAATATTACCTCAGTTTTTTAAAAAACACATTAATTTGGAAAGGTAAGAAAGTTGAATCAATGAGAAGGGAGAGATAAAAGCAGTGGCCCGCACACCTGAATAATGTTGGTTGTCAAATTACACACTAATACATTATCTGCTTCTAATATGTTGGAGAATTTAAAAAAAACTTTCTTCAACTCTTAATGTAAGTACCTTAAAATATATCATTTTATTCATGTTGAATACAACCATATAACTTATGTAAGAAATGAACTCTCAATTTTTTTAAACATTTTGAAATATTACTTCGTGTCTGATGATTTAACATGAACATTTTCTCTTGACAATTCAACATAAGTATAAACCTTTAATGTTTGATTACTTGTCCTGAAACAAGCAACTGAAACTTCACATGTGTAGATTTGTAAATAAATTTCTCTTGTTTTGTTAAAAATGTTTCCTTGTCACTATCTCTACACGCTTCATTTTAACACTGCAAAGAAGTGTGTGTGTGTGTGTGTGTATATATACACTTTACCAATACATTAAGTTAGGTAACTAAATGAAGAGATCAAAAGTTATACCATTAAAAATAAACTGGGGTGCTGGTATAGTATATGGCCTACTCTGTTTGAATGTGTCCTGGCTCAGTAAGAGTAGATTTATAGATCTAAGTAGTTGGTTATTTATCGGAATATTTTGCTTACTGGAAATAGTACATTTAATTTAGCCTTTAATGAAAGCTAAAATCAAAACTTATAGAGTTTTTCATTTATTAAAATTTACTTTAAAACGTAAAGGTATCAAAAACGAGTAGATGCCTACAGTACACTAGATAGAAAACAATGCAAATTTAAGTAACTACCAGTCGATTGAATTTGAAAATATCCAGAAATTGTTTAACAAAATTTAAACCTTTTAGTCACTGATGACAAAATTTAACTTCATTCTTCTCATTGTAGTAGCAAGCTGTTATTTTCCTAGTGAGTTCAAGTCTCAATAAAAGAATGCCTACACTCATGATAGACTAAGGTTAATAGTTGAATAATCATAAACATCATATCATACTATCCAAGGGTCAAAGCTTTTGTGATGATAAATGAACTCGTTTTAACCGCTGAACTGGAGAAAAAATGACAATTAGTATCTCATATCCTCATTCAGTCATATTGTAATTTTTAGCCTTAAAAATTAAATAAAACAAAGCTCAGTTCCAAGTATTTGAATAATTTTATTTAATTATGAAGAACTTTTAGAATTCTTTTGATTTAACTTTGTAGAAGAAAATGTTTTTATTGAAATTGGCATGAAACCAATTTTACTGTTGGTATGTAGTATGTGGCCTACTTTAAAAAAGCCTTTTATAAGGAAGTATTATAACTGTTTGCTAATGATTAGGGAAAATAGTTATATCTATGAATATACTCTTGCTGAGGTAGGACACATTCAAACTGGGTAGGCCACCTACTATACCAAAATCAAAGAAGTAGGCCACATAACTATGCCAGCATTCCAATATTTTTACGTGTATAACCTATGATCTTTTCATTTAGTTATCTCACTTCATGTATCGCTAAAGTGTAAATATGCACCCAACTTCCCTGTGTTATAAAAAAAAAAAAAAAGATCCACCCCCTCTAGATTAACATTTAAGTCTACCCTACGTCTTCAAAAGCAAACCTTATGATGTCTCTTCTCTGTTTAATACACACATGCATATACTCACTTTCTTAGAAAATTTAGTTGAACAAATTACATTTGCCTCTTCTTAGGATCTGGAAAACTCTGTCTGTCCGTCTATGTAATATAGAGAATATGTGCAAAATTGGAACCTTTTCTCTACTAAATCGACAATGTTGTCTTAACTTTTTCTCTCCTATATAAAGAGCATTAATAAATGTAAACAAATGAATGGAACAACCAGTAATGAGCATTTGAAAATAATTTTGAAAGATATTTCCCTTGTTTGTATTTGAGACATTTAGCATTATGTTTTCAAGATCAAAGACATCCATCAAATGTTCTAAAATGTTTGTTTCCTTCTTTCTGACACCTCTACCAATCTTCTCTCAAATGCATAGTTCAAAGTTAAGCCCAACTTTTTTTTCATTTGTGGAATTATTTTTATCTATTTTTTCTTATTCATGAAATGGCTCATTCCGTGTCAAATCAACAAGGGTTTGACCATGTCTGACATGGATTTTTTTCAAATTTGCTACACTTATAGATCCCCATGAAAGGAATTGAATGGCACCTGTTACACATCTCAAGGTCAAGGGGTTCCTGAGATATGACCTGACTTTTTTACAAAAATGCTGAAAAATGTGAATAGTGACCAAATTTAAAAGATGATATCTCAGCTGTTTATCTACCTACAAAGTTCATTCATATATCATTCTTAAGTACTTGGATAGATCTACAATTTTATCTGGGGATTTTTTTTTTTTTTTTTTTTTTTTTTTTTAAGAGGTCAAATGAAAAAGTTGACCTAGACCCTGATCTTTGACCTGTATTATCTCAAAAAACGTTATTTTAATTTTTTTTAAATTTTGACAAAAGATTTGTCTATCTTACGACAATATATATATATTCCAAATTTCATGATGGACATTCCACTAGAACTGTTGTTACAAGCATTTTATAGAGCTGGGAAAATTCAAAATGGCGGAATGTAGTATCTGCTACTTCATATAAAAACATTTTGATATTTCACAATATGGTTAAGTTTTATATCTTTGTAAAGCTATTTTAATGCTGATTAATATTCATATAAGGACCATGGTCATGAAATCAATAAAAAATTTTTTTCTAGTAATGAAACCGAATTTTCTTAATTTTGTTTTTTTTTTTTTTTTTTTTTTTTTTTTTTCCCTAATGCAACACAGATTTTGTTATGGAAAAAGTGATATAATAAAGAAAGAATTCTGAAAAATATTAAAGTTTAATTAAATTATAGCATAAAAAAATATGTGACCTCCATGGTGAATAAATTTTGGTTGATGTTTGATATTTATTCTAAATCTACAAAAAAAAAGCAATTTCCATAATTTAAATAAGTTCTGGTCTTTTTACTTTTATACTATCCAGAATATTCATTCTTTCTACTACTACTATCTTTCAACTTCAAAGCCCTTTTCTGAAACTAATGTATACTGTTCATGCTAAAGGGTAATAAAACTCAGGAAAAATGTGGCCTTCTCATCAGTCTAAATTTGCAATGGATAGAAAGTCAGAAAAAGTTTAAGGAAAATGTCACAGCAATGTGCTGATAATAACAGACGATTCAAATTGCCCCCTGGTAAGAAAGAAGATTTGCACACAATGTCGAAAAAAAATTTACATCAGCTGAAGACCAATCTTCAAACATTTTTGTGGATACTGAAACTGATTTACAGCTATTGAATGAGTCACTGTCAATTATTGGTGAATCACCAGTAAAGCAACGAAAACTTGAAAAACATACCATTTATAAGAAGAAAAATAGAAAAAAAATTACAGAAGCAATATCTGATAGAATCAGTATAATTTCATCAAACATTTCTCCTGAGGAATCAACTAGCACAGAACACCAAAACTTTGAAAGAGAAATCATTACTCTGTTGAAAGAGAAGTTTACTGCAAGTGAAAAGAGATCACAAAAAATTCAAATTCTGACTGTACTTCCAAAAAGCTAGAGTCTTTTTTTTTTCGTTTTTTTTCTTTTTTTTTTTTAATCATATCACCCCAAGCAAGGCGATAATGCCACTGATGCGCAGGGGGCTACGTAAGGGTAAAAAGAATGGAAAAGAGAAAGCCGGAAACCGCATCCTAAACAGGAAACAAGGGATGAGCCTCTTCACCTGTTCAATAGATGTGGGTGGAGTGTGAACCGGGCGATAAGCAGAATTTGGTACTACAATGTACATGGCGAGACAAGCAAAAAAAACTTGTGAATGAGGAAGGAATTTTAGCTTTGTCAAATACACGAAAGACTAGATTACCACAAGAGATGATTGATAAAGTAAGACAGTTTTATAAAAGTGAAGAAGTCAGTAGAGTGATGCCTGGAAAAAATGATTACAAGACGGTTTTAAAGGATGGGAAATGGGTTCAGGAACAAAAATATCTTGTTCTCTGTAACTTGAAAGAGGCATTTGAATTATTCAAATCAAAGAAACAGGAGAAAATAAGCTTCTCTAAATTCACTGAGCTTAGGCCAAGAGAATGTGTGCTAGCATGTGGTGCTGGGACTCGCACTGTCTGCATTTGCGCAATTCATCAGAATATGAAGTTGATGATTGCAGGATCTCATCTTAGTAAACTGATTGAAGGAGAAGATTATCATTTGACAGATTATTACCAATGCATACTTTGCTGTTACATGCAATGAAGCATCAGCAAGTTGCTACTTGGGTGACTGCTCAACTTGCAGCAAACTGATTGATGATTTTGTTTTGTATATGGAAGAAACTTTTTACAAAAATTCAGTTGATGATTTTGTATATAAACAGTGGTTATCAACTGATAGAACCACTCTTATCAACTATCACAATCCACAGAGGAATTCATTGAAACTTTCCATGCAGGCCTTCAAACATTGAAGAAGCATAATTTCATTGCCAAAGCACAATCAAAATTTTGTTCTGATAGAAAAGGTTCTTTGAAGGTTGGTGAAGTCTTAGCAATTGCAGATTTTGCTGAGAATTATTCATTTTGCAAGATTCGGCTCAAGGTTTCCACTGGAAAAATGATCAAGCTACATTGCATCAATTCATCTGCTACTATAGAAATAGAATCAACCTTGGGCATATTAATTTTGTAATAATATCTGATTGTCTCAAGCATGACACAGTAGTTGTTCATTTGTTTCAGAGAAAGCTTATAGAAAAATTAAAAGAAATTCTTGATTTTGTTATCCAAAAAATGATATTTTTCTGATGGTGCTGTTTCACACTATAAAAATTTTAAAAACTTTATAAATTTGTGCAACCATAAATCTGATTTTGGTATCGATGCAGAGTGGGACTTTTGCTACTTCTCATGGGAAAGGACCATGTGATGGGTTAGATGGCACTGTTCAAAGATTAGCAGCAAAAGCTAGCCTGCAGCGACCCTATAATGAACAAATTATGACGCCAAGACACCATCTGGAATACATTTATTATATTCCTCAACTGCAAAATGGACGAAGGAAACATCTTAGAAGATAGATTTAGCATTTCCTCCACTACTATAGGAACACAGAAATTACGTACTTTCATTCCTGTCTCTCAGAAAAGTGGAAGTAAAAACAGTGTCAACACAAAATAAAGGAAGGATAGTTCAAATCACAAAACTAAACAATATGGAGTTCGAAGACATTAACAGTTTTGTGACAGCACTTCATGATAGGAATTGGTGGTGAGGATGTGTACTTGAAAAATATTCAGATAATGGAGAGCTGAAATTGACATTTCTATAACCAAATGGACCCTCTCCATCTTTCTATTATCCATCGCATCCAAATATATCAATTTTGAAATATTCTGATATTCTTAGTTCAGTTGATCCAATAACTGAAACAAGAACTTATAAACCTTCAAAAAAATGAGATGAAAAATGCATCAAATATTTTATAAAGAAAGATTTTGAAAGAAAAATCTAAATAAATACATTAAAGTTCATTATTATGAAAAAAAAGTTTCAGTGAAACAGATTTTTCATTTTGAAATGTATCCCAATGAACACATTGATTTCTTGTGGATATAGTGTATCATGTCAAAAGTAAAAAAAAAAACTGTTTACCATCAGCATCAAATATCATTTATTCTTTTAATACTATAACCTAATTAAATCTCGGCACACTTTTTAGAATTCTTTCTTTATTACATCACTTTTTCCGTATCAAAATCTGTGTTGTATAAGAGAAAATATAAAAGAAATCCTAAAAACAGTTTGATCTCCAGAAAAAAATTGATTTCACAACCAGAACTTGCATAACTCAACATGTCAAGAATTTTTTAGAACCTGCATTTTTAAAGATTTTCATAAAAAAGTACCCATAAACAATAGAAATTACTTCTTTTTTTTTTTTTTTTTTTTTTTTTTGTAGATTTAGAATATCAAACATCAACCAAAATTTATTCACCATAGAGGTCACATATTTTTTTATGCTATAATTTAATTAAACTTTATTTTTCAGAATTCTTTCTTTATTATATCACTTTTTCCATAACAAAATCTGTGTTGCATTAGAAAAAAATGAAAAAAATTCAGTCTCGTTACTAGAAAAAAAATTAATTTCATGACCATGGTCCTTATATGAATATTAATGAGCATTAAAATAGCTTTACAAAGATATACAACTTGACCATATTGTGAAATATCAAAATGTTTTTATATGAAGTAGCAGATACTACATTCCGCCATTTTGAATTTTCCCAGCTCTATAAAATGCTTGTAACAACAGTTCTAGTGGAATGCCCATCATGAAATTTGGAATATATACTGTCATAAGATAGACAAATCTTTTGTCAAAATTTTAAAAAAATTAAAATACTGGTTTTTGAGATAAGTCAGGTCAAAGATCAGTCAACTTTTTTATTTAACTGCTAAAAAAAAAATCCCCAGATGAAATTGTAGATTGTCCAAGTACTTTAGAATGATATATGAATGAACTTTGTAGGTCCATAAACAACTGAGGTATCATCTTTTAAAGTTGGTCACTATCACATTTTCTCTACATTTTCGTAAAAAAGTCAGAGGTCATATCTCAGGAACCCCTTGACCTTGAGATATGTAACAGGTGCCATTCAATTCCGTTCATGGAAATCTATAAATGTAGCAAATTTGAAAAAAATCCATGTTGGACATGGTCAAACCCTTGTTGATTTGACACAGAATGAGCCAAATATTGAATTAAATGTTATTTAGGACTACTTTCTAATTTGACATATGGTACTGTTGTGTCATAATTAATAAAATTTGTAACATTTCCCCGTCAATGAAACTTGTTAATTTTAAACCTGAGAAGCATTTTTAGCTCATAATAGCTACATAAACATTAAAACCTGCCTACAAAATATTTATAAACCGATAAGATGCAATAAAGTAACATCTTGAGAGACACCAATTAAACTGTCAAATACAAATTAGAAAGGTTGTTTTATTAGTAAGCATAATTTAGGTAGATACTGCTAAAATATCACACAGCAGTAGTAGTGGACATACCATATGGTATTTTAGGGCCAATTAGGAATAAATATAATTCTGAAGCAAATTTCTTTTATAAAAAGAGTCCTCATAAAAGAGACTCTCAAATGCTACCAAGGTCCATGTCACTTTAGCTGTTGATATTCAAACCCACATTCACATCCACTCAACTCAGCACTGACTAATCCGCAAAGAGACTGCCTCAGACTATGGTGCCACAGTAAGAACTAAATCCTACCTATCTCTTTTATCCACTTTACTACTACGCATACATACACATATTGACTCTTTTTCAAACAAGCAGACATGTAACCACATTTTAGATTCTATCCAAGAACTTTACTAAAAACTAAAAAAATGACATTACTCGTTCAATACATTCAGCTAATGTTTTGTATTCTTGTATATAAAATTAATGCTATTTGTTCATACTATGTTGTCTTTTCCTACTGAATTTTATTCTTTCCATGAAAGTCATGGGATTATTCTAAATGGCCAAATTATGAGCAGTCCCATAACAATATTTAATTTTTTTTTTTATTTATTATTACCTACTGTTCACATGATGAAACACTGACAATCATATTGGTTGAAATGTTGTATTGAAACTTGGTGACATGCAGAGATTTGGTGATGTCCACAGCCAACTCTTCAATTATATGCCCCTAAGAGTCAAGTAAAGGGGCCTATAGAGTCTAGTACTGAAAAATGTGAGAAAGAAAAATATTTTAGATATTTAAAAGCAGAAGAAACATGAAAAAAAAAACTTTATTCAAATTTAATATGAACTAAATTTTTTATTTCCCTTTTTGACTAGATGCCCTTTTGATATAAATGCTCTTTCTGCATGCTACTGTTGAAACTAGAAAGATGAGGACATTAATCTGAATAATATTCTCAATAATGACATGGTGCTCTGTTTTTAATGAAATAGGCTTGAATTTTTAAAAAAAAATACAATAAGCTGGAATTTTCTATAAATGCAGTTTAAAATTTAGTGTATGTATGTGTTGTGCATAGATAAGTCCCAGTGGTAAACAAACTATTCTTACAAACCAGTAATGTATTTGGTTCTTGTTAGGGTTCCTACTATCATGACCTTCATTCATTATTAACTGAATTTAATTTTTTATGCATTTTCTTTATATTTAAAAGCAAATTCCTAATTTGTATATTTCTATAAGATTTTGTTTCAACTACTCAGAAAGTGTTGAATGCCTGCCAATGTCACATTGATAACTTTTGTTTTTTCTGTCAAGCTCTAATTGCCGACTGTTTTCATGGATGATTACCTTATCATTTGCTTTCATTCAAGCATAAATTAAGTTTTGACTGATATATTGTTACTTAAAACTTCACTTTAAAAATCAATCTGTCATCTCATTCCCTTTTCAAATAGTCAAGCAGATATGAATTGTTAAAGCTTTACCTTTTTTTCTTTCTTAATTGTCTAAAAATGATTTCACACAAATGAGGACACAGATTTTCTAAATTGAAACAATTTATCTAAAGTGTTATGATCTGTTCTTTCATAATCCTTGAAAGAAATTAATCGACTCTTAATTACGATAAAATTATTTTAGGATTATCCTCATTGAAAAAAATCTTTAAACTTGTCTTCACAAACTCTAGTGACTTACCTTGATTACTCTGAGGTGTAACAAGTTGGGGTTATGTCTTCATTTGATTGGCTTAGAAACAAAATATGCTTCATAACTAAAACAGTAATTCTATTTGAATTTCTTCTAAGATAAAATCAGTCCACCAAGAAACAACTTTTCAATTTCACAAAAGTAGGGCAATATATTTGTTTTTATTCTATTAACACTAATCTCATAAAGTATTAAGCTTTTTTTTCATTGAAGTTTTTTTTTACTTGTATAATAAACACACAGTATGCCTATTTATTACAATTTCACTACAGACTTTTTGCCATTTCCTAATAATAAGAGTTTATTTTATTTATGATACCTGTGTTATCATTCCAAAACTTTTTTAAAACATCAGAATTAAGAAAAGTGCCATAATTCAAAGGTTTGGATAAAAGATTGCGTACTTGTATTTTGTTGAAAAGTCTCTAAATTATTCATTTTATTAAAATATTTGATTAAATTTTTCTAAATCAACAGGGCCTGAAAAAGGATCCAGTGAATGTAGTTGTGCTGCATTTTCCATAACTCCAGTCTAGAATCAATACGTATTGTTCCAATGGCAGGAGAAAGTGAGGATCAGGAAGACAGCAGGGACCTCCTTGTGTCCAGGCGGCTCCGTTCCAAGGGCTCATATTTGCATTCTTATATCCGTTTTGTCAATTGCACTCAACGACTTGTAGATATTGTGTGGCTGAATCATGAAGGAGTTAGTGTGCGCTACAAGACACTACCCTCAAAGAGTTGGGTGGACGTTAATACATATGTTGGCCACCCTTGGATCTTCCGTGATGCTATTACTGGTGACAAACTGGTTGTTCACCGGAAAGAAGTCTTTGAACCTCCTGCCCACTGCTATGAACGTGACGGAGCCGTAAGAAGAGTTGTCATGATAACCATCCCAGGTGAGTTCAGATTTTTTTTTTTTTCTTAAATTCAGAAGTGTGCTGTTTAACTTTGAGGACTTAACCAACAGAAGAACACCTCCCGACCCACTTGAAATAGATTTTTTTTTTTTTTTTTTTTTTTTTTTACTTGTGAATGTCACTGTTCTTGAGCTCAGCTAACTAACCACTTATCTAGGTACCTCCACAAATTTTCAGTATCTCAATTTAAATTGCATTTTTAAAAATAAAAGTTTTCTTGAAGCTTTAATTCTAGCTTTAATTGAAATCAAAGAGATTAAATTTACTAATTACAGTAAGCAAAATACCCTGGTGTATTTCAAACCAAAATTATATTGATCAGACTCAAAAGATTTTTCAAAAAGTTTTCAAAATTTCAAATTTTCTGCCATTTTTCATCGATTGTAAACAAGCCAATTCTTGCTTTTAAAAAAATCTTACAAAAATAAAATACACCTAGCTGACACATTATTTTTTTCAAATTACCAAATTTAAACTTACTTTAAGTTGACTTGAAACAAGAATTAACTGCTTACTGCCTGAAATGCACACAATTAAAATGTTTTGTTTTAAAAATCCAATGGCTAAATCATTTGTTAAGCTTTTCAATTTTCGATTAGTAAACGCAGTCTTCATGCTTTAATTTCATACCCTAGCTGACCCAATGGAGGAAGAAATTTAAAAATATTTTTGAAACTTTATATATTATTATAAAAAAAAAATTTTTTTTTAATGAAAATAATTCTTGTAAAAATTCGTTTTTTTTCTTTTCAGACTATATGCTTAATTTATATTCATAAAAGCAATTAAGTTTATCCAAATAAAATTTGGCATAGTTACTGCATTTTTCGTAATTTGAGCCTACTTTTTAGAAAGAAGGCCAATATTGAAGAAAAAAAAGACAGTTGATTAGCATTCCCTAATGACTCCTGAATTTAATTATATTAGGTTTATTGTGACCCAAAGTCAAATTTTTAGACATTTCTGGAAATTAATTGATGGGAGTAACAGATGTAAAAAAACAAAAAAAAGAAAATATTTTTACCAATATTTTCTAAAAATAATTCAATCAAAATTGATTTCAGTCAATTATGAATAAGTCCTGAAATTTTCATCAAAATCCAACCATTATTTGATTTTTGCAAGAATTTCCTAATTAATGTCTTTTGCACTCAAAAAAAGTGCGTTGCATATTACGTTTTTTTTGTTTTTTTACATAATAAACTGTGACAATTTAGGTCTCACACTGATGTAAGAAGAAAAAAGATTTTCTATCAAAATTCCGAACATGTTAGAAATAATTTAAAAAAATTTTTTTAAATAATTAAACAATACTTTGATCTATCCTCTTAATGATAATATAAACATTTTGCCGATAAAATTTTTTTATTTAGTTTGAGGCCTTTTTCCTTCATACTATGCTGTCTTTTCAGCTTTTTTTTTTTAGGTACCTACATTTATCTACAGTGAGTACTATCCCTTTTCTATTAACTTTGACTAAATTCCTAAATCTAAATAAAAAGTAATTTTTTTCTTTTTCATTTATAAAAATTATCTTTTCAAATTGACAAGGCTGATGACTCGTAACATTTATGTATAAGTAAACAATGTTTAAAACATATCCTGTCTGTAACTTTAACTATCATATTTGAGCAGCATCTCAGATGACTTGAGTAACATTGGACATGGAAGCATATTTCTCACTTGCTTTGAACATTTAACGCTGTTATTATCCCTACACTGCTTTATATGGCAAGCAAATACAGCACCGTGCAAACATCTTTGGCTATTTTAAACTTGTACATTTTTAATAATTGCCATCTTATAAGTGAATGCTTTTTACTATGCCATCCATAGATTAAACTTTGGCCATATTGGCATCATTTTTGCACCTAATTATATTTTTTAGCAAAGGTTATCAAGGAACATGGAAGATGCAAGACAATTGCCAAAGTGGCTGTGCAAAAGATTCCAACCACCTCATCTACTCAGATGCTATGGTTTAAAAATGAAAACTTATTATACAGGGCACAACAGAAATACCTTCCACATAATGGTAAGACAATAGCTAGATGAAGGCACTAATGTCTTACCATTATGTGTGGGAGATATTTCTGCTGCACTCGAGGTGTTAGTTTCAAGAAATTAATGCACATTGTTCTATTTTGTGTGGCTTCTTTAAAGTTTGAACAATTGCTTCAGTTCACCCGGGATGGGAATTCATATAAATTCTTCATCTTCATTCAAGATAACGTAGATTCTTTTGATTTTCTACTTGTTAGTTGTCAAAATTTAATCCATAATTTAAGTCGGGTATCTCATCTGATCAATAAGAGGCTCATCCCTTGTTTCTTGTTTAGGATGCAGTTTCCAGTTTTTCTCTTTTCTAATCTTCTCACTCTTATGTAGCCCCCTGCACATCAGTGGCGTTACCGCCTTGCTTGGGGTGATATGATTAAAAAAAAAAAAAAAAGTAATACATTCAAAATCAGGATTCTGTTGTGTTGAATGCAATTTGTGATATGGTGCTCCATAATACTAAAAAAAAAATCTTGCCTTCATCCAAGTTTGGTATCAGTTGTTCCTTCAGCAACAGGATGTTTTTGGCACTCTACAATCAGTTGTGAATTTTAACCAATTCTTTTGAATGATCACTTTTCATGCAGATCTAAACCTCGCAAGCAGTAGTATATGTGATTAGATTTCTGTCAAGATTGTTGGAATAAAATGTTTTTTTTTACTGTTTGGTGAGTTATTCACCTATAATTAAGTGCTCCCTCACTCAGTGTTTTCTCTCTCAACTATTGTGACATGCCAGTAACATGACATTTTGATCGCTCGGTTCACACTCCACCCACGTCTATTGAACAGGTGTAGAGGCTCATCCCTCGTTCCCTGTTTAGGATGTGGTTTCCGGCTTTTTCTTTTCCAATCTTTTCACTCTTTTCTTTTTTATTTCTTTTTTTTTATTTTTTTTTTTTCAATTGGAGTATTAGTACAAAGTGAAGAAGCTGATTCACCTGTTTGCCATTTTGATTATCTGTGCTAAGAACAATTATGCTCCCCCCCCACCCACCCACACACTTCATTTTATGCTAAAAGTTTTATTTTTTTTCTTCTTTTTAGTTTACACTTTAAAAGAATGCTGTCTCCAGACTCTCCGACCAATTGTGCCTGCCGACTACATGGAGAATCTAGAATTACCTCTCACATTAATTGAAGAATTGCAAAACTCTCTCGAAAGAAATCGCTTCCTCTCTAATGTGGTAAGATTTTAACCATCTTACATTTCTGAGAGTCATTAAATCTATCCTCAACACTTTGAAAATTAATCTTTGCCTGTGAATTTGATTATAGTAAGACATACCCACCCTACAGCCATCTTTCTTGTCTATATTTACTGCAGTCAAAATGATCTGCAGTGATCAACAATTTGCTGATTAATCTCATACAAGTTATATAGGATAATGATAAGCTTAATAGAAAAAAATATCTCCTAAACTTTAGATCTAGACAACCAAATAAATTGCATCAGTAAATCACAAGCATTTTCTAGACTAAAATACCACAACAAAGAAATCTTCAAAACAAATCTAACACGCAAACTCCTAAACCAAACTAAAAGTGAACCTGGTAAAATAAAACTAGAAAGAATTGAGAACTAAGGATTAGCTTAGGAGTAAACCAGTGGAAAGACACAAAAACAACTATCGATTGGTTCCACAACCTAAAAACTTTAATTGCTCATTTAAACAACTTGGTAAACTATCAAGGATGCTAACTGGTGTAATTTAATGCCTAATAGAGTTAATGTTGTTGAATTTTTTTCATAGAATTATTATCTAAAAATATATAAATTTTATTTATGTAATTTTTTTTTTTAATATAGGATTTGATTTAACTATTTTCTTTTAATGTTTTAAATATTTTTATAGTCATGTTTTTTACTTAGGAAAGGAATATATCTATTAGGAAAGGTAAAATCCAGTGCTCAGATTTACCTTTTGGCAAGATTCAATGGTGGAACTCTCAAGAACTTTCTAAAGTTATTTTTGCTTTAATAAGTGGTATTTTTCCGATCGAAATTGGAGTTAAACTTATTTTTAGACAGCCTTTGAGATTTCACTCACCCGATCGACTCGGTTGATTAAAAACTTAATTGGGTGATTAAAGTTTATTGCTTTACTCGTCTGGGGTCAATTAAAAAAATCTCGAAATGAAAAGTGTATAGAAAAAGGAAATCTGATTGTTCTTTCAACCCAAAAGTATGCCATTGAAGATTCACAAGTTACTTAAAATGACCTACAATGACATTATTGAACTCTTTGGTCTTACGCATGTCTGGCCAGTGTAAACATTCGTTTAATTAATGCTTCCAGAGTGGAGCCAAAATGTCTCTGTCACCTAGATTAAAGACACTCACAGATTTTTGGAAAAATATTATCCTTGACTCAACAGCAATTTCTTCCTCGCTTACGAAAAGTAAAAACGAACATTTGAAAGAAGAAAAAAACGCATACTTCTTTCAACCATGCACCAAAAAACAAATTATACAACTAATTTTTTACAGAAAATCGCTGAGAAAATCGGATTTGTTATTTTATCATCTATGAAATGGAGGTTGTAGTCAAAAAGAAAGAAACTACGAATTTAGATACCTCCACTCAACTGCCAAAAAGAAACAGTATATCATAATGTTAAAAGGGCTCAAACTTAATACAAAGTTTTATCATCAAAATGTTTATGCAATTATTAAGAGGAATAATCAAATTTTATTATTTTTTAAGTCCTTTCTAACACATTCAAAATTTTAATTAAAATTTCATTTTTTTGTTTTCCGCCAGCGAGTCACCTTATGTAAACATAGTGTGACTATTAAAAAAATGGGGTCAGTCAAGTAAAATGATTTTGGGGCGAGTAAATTTTCTCTCACTCTTGACTGCCGGTCGAGTGATTTCTTTTTCAAATCTCAAAGGCTGTATTTAGGTATGACTAATGCAGTTGGTAAATTATGTATGACTAGCAGTATAGCCTGGCGTTGCTCGGGTGTAATGAAAGTTTATAACTAATCCATGGTCCTGGAGCTCAGACTAAAAAGCAAAGTTGTTTCTAGTTAAAGCGAAACCATAGACTGAAAGAAAAATGAATGGATGTAAGTCAAATTTTCATTTCCTGGTATCAATATCAAATAAGTTTTTTTCTGTTGTAAACTGAATTTTGAAGGCTAAATAAGTCCTCTGAGTAAATGGTATCATGGCTGAGACTAAGAACTACAATTATACCTACTTAGAGCCAAACCCGAAGCAAAAACTAAAATAAAAGGGCTGAAAAAATAGACATACAGGCATAAAGAGACACACACACAAACATATTGCTTTATATATATATATATATATATATATATATATATATATATAAAATTGATTTTCTGCATTATTGTAAGAACTGCAACCTTGAAACTTCTGAATATTGTTTCTTATGTCTTTGTCTATGAGTGTATCAAATTTGATTAAAATCGGACCACTCCTTCTATAACCCAATTCTTTTCGATTATCGATATTTATCGGGGGTACCTCGACACAAAACCTAGCTAAGAACACTCGCAGACGTTTATAGTACAACTGTAAATTTTCAAGAAAATCGGTTCAGCCGTTTCGGAGTCTATAGGTAACAGATACACATACACACACACACACACACACACACACAGAGTTTCATTTATAAATAAGTTTAGATATCCTTTTTGTGTTCATAGATATGTTTTGTTTTGTCTGTTTTTTTCTTTCTCAATGTATTGTGAAGAGCAGTTGTGACAGTTTATTTTATATATCTACCTGCTTCAGGATGTGCACTGTGGTGCAGTGGATATCGAATCGGAACAACAAATCAGGGAGCCGAGTTTAAATTCCAGTTGAATTCCTTGCATTCACTTACACACAAATACCATTGAGAAAGGTATTAATCCATCTGTTCTCCCTAGCTATGAGTCAAATAACAGAATAGATTGGGTTCTATAGCCTTGACTGGCAACCAGTCTATTGCAAAAAGCAATGGCAATCTACTGTGGGATAATCTTCTGCCCAGTCAGTCATGTCACTTTCGAAGCATGATCGCCTAGGTGTGTATCACGTATGGCCCTCAACTGATTGACTGGCCTGTTTCAGAATTATTATGGACATTTTGGTTCTGATCATATATCCATAATAGTTTTGAATGTAGTCGTAATTATTTTGTTGTTTAGGAGTTAATAGGTTAGTTTGTTTTTTATCTGGTTTATTGTCATTGATCTCATTCATTTTACATATTTTGTATGCTTTTCTCTTAGCATTGTGGATGAAATAATGAGGCTATTGAAGGTTTTGATTCCAATTTCTTCAGGTAAATATTGGGGGCTGCAAATTATTAGTGTTCTCAAATCCTTTAATTATTACAGAATTTATTCTGTTGCAGTTGTGAGAATAAGTTTCATATCAAACTTCTTAGTAGATTTTCTGTAAATTTTTAATAATTGCAAATCATGAATTGTTTCCATGTAGCATGATATCAAGGCTCTTAATTTCAGATTCCAAAGTGAAATCTATTGTGGGTTCAATATTATTAACAACACCAATAACATTTACTCACTTTTGTTTATTAGGTATTAACTTACATCTCTTAGCATCCTCTATAGTTTACCTTGACTTTCACAGTTAGCCTGAAGAATGTTTGAGAGTTCTTAAATTTAAAAAATTTGAAAACATAATGACTTTTTTTTTTTTTACTTGTTTCTAAATCAGTCAGTCAGTTAAATGCCATATGTTATACACACTTGGGCGATCATGTCTTGAAAGAAACATGACTGACTCAGCAGATTTTCCCACGGTAGGTTGCCATTACTTTCTACATTAGATTGGTTCTATAGCTCTGGCTGGCAACTAATCTGACCTGTTATTTAAACCCATAGCTGGAGGGGGAAAGATGGATTAATACCTTTCCTCAAGGGTATTTGCCCATAAATGAATGAAACAAATTCAAGTGAAATTCAAACTCTGCTCTCCAATTTCTCGTTTCAAGTCGATATCCACAGCACTACAACTATGTCGCAAAATAAAACCCTTACATTTATCTTGATAAAGTCCATTAGAAGATAAAATGTATTAAAGAAAAATTTTCCTTTTGTCTTTTTATGGATATATTTATTTTTATCTGAATTTTTGTTCTATAACCCACATTTTTGGTGTGCTTAATTCATAATACGCTCAGTATTTCTAAAATCAGACATCGTTACAATAAACTGACAAGGTGAAGGTAGAGGAAAAGAAATCTTGGTCATGCAATTAGAATATTTGTACAACCAGAAAATATTCTTGCTTATTATAGATTGTTTTATTAAAAACAAATCTTGTGTCCAATTATTGAATCTCGTCCTGTTTTTAACTTTTACACAAGATTTCAATCTATTTTTGCTACCTGGAGAAATGTAAATTGCAGTTTAATTAAAATATCACAATTTTGCAAACTACTTCCCTTTTACTTTACATTATTCAGATATCTCTACTAAATCATATTGACAAAACTAAAATAAATTTTATAAAGGTTAATGAACATTTTAATGTAAAAAAAGATGTGAATTCATTTGCCTACTTAACAGCGACCGTTTTTTTTTTTTTTTTTTGTTTTACAGGAAACAGTCCAAAATTCAAACACTTCAGCTCGCCAACCAGCTAATCATTGATCTGTTATAAAAGAAGGCATTTGTGAGTGTGTGTATGTGTGAGTAAGAGAGTAAAAAAAAAATTTTTTAAAAAGTGGGGTCTGTGCAAACTGTACTCACTGTCCTACTATATGGGAATCTTTCAATTAATGTAACAAATGCTATTCCCAGCAAATTTAATTTTCAATTTTGCTGTGGCAGGAAACTTGTAAAGAACTCTTTGAATTGACCAAGAAAAAAAGCCAAAAAATTACAATTTTTTTTTTTTTTTTTTTTAAATAAAACATTTTATTAACCCAAAATGTCACAGTTTCAGCTTGAGCTTTATTACTGCAGCTTTTTAAAGATCCTCAGTATTTTTATAAAACGGAATGAGCGGATGTATTCTCTCCACATGGCCCAGTAATGTGAATACATATAAAAAAATACAACTAATTTTATTCACCTTTCACAGGAAATATTTTTTTAATTAACTTCTCTAGCTTATCTACACAAACTTAATACCTTTGTGAAAGGCATGAAACTATTACTCCTGTACACTTTGCCTTCCCTAGCTATGTTATTGATAGGTGATCACATTCCAGTTTATGAAAAGTTCTCAGCAAACAAGTATATCCTTTTGTCACCTATTTTCAAGTCCTTCAAAGAAAATCATAAAATGGTAGAAATAAAATTTTTCAGGTGATTTATTCACAGCAAAGTTTATTGGAAATGAAAAGGAAAAGTAATTTTTGAATTTATTAAACCAAAATCTTATCTGGATCATAATAATGATCTCACAACTCCTTGCTGAGCAACAGAGGCTACTAAAAGTCCGTCTTGGGTCCAGAAACGTCCAGTGGCATGTCCTATACCTTTACCTGCAAGAAAGAGAAGAGAATAATTAATTTTTTTTTTTTTTCCCCCCCCAAAGAAGTGGGTTTTTAAAACCGGGGAGGGAGGGGGCAAAAGGACCTACTTGTCAGGTGATGAATTGTCTAGTTTCACAATCATCAATACTAGATTCAGATTAATTTGAATTTCGATATCAAAGACTTTTCTGATTTTTTCTTTGGACTTTTTACCACCTGCATGACCAAACCTTAGCTGTGTACACAGGTTTCCAATAAAAAGAAACCATTTCCAATAATATATTTCCCTCTTTAATTCATGAGGGAAGTGGTGTGGGGGTGGAGAAGTTATTCATTATCATTTCTTCTTTTTTACTTCCAATGACACTATTTTACGCTGTCAAACTGGGGATGTGTAGGGAAACAAAAAAAAAAAAAAAATCTGGCCAAACAAAAATTTTGTACTGAATTTAATACAACTTCAGAATCTGCGTACACTGTATTTGCACCAAGTGAACCGCCCCCCCCCCCCCAAAAAAAAGCCTGCCATTTAAACAAATGTTACTGTATATGACTAAATTGAGTTTGCAGATTTGGAAATACTCAGAAATGGCCTAATAACTAAGGATTTTGAGATATACACGTAGCATATTTCTGTTCATGTTAAACATTGATCATGTTCACAAGGTAGCATATTGGAATCCTTTATGTTAGTTGTACAAAACATTCTGTATGTCTACATGTCCTTTTGAAAGAAAAAAAAAGGGGGGGGGATGTACATCTTATATTCTGGTTCCCTCTATCCCAACTGAAAGAGAGGTTCTACCAGGACAGATCTGTAATGGATTCATGTTGTTAAGGATATCCTAATGAAGTGCTGCTTCACACAACATCCAAGAGGAAAATCAGAAATAAAGTGTTTTGTTTATTTCCCATCTCTGCTCCTGAGATGAGGTAATATTTACACTATTTAAATTGTTCAGACTATTGAACTCATCTTCACAACATTTTGAGTCGTATGCTTTAGCTTTTCAAGCTGAACCCTTTATTACAATGGGGGGGGGGGGGTTATAGTATTCTCATGACATGTATTTATCTCCCTTTCACTTCACTTTAAGTTATTTGTTCAGCCCGGTATTGAACTCACAACTCTTTGGATCAACTCACTTTAATTAACCAATGCCTATATCCACTGGGCCATGAGGCCAACAGTATGTGACTTTCTAGGACATATAAACCTAATGTCTCAGTAACCAGTCTTTGTTTTTTTACCCTAGTTCATATTGCAATCTTTAGTGCTAATGATTTTCTTTAGCACTCCTTATTACTGGTTCCCCATATTGTATTTATTTCTATGCTTGGTCAGCTTAGATTTTTTTGTGGCCTAGCATATGCGGTGATTCCCTTAGTTCATGTAGCTTCCAGTGGCATTCTCAATTATTTCAAATTCATCACATAGTGGGCGGTGATCCCCTTTCTCTCTCAATATGTGGTAAGCTACACCTGATTTTTTTCCTATCTCCCCTCATGTTACAACCTTGCGATGTTCTTGTAGCCTTACCTTAAGAGGGCAGCTTGTTTTTCCACAGCTACATGGAGTGACATACACCCAGTCCTTAGTTATGTTCTCCTCTATTGGGTGTCTTACTTGGCAGAGGTACCTGCAAAATGTAAACCTACTTCTGAAGGTCATCCTGATGTCATACGGACCATAGATCCTTTGAATTTTCTTCAATAACCTCTTCAGCTAGGGTAGAGAGACTGGGGATGTTTCCTGAGAGTTATCATGCACCCTCCCTTCCACATTCATTGGAATTATCAGGTACCCTGGATAATTGTTACATTGTATGGTACTGTTTATACAGACCATTTCTTGTTTGTATGTCTCTGGGTTGCCACTTATGACTTTTGCTTGATGTTGCTGGCAGCGGACATATATTAGTACATCCAGAAATGCTAGTTGTTGCTCTCTTTTTTTTCATAGTGAACTGTATCGGTGATCTTATTGAGTTCACGTGGTCCAGTAGCACCTTGACCTCTTCCTGGTTTGGCCAGAGTATGAAGTTGTCAGCAACATATCCCAGCCAGAGAGTTGGCTTTGGAGCTGTAGATTCTGATGCTATCTCTTCAAAGTATTCCATGTATATGTTAGCCACTGATGGTGGTAATGGTGAACCCATTGCTAAGCCTTCATTCTGTCGATCTATGTCTGAACCCATTTCGAAGTGTGTTGTTTGTGTGCAGAAAATCAGCATTTCCATCAAGTTATCTCGTGGAATACGGATATGTTCTTTCAGGAATGAGTCTGAGACTAGTCTTTCCCTGACTATCAATAGTGCCCTCTACCTTGGTGAACAGACTCACCATCTGGTTGCATTGGAGGAGAGCATCTTTGGTAAGTTCCACGAAATGGGTGGAGTTTTGAACATATAATTGACCCACTGATAGGAAAGTCACTATCATATGTCCAACGAAATAACTCAGAGGGTTGCAGCTACTAATGTCCTCAAGGACACATGTTCCACTTACTTGACCCAGAGTTGTGAGATCAATACCAGGCTACAGCAATGGTGAACTAATAACTTAGAAAGTCAAGTGGAAGGTAGATAACTACATGGCTACCAGAAGTGGCATTGTACATGAAATGAGAATGATATCCCCCAGTGAATGTAATAAAGGGTTCGGTTTGAAATTCCTAGCACCTGGAGAAGGCAGGAAACAACATAAAAATGAGGACAATAGTTCAAACAATGTAAATAGTGTTATTTCCCATCATCCAAATTTTCTTTGAAGCCATCTACTCATGATATTTACCTTTTGGTCTAAATAGTCTCTCAGTCAGTCAGTTAAATGTCATATGTGATACATGCTTAGACAATCATGACTCAAAAGAAACATGACTGACTGGGCAGAAAATATTCCTGCAGTAGACTGGTTGCCAACCAAGGCTATACAACCCAATCTAAGCTGCTATTTAATCCATAGCTGGAGAGAGAAGTAATGGCCTAATACTTTTCTCAAGGGTATTTGTAAGTAAATGCAAAAAATTCAAACTGGCTCTCCAACTTCTCGTTCCAAGCTAATATCGACTGCACCTCAACATTTTCAAAGACAGTTGCAAGTCTAGATTTGAAAACTACACATTTAGCTAATCCAAGGTGATCTTAACTGAATATGAATTCAAAAAGAAAAGCTGTCATTTAAAATTCACTTTCAAGTGTGTTCTTCCTTTCTCTAAAAGATACCATAATGTAATTTACAACTCCACATATTGGGTGGACGTGAACATTTCTCAAGATAAGAAAAATCAATTCATTGTTTGGTGAAAAGGATTTTTTTTTTTAATTTAATTCAAGTGAAGAAGTGTTTTTAAGTAAGAGAAATTTGTAATATTCTTTAAGTTTTGATTAAACGAAGCATTAGTCAATTTTTTTATTTCTTTGCTTTTCAGTGAAACTACTTTAATATTGTATTGCTATTATTATTGATAGTAGTATTAAATACTATTTCTGATATACACTAATAGCCATAAATTGATGACCTAAGTAGTTGTGAGCATAAGTAACTAAGAGCTTTTATACATCTCATTACGACATTTTCCTGTTAATTTATGTATAAATTATGATAATAGCAAAATTGAATATCTGTCTTCAAACTGTCAATTTCAAATATCTCTGACCATTTCCTTTGTCATTACCCAATATTAGACCTACTCCCCTTTCATATTTTTCTCTCCACATAAATCGAATTCAGTGGTTGTCCCTTGTAAAGTCCAATTATTTAGCCATTCAATTTCATGTTCCAAGAAAATTGATTATTTAACCATTTTGTTTCTTTCTAACATCCAACCATTGTATACTGTGTAAACATTCTATATCCCAATTATCATTTTCACCGCAATTAAGAGCAACAGAAATATTAAATTTGTTAGTCGTATGTCCTGCACTAAGTGGAAAGTGGTTGCATTATGATGGTTCTATAACTGAAAATTAAAAAGCACTTCCTCACGTCCAGATTATCCTCCCCCGTCTTCCCATTTCCTTCCTCCCCTGCTCTCATGATGATGGCATAAATGACTGTGAATCAAAGAGGGGTTGATGACGCCATTCATGCAAACTTTACTTTGGACAACTCTGCACAAGGGAGCAGCCCACTCACTTGGTCAGAAGTGCCTCCCAGGGAATTAAGACAGGTAAGATCTGGTAATCCTTGTTGCACTGGTCCACCTTGGTTATGTCAGCCCAACTGACACTGCCCTCTTCTGCCAGTTTTGTCATTCAGATGTTTGCCTATTCTGCCATTCGGGAATTGGTCGAGTTCAGTCCGATATCTCCTGTCATTGGTGACCCTTTCCTTTTGGGATCACTGGGACATGCAAACCCACTACCATGACAAGGAACTTATTACTTTAAGGACAATAACAGAAATATATATATACTGTAACGGTTGTTACAATGTTTTTAAATTCATAGTATCACTACACAAAAATTTTCATGTTTCAAAGCCAGCCCATTATGTTTTGACTTCATCCTCAGGTGATTTTTTTAGAAATGAGAATTATCTAGTTGAAAAGCCAGTTTATTTGTATTGAATTTGTTTCTTTTGGGTGTTAGAGAGGTTAGTCTGTATTTTGACTTCTGTTGACCTTTTTAAGGTCTTAGGGTTAAGTGTTTGTTTGTGGCTGAGTTCAGGATAGGTTAATCTATTAATCTTGTGAGGGCTGATGCTGCTTCCTGGAAAATCCTAGAAAAAACTAGAACTTGCAATTCACTTAATGACATCTGCCCTTTATGTCTAAGTGAAAAACTACACATTCTTCAGTACCCTAACAGCAACGATTTATTAAACTGTAGAGACGAATTAGCAGTAATATGCAAACATTTCTCGCTAAAATTTAAGTAAACAAAACAAAAAATACACACAACCAACCCTATAAATAAACAGAAAAAGAAAACAAACCCTATACAACACCAACAAAACAATGCAGTTGCAGCAGAATAGTAGATAAATAAAATATATTTTATATTTATAAGATGTTTTATAAAGGATAGATTTTATAAAAGAAATATATTTCTATAATATAAAATAGTTTAAATATTATGGAATATTATAAAATATTTTTTATGAAAGATATATTTTATAAAAAACAAAAAGCACACACCCCAATACAAAATAACAAATTAAGGAGAAACCAACCCCAAAACAAAACAACACCTACCAACCCCTAAACCAAATAACAACACGCAAGGCGCCAGCAGCATCAGCCCTCACAAGATTAATAGATTAACCTATTTAACATTGTAACAACCATTACAGTATAATGCTCTACATTTGTATCGAGCACTCTTTATAAAAGTAAATGCATGAACAAAAGGTTAATAAACCTACGAGTTCAACAACTTAGTCAATATATATAAAAAAAAAACATCAAAGCTAAAAGCATAAGATTATCATTAAATATATAAACATTTTTTTTTCTTTTTTGTTACTAAAGGTAAATATTTGAGAGAAACAATAAAGGAGGAAATTCATTATCAAACCAAAAAAAAAAAATAAACCTTACGAAATGTTTGGTTTTTATAAAAGGGGGCATAATTTTCAAAATTGCACGAAATGCATTTCAAGGTGTAAATGTTTGTTTGCTTTCTGACTATTTGTTCTGCATCATTGATTTCTTTCCCTATCATTTGAATATTTTAACATTTCCTGATAAATTTTGTTCTTTGCTTAATGGATGACGATATATTTTCAAATATTTGTTCAAGTAAATGTTTATTTATTGGAAAATAGTGCTATTGAAGACAGTGTGGATATAGGAATCAACACTATGTGTACATGTAGGCAGTACCTAGGTTTACAGCTCAAAATAAATTTTAAGAAAAGTTAAAAAGTAGATGCATATGTAGAAAGTGAAAAATCAGTAAAATAACGTTTTATCTGCCAGAATATCACACTTGTAAGAAATTTCTTACAAAATTACAATTTCCCTTGATGTTTACCAGAATTAATGAGTCATCCAAACTTAAGCACTCAAAATCATTAAACTGTATAACAGCTCTTTTCATTTGCAGCCAGAGATATACATTTCATGTAGTTTAGTACATATATAGAATCTGTTAGCAAAAAATGCCATTGTAGTGTGGGGGAAAAACACTTTGAAAGATTCTCAATTTAAGGAGTAATAACACTAAGGGTCTATTAAAATCTGACAGGATTTTGTTTAACCTGGCACAAAAGTTCATGAAGATTAGAAAGATTTTATCAAATAAAACTGGTTTACCTGCCTTAAAAAAACAATCTAAAACCCTGGCATTGAAAACCAACAACTAGGTAGAAAAATACCCAGACCTTCAGGCATGAATGTTATTTTCACATCATACAATTCATTTCAACAAAGTGTGCTTTTAAAATCATAACAATGGCAACCAAAAACTATCAAATTCAATTTTTTAAACTAAAAAAAATATCAATTAGTTTATCCTAGTCTCGTACAAGGCCATTAGTATGGTGCACCCGATGAAAATCCAATTCAGTCGTAATGGTTTGCTGGATGAATTCACTAAATATTAATAGAATGGCAAGGCACTTAATGCAGTAAGAACATTTCTGAGAAAATATTTTTAATTATCAGATTATTTTTTAAAGAGAAATTTGTTCTTACCTGCATAGCAGCTTTCAGTTTCATACAACAGCCAATCATCAACTCGGAATTTATTGTGAAACCAAATTGAATGGTCTAAAGAAGTGACAAAGAATTTCTGAGAACTTTTCTCATTTGGAAGTAAAGCAGTTGTGATGATAACATAATCAGAAAGATAGGCAGCGGCACAACAATGTATATTTTCATCATCATCTGCAAAAAGACAGACATGAACACGGGCTTCAATTAAGTTCATTTTTAATTAGCTTTGGGTATGGTGGATTTTTTTTTTTTCCCCCTGAAAAATTAACAGCAATTCTAAGAGGACAAACATTTCTTATTGGTATGGAAGACACACACACACACACACTCTTTCTGCTTGTTACTAATCAATATCAGTAGTTATTGATAATGAAACATATCAAATACTAAATTTGACACAAAATATATATTATATATATATATATATATATATATATATATATATAATGAAAATATAGTTTTAAACTATGCTGTATTTATGGCTAAGAGTGATTTAAATCAGGGATAGACTATTTATATATGCTGGTCAATAGTATATTATAGGTAGCAAAGTCTATTCTATTATAACAGTTACAATACAACACACTTTGCTTCCCATGATAAATCATTAAACAGCATATATAAATAAGCCATCACATATGACCTGAACATTGCAAGAAATAGTTTGTCGTCACTTGGTGTTGGCCTGTGTGTGTTTATGAATCTTCTAATTGATAGAATTAAACAAAAATGTCATTCCTATGAGAATTATGTTCATATTCATCTGCTACTCATAATGATCATCTTAGCCAAGTCTTGAGATTGAACAGATTACTAGAGAACAAATGTAGTTGACCTCACTGTCATGTAATCTCTAATTACATCAGTGTAAAAATAACATATATATGGGTAGATAATAAGCATTTGAGAGAAAAGAAAAAGGTCTGACATTATTCTTCAAAGGCGTTATTTCTAGCATGTGACTTTCGAAAACATTGATAGAGCAGTCAGTGCTGCTTTTGGTTGAATTTTATAAAATCTTACTTTTTAAACAATTTTTCAGGAAAATGGATTTCTCAAGTCCAATAGCTCTTTCTAATATAAATGGGTGTTTCCTTCCTAACCTTTTATTTGAATTCGTGTAGAAAGTCAACATCTTTGTTTTACCATTCATAATGAATTAGAAAGTAAATAGGAGTTATAGCTCTTTGATGCAGATATCTAGTTTAGAATTTTCTTTATTTACATGGGAAGAGTGTTCAGATAGCATGGACATAGGAATCAACACGGCATGGTGACTGTCAGTTTCACACCACAATGTTCTTTTTCATATAGGTCACAATCAGATAACAACTTTCATTAAACAGAGGAAAAAAAAATACTGCACGTCAAGCCTACAAAAGAATACCTATACAAACGTCAACAAAAAAAAACAAAATAAACAGCACGCATAGACATACGAACAGAAACACTTAATCATGACTTAATATTTCAAGTGAGCATATACACTATGGTAAAAGGTCAGATCAATATAAAGCAATTATGACATATACATAATCATGCTTAAAAGGGGTCAACACAAAATGCAATTAACCACCAACAAATCCTATACCACTTAAGAAACAGCAAAATTCTGAAGACAAACAAATATACAACATTCATTAAGTTAAAAAAAATCACGTACAAATTACACCAAATTTTGTATAAATACGAAAAGATTAGAAAATAGTAAAAAAAAAAAAAGAAGACCCTGAAAAGTGAAAACATTACAAAAAACTTTGAAGTTACCGTGACTGAAATATCACCACTCAGCTAAAATTTCTCCCTACTCCTACACAGATATTGATGACAAAGTTACTAGGAAAGGTTTTTCTGGGTTTTTTTGTTTTCCAGTTTCTATAAGTACTCTGCTAAATTTGAGGACACTACACAAGACATATAGAATTAGGATTGATTTGATTTTTGTTATGGCTTAACCCTTTGTGGATTATTTAAAGCCAAGACATATTTTGGATTTTTCTTCTTCACATCCACTATAGAACTGGAAAGAGTTTATCTATTGCTATACATAAGCCAGCCATTTAACATATATTTATTAGCATCTATATTCTTAGACTGTCACACAACCACCACATTCTGATATGTTAACTTGCCACTTATTGCAACTGAGCACAATTTGTACACACGTTGATCATCACACCTAAAGTAAGTGTAGTAACATAAGACAAATATTACTGTAGATTATACTAAATTACTATAGAGAACTCTCTCACCACTTATAAAGCTCATTAAAAAATGTCACAAGAAAAAGGAATCATTTTTTTTCTTGACATCTACATTATGAAAAACGTTTTTTCACTTCCATTTAGCAAGTTACCTCTTAACAACCCACTTCAGTTATTGATTATTCAAAATATGTACAGAAAGTAACAAAGAGAATAATTTGTAGGATCTTACCAAGTTTTTCTATAATCTTCACCCACGTAAGTCTTCTGGGTGGCATTGGTTTTAATCTGTACAGTGCTTCTGGGTCCACAGGTCGAAATTCTATCACTGGGTCAATGCCAAGCCGTTGTTTAAGGGTTTCCTTCATATCTTCACTCAGGTCTTCACTGAAGGAATAAAAGCAAAAATATTCATCAATGTCATACTTTTCCTCTCTAATTTTGTGACCAGATGAATTTTCAATTCAAACATATAAAGTTTATGATTGAATAGTCACTCAAAATTTTTTAATTTCTTCATTATCAATGCTTTATCTAATAAAAATTTGAGATAATATTTTGCCGCTAATACTTTGAGTGCATATAAATGCAAAAAAAACATCAAATATGGCAGTAAGTAAGCTAGAACAAATGATGAGCAAGTTTAAATGTATTTGTCTATATTTCCGAGATTAGGTAGTATTTACATTATTCGGAGTATTATCCTCATCTTTGTTGCCATTTGTACGACATTCCAGCTGTTCTACACTCCGGCCTTCCTCAGGTGCTAGGAATTTTGAACAGAACTCTTTATTACAATCACTAGGTTATATCATCCTCGTTTCTTGTGTAAAACCTCAATTGGAAGTCATGAGTTATATCTCTCTAACCCTCCAAGTTATTTGTTCACCAATGCTGCAGCCTGGTATTGAACTCACAACTCCTTAAAGACACATGGCCCAGTGGATATAGATGTTGGTCATTTCCTGTGACTTGACCCAAAGAGTTAGGGTTAACCCTAACCCGAGTTCAGTACCAGGCTACAGCAGTGGTGAACAAGTAACTTACTTGTATGACTTCCAACCAAGGCTTTACGCAAGGAATGAGGAGGATATACCCCAGTGATTGTAATAAAGGGTTCGGTTTAAAATCCCTAGCACCTGAGGAAGGCCGGAGCATACAACAGCTGAAATGTTGTACAAATGGCAACAAAGATGAGGACAATAGTCCAAACAATGTAAATACTGCAAGTTCAAATGGCTTGATTTTCTGCCAAAACTTATCTCTACTTATTCAAAAGAAAAAGTAACCATTACAGATAAATAAATCACCCAAGGCAAAAGCGATACAAGTACAAATCTCACCAACAGCTTATTCTTTAATTTTGGTCTACATTGTTTATTAATGACTATAAACTGATAAACCAAGTAATTGCAATGATAAGTCAAGAAAATTAATATAAAACACGAATAAAAAATTAATAATGGTCAAATTAAAAATCAATAAGCTGTCTAAATGGGTTTACAGAATGTGAAATAATGAGAAAAAGAAAAAATGATTAAGGAGAGTAAATGGAAAGAAATTAATACAAGTTAATAATTTACATTGCATTTAAGTTTTTGAAGATCAAATTTGACTTGAAAACAAAAAAGCCAAAAGAGTTCCAGAAGAAAAATTACAAGACCTAGCTGCCAATCTAGTTCTGCACTTAAATTTGAACAATCAAGGTAAAGAAGAGGAAAATACATAACAATTACCAGAAAATATTTATAGAAAAGGCACAGGGATGTTATATTACACTAGTTGGAAAATGACAAGCAGAGATGCCAGGTCAGAACTAATAACATTGCAGATTCTTTGGATTTTATCCAGAATCTCTAAATACATAGCAGAAGCACCAGACCAGATGTGACAGCAATATTCAGTACATGGACAAATTGTCTCGCATGACACATGGAACCAATTTTTCAAGCAGCAGACAACCCAGCAATTGATTTAATATAAACTTTCCACTTCAGGTCAGCAGAAAACATTAAGCAGAGGCGGCACAAGGAGTCATTCTCTTGGAGGTTTGCATCAGCCCAACAAGGTTAATACCATTAAAAGAGCCTTAAAATTAACAACCATTTCTAGTCCCAGTTGACAGATTGAAGGTCATTTTTAAGATGAGCTGCCAATTTGACCTTATTGAACCAAGAAGACTTACTTTTAGGGCAGGAGTAAAATGGCTGTGCCATCAGCATAGATACAGAGTTGAGAACTGATAACATCGAAAAGGTTGTTGATGAAAATTAAAAATAGCCTAAGTCCAAGGATAGAATCATGAAAGATGCCTGCATTAATGCAAAAAGACCTAGACGAGGTGGCCATATAACATTTATTTCCCCAATTTGATAAGAAAGGTTGAATCTGATTAAGACTTCGTTCAGAAATACCATAGCCTTTCAACTTGTCAAGAAAGAACAGCAAATCAAATGATTTCCAAGACAACAGCCCAAGCTTTACAATTATCTAATGTTTGTCAGACACTCAACAATTGTTAACACAACAACAGTTGACCTAGAGAAGCAAAAGCCATATTGTCTGTCTGAAGGAAGACCCCTGCAAAGTGAGATGCATAGATACGTTGGAGTTGATTAAACCCTCTAGTCAGCCAGTTAAGTGCCATATGTGATACATGCTTGAACAATCATGTCTAAAAGAGACATGACTGACTGGGCAGAAGATTTTTCCTTCAATAGGTTGCCATCACTTTCTTCAGTAGATTGGTTGCAAACCAAGGCTATAGAACCCATAGCTGGAGGTAGAAGGGTGGATTAATACTTTTCCCTAGAGTATTTGCGCATAAGTGAATGCAACAAATTTAACCAAAATTCAAACTCGGCTCTCCTTGGTAAATCCATCTCTTCTCCCTCCAGCTGTAGGGCAAATAGCAAGACAGATTTGGCTCTATAACCTTGGTTGGCAACCAGTCTACTGCAGAAAGTAATGGCAACCTACTGCTGGAAAATCTTTTGCCCAGTCAATCATGTCTCTTTCAAGGGCAAGAGTTAGACTGCATCAGAATTAGAATTTGTTTCAAATTCACACAAAAGAATGTGCCCGCCAAAAAATATTGAGATATCAGATAGTAAAAAAAAAAGATAAAAATTCTAGTCAGAGAAAAAAAAGTTCCTTCTCTAAATTGCCTTAGTCATTGTGCATAACCTTGTATGGCCTCCTGTAGATTTTAAATCATTTCTAGATTTTCATCTATTATTGCAAACAATGCGAATACTTGTGATACAGTAGACATGAATTTCATCAGGACATCTAAGAAAAACAAAAAATTTGTATAAAAGAAACATTTTCTCACTAAAATCTTTGTAATTAAGAAAAATGAGAGAAAATGATATATGTAGATTATAGAACTAAGTAATCAAACTCAACCAAAAATCAGGTAATTATATGAATTTTAATGGAAATCTTTACTAATTAAATAAAGGATGAAAAATGTTTAAAGACATTCAAATTTTGGAGGGATAAACAAGAGCTGCATGCAACAGAAGCAGTGAATGAATGAGATACGAGATGAACAAGGGCTGGAGAGTGTCTAAGGAATGTCTGTGAAATGGTACTGGCGACAGCAAGTTTGGATGACATATCCCTTCATTTGAGTGGATTCAATGCAGTTGTGTCATACATTGTGCCTGCTTACTGGTTAAGACAGTTGCATATTTCTTCATTGTTCAAAATGCATGACTGTAATAAGTAATTTTTAGGATTTATTTTTGAGATGAGGCATTTTCAAAATCTTGGTATTATTTCAAACTACCATTTCTAGTCTCAGTTGACAGTAGGTCATTTTTGAGATGAGCTGCCTAGTTGACCTTATTCTAGATGAGAACAATAGTTCGAAACAATACCATGGTATTATAATGAAGATTTTTTTTTCTTTTCATAAAATAATCACTTTTAGAACAATAATCAAGTATATATGCTATGATAACTTTAAGTGAATTGGGTGTTGTCTTATTGGCTCTTCCTTTTCAATTTCTTCAGGGTGGCTCTCTAGTGATTTCTGGGTTCAGTTTATTTTAAAAATATATCATGGGATGTGGATATTTATGCAAGAAACAAGTGAGATAGGAAGGAAATTGCAAATTGTACGTAGCACAACAATATTTTATTTCTTTAGGAAAGCTAAACAGGAAGGACTTTAAAAGAGGTCAATGGAAGTGTGTAGATGAAGACGTCCTTTATTCGTACGTATGGTGTGCATAGATTTCTATTAGGAGATTTACATTAGGGAATGGGTTCTTGTGGGCTTGTTAGTTATAAGTTTAGGGCATTTGTATGATGTGTTGTTTTCTGGTGATATGTGCTCTGCTGGAGACAAAGACAACCTCCATACCTTCCCCACCTTCCACTTCCTGGAGAGAAATGAGATACATGGTATCTTCTGGGGAAAAGACAAAGCAAAAAGTGAAGTCTGTTAAGCTATAAAGGTCTAAACTAACCAGAATTCTTTTTGCTTTCTATTTTACTTAACATCATCTAAATACAATTTCCCTGTTATTAGTTAAACATTTAAATTATTCGATAAAAACGTGTGTTCATATATTTTTTTCTTGCAAACTACTTAAAGGTTTTAACTTTTTCCAGATTTAATCCATTTATAATTTTTATCAATTTTAGATAAATCAAAAGTTAAATTTGTGAGCAATCTACACAATTTAACTCTTCCATATCAAATAGATTCTAATAGGATTCTGCTCAGATAAAATGATGGGAGTGTTTTGACTACGGGACATCTGGTTTCCATGGGAACTGAATAGAATAAAATACCCAAGACTGGTCTATCTGAAAAGTGAGTGAAAGTGACTTGCACTAGTTTAAACGGTCTGCTTGTAATATTTAACAATTTAGAGAAGTATTAAATTGTTGAGGGATTTTTATCTTAAGTTTTGTAGTTTTTTACTGCAACTTCCAAATCATAATTTTATGATTGTTAGGTATTCAGTAAAAACTAAAAATAAAAAATAAACATGTGAATCTTGCATCCTGAAAAAAAAAAAAAAAAAAAAAAAAAAAAGAAAAAGACTTCATCTCAGAAAAGAGAACGTTTATTCTAATAGTCTTTGAATTAATAAATTTTGCTGAATTTTGTTATATGAGTGAGGGTAACTAATTTGATTCCCAGTGCCAGAGCTAAACATGCAATAACCGAGATATATTTCATGAGGAGTACATTTAGAAAGAAGACCAGATAATAACCACAGCAGTGCATAAAAAATGCAGAATGGGATTCTATTTTTACAGATTCGGTTTTTTATAACTTATCAACCCTTTATGGGTTATATAAAGCCGAAACTTATTTTGGATTATAAGAATTTATTTCTTTTTCTCTTTTTGAGAATGAATACTGCATAAGCAATTTTTTTTAAAACTATGATTCCCCCACCATATATGTCTTACTTATTTAATCCATAGCTAAGGAGAGAAGATGGATTTATATTTTCCTCTAAGCTTGTTTGCGCATAAGTAACAAACCCGACCTGAACTCAAACTTGACTCTCTGATTTGTCATTCCTATATCCATTACACCACCCACACATCCCTACAGAATATAATCAAGGAAGTTGAATAACCACTGTATTATGGAGAAAGAAACTTTTTTTATTAGCATTTACTGCAACAGGCACACAAGGTGATTCACAATAACATGAGTGGGGGACCTGAAAAGTTCTTGAAGCAACTATGAAGCCAAAGAACATTTCATGTTTAGACATTTGATCAGATTTATGGAAAATGCTTTTAAAAGACCAGATAATCTACCAAATTCTAGTCACTACCTTAATTTAGCTTCCATTAATTTACTGGCAGATTCAAGTTCTTCAGGTCTTTTGCATTTTGGCATTGTCAGTTGGTGCTGGAATGGATCGGTTTCTTCTTTCTTGAAAGACACTTGCATATTTACAATATTCTTGCCATTCTGCATGGCTTTGACAAAACGGTTGCAATAGGTATTTCCATCACGAACATTTACTACATGGTAATCCACGCTTCCTCTCTGACCTGGAAAAAAATTAAAATATTGCAGTATGCAAGAAAAAGAAGAATTCCTGTCATTGATATTTACTAAACTCAAAGCAGATTATATGGAGAGACAATGAAATAGGAGAGAGAGATTATATTGCACTGAACTTGCAAATCAAGAGATTGTGCACCAGCCCTGTGGCGATGAGAAGGCACCCCAAAAAATTCTCAGCTTGACCAAGAAACTTCTAAAGAGACGTGATATTTGGCCAGAGTTTTGTAAGTGGGTCGGGCCAAGATCTTTTTAGTGTCCCCTCATAAGCAATCTGTCACAAAACTATAAGAGTGGGTTGCTCAGTAAAGAACAAGCCCATAACATTATGGGATGTTTCAACATTAACTTATTAACCATGATCACTCTATATCTATCACAATGACCAAAATTCAATACAACAAATGAAATTTCATTTTAAACAAAGCTCACAAGAGTGTAGTGTTATTATTACTTGCAAGTTATTGCTAAAGAGATTGTTCCTAATGGGATAATTTATGAATTCAACATATTCATGAAAGTACTTATAGCTCTGATATATACACTCATACACCTATGTACTAATAATAATTATACATTTTTTTTTCCTCATAGGTAACACATATATATAGTATTATTATTTAGGGGTTAATAAAACAGTGCTCAATGAATGAACAGAGCTGTATATATATATATATTGAGCACTGTTTTATTAACCCCTAAATAATAATACTATACATATGTGCACCATCATGTATATTTATTAATTTATGTCAATATATATATATATATATACACACACACACACACACACACACAGAGTGTAACCCGGATATAAGAGAGTTGACGGCCCCGGGTGTGAATTATCTTATATCCGGGTTTAGTCTATTTTATATACATTACCACAGGCTCTAATTTGGGACCAGAGAAAATTTTTCTTATATCCGGGTTATATATATATGCAATTTGTTATATATATTATATTATTTATATATTATATATGCATGGTACTTATTTGAAAGCACTCAATATCAGTGATAGAGCTGACATATTCAAACTCACACCTATCTATATGAATATTAATAAATATACATATCCTCTGTCTATGGTACGACTTAGATATTCATGTGTTATGCAATCATCAGGTGCATATTTCAAACTGACAGTTTATTAGATTTTAATTTAAATTTACTTGATATTCATGGGAATTAAATCTTATAAAGTTAAGTTACTGCTTTTTTTAATAACATGATTAAAAATTTAAATATTCTAAGGTTACATGTAGATAAAAATTTTAAATCTAAATTTAGAACTTAAAATTAAAATAAAAAATACAAAATATTAAAAATAAAAAAAATGCAGGGAAAAGAATCAAAGGGGCTTAAGTCATGAAATGTAAAAATTGAAAGATTCAAATATAACGTAGATAAAAAATTAAAATTTTAAATGTAGTAAAATAGAAATTAATAAAAAGTAAAATTTAGAATTAAAATTAAAAAATAAAAAATGTAGGGAGCAAAAATAAAAGTTTTAATTCATTATTGTTGAAAGTAATATTACTGGGGAAAGAAAGAAAGAAAGAAAGAAAGAAAGAAAGAAAGGGGTAAACAGAGGAATCTATCAATCTGAGTCTAAGAATTTAAGTAGGTATTTTTTTCGATGACAGCATGTGGTCATTAAATCACGGTTTTATTAAGCAAATTAGGATTTTTTTTTTTTTAGTGTGGATAAATGGTAGTACAAAAAAAAAAAAAAAAAAAAAAAACTTCTGCAAAAACAATATTAAAGTCAGTTGTAGTTGCATTATAATATCAAATAAATATTTGGCCCACATAAACAACATTTGTCACCCAACTAATAGCAAAAATAACCCTTCTAAAAATAATTTTAATTGCCGAAAGCAGTAACATCTGCCCATCGAACAGCCAATGTATGTCCAAAAATATTGTTTATAGAGCTCAAATTCATTCGGGTGATAATGAAAGTTAAATTTGACTTTCGCAGAACTTTTAACGGATGGAAGATAAGATTTAATAATCACATACTGTCTTTAAACACAGTAAATACAGCAAAAGTACTGCTTTATCCATACATTATTGGAAATTAAAAAAACAACAGCAAGAACCCAACTATTATCTGGAATATCGTAGCTAAATCCAAACATTACAATGGAAAAGGTGATAAATGTAATCTATGCCTTTTAGAAAAACTTGTCATCTCAAACCATATCAATAATACTAATTTGCTTAATAAAAAAAATTTGCCGTCATAGAAAAAATACTTCAATTCTTAACATCTAGATTGATATAGTCCTCTACATTTACCCCTTTCTTTCCCCAGCAATATTATTTTTAACAATAATGAATTAAACCCTTTTATTTTTGCTCCCTACATTTATTTTGGTTCTAAATTTTACTTTTTATTCTTAATTTTTATTTTATTATATTTAAAACTTTAATTTTTTTATCTACATGTTACATTTGATTATTTAAATTTTTATATTTCATGACTTACGCCCCTTTGATTTCTTTTCACTGCATTTTTTCTTTTAATTTTGAATTTAAATTTTTAGCTACATGTAATCTTAAAATATTAGAATTTTAATCTTGTTATTAAAAAAACAGTAAATTAACTTTGTAAGATTTAATTCCCATGATCACTGAGTGAATTTAAATTCAAATCTAATAAACTGTCAGTTTGAAATATGCGCCTGGTGATTTGCATAACACATGAAACTAGGGTCATACCATAGACATGGAATATATATATATATATATATATAGATATATATAGCCACTATATACCCGGCCAGTCGCTGTTAGTTTAGATCTAGATAGTTGGTCGTAGATTGTCACAGTGATCCCCCTTGTCCCACATTGTGTTGATTAATCACTAAGTAGTTACATGAGTTCTCCACTAGCTGTCTCTCTGCCAAACTAAACCAAACCGGGAAGTGTGCACACAATTGAGTAATAAAAGAAAGAAAAAATATAGCACCAAGGAAAATAAGTGGACTGACATCTGAAGTGTTGTAAAATAACATCTTTATATACAGAATATACACAATAGTCTCTTGGATAATTCCCAATCCCTGATTCTATCAAACTGGTAGCAGAACGGACATCTCTCAAGTAAATTGAATTATTCTCCTAAGCAATAACAAGAAATTTGGCTGGACACAGCTCACTGCTCTGAACAGAGTTCTAAGTTTGTTGTAAGTCTAGTCAACTTGGTTCTTGTTTTCCACAATGTTGTGGAAATTGCCGAAGTGCTGTGTTGTGGGTAGGTTGGCGCGGTTTGTCTTCGGAAATGGAATCGAGGTGGATTTCTTGTTCCAGGCTGGATCACTCTCACCAAAAATACTGTTCATTTGGCAGTTTCAAACTTTGTCTGCAAAGTCTCTTTGTGTCTGTCTCTTAACTCTGGTTGGTTGATTGGCGACAGGTTTCTCTACAGTCGGCACCCAACAGCATGGCAATTATCTCTGTCTCTTTACTTCTTCAGCTGAGAACTGTCTTTGGCAGGCAGCGATTTTTCTATGGTTGGCACTGTGTGGCAATTATCTCTTTGTGATTACATCTCTGGACCAGGAACTCAAACTCTCTGCCACTCGAGCTACAACTCAACTCCAACTGAAAACTGCATTCAGTTGGCAATCTCAAAACTTTGTCTGCAAATTCTCTTCTTGTCTGTTTTTAACTCTGGTTGGCCAGCAGGCCCTGCAGTTGGCACCCAACAACATGGCGCCTATCTTCGCCGTTACATCTCTGGGCCGGGAGCTGACTGGAATTCAACTGGCAACTCCAATCCAAATGGAATCCAACTCAAACTTCAACTCAAACTGATTTTGGTCCCTTGAGACCCTGTATTTATGCCAATGCCAATGCCATGGTGTGGGGCTGATGGACACTGGGTGTCTAACCCCTCATCTCGGCAACCAATAGAATGCTGAAGTTAGCTACTACTCGTTGGTGCCTTTGGTTTACCCAATGGGATTAGTCTTCTTTCCATGACATCAACTGCTGGTCGTCTCCCCCTTTCGGGTGTTGGTTCACATGTCTAATGAGATTCCTCTCAGTCTTATGACGTCATCTTTCCACACCCCTTTTCTGGGCTGGGCTGAACTTATCCGGTAAATTTTCTTTCTCACGAAACAATTTTGAGGATTTTTTTAATCAGTCCCTATTGACCATTTTGAATTTGCTTTGCCCAAAATAAGCTGACAAGGGTCTATTGACACTGTCATTTAGATAAGAATTTTCTGTATCTGCATTTTTAATATCCATTTCCGAGTCACCGACATTTTTAGGTGACGGAAAATATTTTCATTATCTGCTCTACCCTTCCTCCCTGCCTGATGTCAAGCCAAATGTCTTCTCTAAATTACTAATCAAGTTTTCAACTCGGAATTAGATATTTGTTATCTTAATTCTTTTCACAATTCACGCAATCAAGACAATGCCTTTTTGGATACTATGATAAAAATACCTGTTTAATGCCATGTGGTTATTTTTATGTTTCAGACCTCCAATGTTCAGCAAAAACAACATTTGAATTTATATCTCTTCTCTTTCCTCTCTCTTTCAGGTTTAAAACGACAATTGTTAACTTTCATCGGTGGGCCAAAACCAGCGTCTATTGTTCGTGGCACTTCCTGACATTAAAACAAATCTAAGTCTTTCTTTCTTCTTCTTTCTCTGGTTTAAAATAACAACAGAGAAATACCATTTATCTTTTGTTTTCTTTTTCTTTGCTCTTATTCGGAGAATAAAGAAAAATGTTTTTTAGTATGTTTTCTGATCTGTAATAGTAATTAGAAGATTTTCCAGTTATAGTTAATAATTAATTAATAATATTAATTACCTCCGCTTTCCTTCGCTCATATTCGGAGAATAAAGAACATTTCTTTCAGTACGTTTTCTTCTGATCTATAACAGTAATTAAAAGATTTTCCAGTTGTAGTTAATAATTAATTAATAAAATTAATTACCTCCGTTCCACCCAAAATACTGTTACATCTAAACTTTTTATAAATGGAACTTTGTCTGTGTGTGTGTGTGTGTCCCCGTTACCTATAGACTCCAAAATGGCTGAACTGATTTTCTTGAAAATTTATCAGTTGTACTATAGGCATCTGCGAGTGTCCATAGCTAGGTTTTGTGCCAAGGTACCCCCGGTAAATATCGAAAATCAATAATCGAAAAAAAACGGGTTATAGAAGGAGTGGTCTGATTTTAATCAAATTTGATACATTCATAGACAAAGACATAAGAAACAATATTCACAAATTTCAAGGTAGCAGTTCTTACAATAGTGAAAAAAAAAAAAAAAAAAAAAAAAAAATCGATATGTCCTTTATACAAATCCACAATTTTTATCCGATTCTCACCAAACTTCACACAAATATTCTTTAGGCTGAATCTGAGCTCCAGGACCATGGATTAGTTTTAGAGCTTTCATTACACCCGAGCAACCCCGGGCTATACTGCTAGTATATATATATATGTGTGTGTGTGTGTGTGTGTGTGTATTTGGACAACAACCTTCTTTTATGCAGGTTTCATAAAAAATGACAGACAAGGAATTATCATTTTTTATATAATTTTCATGTGTTCTTATGATTTTATTTTTCAGAACTAAAATTATAAAATTATACATATTATCTATTACGAAAAATTAAAACTACCAACCTCGTCATCAATAATAATAATTCACCTGCAAAATCTAAACTGCAGAGAACCAGCATCATTTATGAATTTACATGTCCTTTGAAGAAATGTGTTCAACTATCCAAATCCGTAAACAATTAACATTGGATACACCACCAGAAAATTGACACGAAGTTTGACAATGCACCTTTCCCACAACAGTTCCAGCCAATCTCATTTGAACACACATCGAGATTGTCCAGGAACTATCTATGATATACTTGTTGATAATACATACGTAAGAATGCAAAAAAAGATTAAAAATAATTACTAATAAAAAGGATAAATCCTACACTTAATAACATCAATTATGAACATGGTAACAATTTGCTTACCATGTTCATAACTTATAATGTACATGACACTATATGCATAAATTTTAGACATATTTATTTACAAGTAAAACAAAATTAATTCTTGATAATGGCTAAAAGTATAATCAAAAGCAATCAAAAATACAAAACCTTTGGATAATTCTTATATAATTTGAGTTCTGTAAAGAAAAAAATCATAACACATGAAAAATTATATAAAAAAACTTAATGATAATACCTTGCCTTTTATCATTCTTAATGAAACTTATATACACACACACACACACACACACACACACACACACACACACAGCCTTTGAGATTTGAAAAAGAAATCACTCGACCGGCAATCAAGAACGAAAGAAAATTTACTTGCCTCAAAATCGACCGACTCCATTTTCTTAATAGTCGCCTTATGTAAACATGCCGTGTTTTTATTAAGTTGGAGCCCTTTTAACATCATGATATGCTGTTTTATTTTGTTTTGTGTTTTTGGTAGTTGAGAGGAGGTACCTAAATTCTTGGTTTCTTTCTTCTATTTGACTACAACCTCTATCTCACAGATGATTAAAAAATAACAAATCTGATTTTCTCAACGATTTTCTATAAAAAAAATTACTTGTATAATTTGTTTTTCAGTGTGTGGTTGAAAAAACTATACATTTTTTTTTCTTTCTTTTCAATGTTCATTTTTACTTTTCGTAAGGGGAAAGAAAATATAGATATAGGATAATATTTTTCCAAATGAGTTTCTAAAAATATGTGAGTGCTGCAACAGAGACATTTTGGCTCCACTCTGGAAGCATTAATTAAATGAATGTTTACACTGACAGGGATGATAAAAGGTCATTGTAGGTCATTCTAAGTAACTTGTGAATTTTCAATGGCATTCTTTTGGATTGTAAAAGGAATCAGATTTCCTTTTTCTATATTTGCAAGATTTTTGTCTGTGGGCTAGTAAAGCAATAAACTTTAATCAACCAATTAAGTTTTCAATTGACGGAGTCAATCAGGTGAGTGCCATCTCAAAGGCTGCACACACACACACACACACACATAAAAATATAGTTTAAAAATATTTTATATTTATGGATTAAAGTGCTTGATATCAGGGATAAGGCATATGTAAATATGAAAGTGGACATTGAGGTCAACACCCAGCATTGGCAGTCTATTTCAGGCTTTATTGTGGTCATCAGGACATTGTCAGAATATTATATACAATAATATTAACCAAAAACATTAGTCCAGCTCCCACTACATTTTGCCTTGTAAGTCATTTTAGTTGATCATTTCTATCAAAGACCCAACCTCTAGCCAACCCATCAGGTCCAATGTAGGTTTACATTTATCACTAAAATTGCTATCAAGGCATTAGTTTACATCTACTTCTTTATCCAACTAGAGTTTCTCTTTAAGATATTTATTTAAAATTTTTGATTTGATATTGTTAACATTTTAGGCCAATGTTCTTAATGTTCCATATTTTTTCTGTTAACATTTACAGAATCAGCCTTTTCAAATATTTCTTTGCTGTGTCTAATGTAAAAGTGGTGAGAGGTAAAGTAATGATTTTGGCTAATATTATCAGCAGTAAAGTTTCAGGTCCCTTCAATGTCAATAATGGTGTTGAGATAAATGCAGAGAATTAGTGTAAGTTTTTGGACAAAACAATTTTTTGTTCACAACAAAGACACTTTCAGCTAATTTCTATATTCATACATATAATACACCTTCAAATTCTACAAAAATGACTATTTCTCATCTTGTCAGAACAGGTTTCAAAATATAAATGAAATCAAATTAATGGAATGACTCCCAGATATTTAACATGGCCTATCATTAGAATGTGCATGAGTGGTGCAGTGGGTATCAGCTTGGAACAAGAACTCAGGGAGCCGAGTTCAAATTCCAGTTGAATTCACTGCATTCACATACCCGTAAATACCCTTGGGGAAAAGTATTAATCCATCACTTGACCCTCCTGACATGGGTTAAATAGCAGCACAGAATGGGTTCTATAGCTTTGGTTGGCAACCAGTCTACAGCAGAAAGTAATGGCAACCTAATGCAGGAAAATCTTCTGCTCGGTCAGTCATGTCTCAAGAGAGACATGATCACCTATGCTTGTATTATGTATGGCACTTAACTAAGTGAACAAAAGCTACTTCTTGGTCACCATATCTTCTCATATCTCGATTCAGACCTTCAGCCAATCAGCAAGCCTTAACATTATTTACAGCATGTTATGCCATATTTGACAGAATTCAAATTAACTTTGTACATGGCTTCTTTGTGACTTTTCAATCCCACTCTGCTGAAGTGGACACTCCCACATTTATTGCACATCAAGAACTCATGCTCACCCACATTTCTTAATGGTATCACAAGTCCACACCCATTCTAGCATCCTCTTTCATTTCACATGATTCCTACGTTTCTATATTTAAAAATTTTCTTTTACATCATATCCTGCTTTCATCTCTTGTTTGATCAGTTGTAGTTTCTTCCCAGTTCTTTTCCAAGACGTTCGCATTCTTCAAGGATTTTTTATGCAATCCTTGAATCTCGTCTTTAGGATACTTTCCATCTCTCGACTCACAGTACAGAAGCTGCTTTGGAATCAGACAGTCCTTCATTCTCACCACTGTGCAACCATGTGAACTTGTTTTGAGAGCTGCTTATTTCTAAATAAAGCCTGATACTTTCAAACTAAACATGCTCAACAGAACAGAACCCCAAAAGACAAACATAACTGAGCTTTCTTATATTAACAGAAACAAGCAGCCCTCAAAACAAGTCAGCTGTGATTGCTCACCAGAAAGAAAAAGAAATGCTCAATGCCATAAAATGGTAAAGCTTTTTCAAATTAAATTTCAGGCGTACAGTGTTTAGCCACTACTATAATTTCCATACTTTTGCGCAATCATCAGGTGGTCAACAGTTCTAGTTTTAAAATGTGAACTTTTATTTCCTCAGGGAAAACTGAGATGGAGAAAACATGGTAACTTTTGCACAAATATTTCAATTAAAATATCCATTCAATTCAATAAGGATTGACTGATTATGTTAATACAATCATTTTTTTAAGGCAAATATTGATAATGAGGTAATAAAAAAACATTCACGGGAATAATTATTAAAAAAAAAATTATGTCAAATAATTTTCATGGATTTTCAATTCAAGATAGGAGCGAATTTGGTTTTGCATCCTATGCCATTTTACTTTCAGAGCAAATATTCAGAAGAATTATTGTTTCAATTGCACCATGTTTTGGTTGGTGAGCTTGCTAACCTTTCTCAAGTTTAATATTATCTTTTTCTCTATAATGATAAACATTCATTGGGTTAGAATCTAGTGACTGAAATCACAAACAAACAAAAAGAAAGAAAATTTAGCCTTATCAAATGACAACACTTCACCACAAAAAAAGCCACCTAAAAATGTCAATGCTAAGGAAAGAAAAAAATTTAGTTTATTTAAATATAACACAAAGGGGTGCTGAAAAGTTGTTCATTTTATCCCCTTCTAAAAATTTGACCACTCATCAGAATTTTTTTTTCCCTATTTGTTAGGACCAAAAACTTTGCAACACCATCTTCGGAAATATTATCCAATCATTTGTGGAAAATGCAGTTCTTTACTTCATGTTGAGTAATTTTACAAGGTGCTGGAAATACTAGGATATATAGACAGATGTTCAAATTCTCAAGACCTTTCAAGAACATATTGTCTAAATAAAAATTAAGTCCATCTATTACTTACCTGCATTCAAAAAGTAATTATGAAGACTATGAACAAAGAAATCCTCAGTGACACTGCACGCTGCTGCCCTCAAAGACTGCCCCAATAAACAGCCACCAAATGCAAAATTACGCTTTGGGTGGATGTACAATGGATTACCTCTGCAAAGACAAAGAAATACATTTTTAGACGCAGGCAAAAATGGCAAATGAACTGATTGCATACATTTAGGGATTGTTAGAAATTATTTTCAGAATTATAGACTTTTTTTTTTCTATCAGCTTCTCACTAAGTCTGCCAAACACGTGTTATTTTGAAGAAAGAATAATGAATAGTCTTCTTGTTTGTCACATGGCCAATTTATGTCTGAGAAGCATGAATTAACTGAATCTTAAAAAAAAAAAAAATAATAAAAAAAGCTGAGTAAATTCTTGTTCCTTCAAACCATTTTTGGTGTATATGGCAGGACTTAGAACTCATCAGTATACAAGTGATACCAATGACAAAAGTCAAAATGGAAGGGGTTCAGGCCAGACTGGACCAGATTCTAACATTGATAGATGAAAATAGCTCATTTATTTTTTTTTTATGAAGACAAACTTGTCATTGTGTATCTCCTGTAAGTGTAGGTACCTCCACTAATTTGTGATACTTAAGGTTTAAAATGTCTTTTAAAAATGTTTTCTAAAAGCTAAAGGATTAAATTTACCATTTCCAGTAAGGCAAAATACTCTGTAGTGTATTTCAATTTATTGATCTCCTTTTCTGATAATGTCGTGTACAGTCACCTATTCTTTCAAAATGGACAGATATATACATATAAAAAAAATTTTAATTTGATGATTTGTGTTAAGCTTATCAATTTTCGCTTATTAAATATAGTCTTCACTTAATAACTTCAAAATTTAATGCAGCCAAAGTTTCGTAGAATTTCTAAAAGATTTTTGAAACCATATAAATTACTATAATTATAAAAAGAAAAAAAATGAAAACAGTTCTAGTAAAAATTCATTAATCATTGTAAAACTTCTTCAGTCAATAATATCCTTAATAGATATTATGCATAAAAGCTCTTAAAATAATGTCATTGTTTTATTTAATTTTTTATTTTAGTATTTAGAGCAGATTTTCAGAAAATGTTTAAAAAAAAAAAAAAAAAAATAATATATATATATATTTTTGTTTTAATTTGCAAATGAGTTATTACGCGACCTAGGTTGCTACCATGTGGTGTCTTTAGGCAATTTGCAAATCACCTGAAGACACCACATGGTAGAAACCTAGGTTGCGTAATAACTCGTTTACAAATAAAAACATATTCAAAAGTTCTACAATATAATTGTATTGAATACTTTTTAATACAAATGTACACTGGTCTAATTTTTTATGACAAAGAACTAAGCAATTAAACAATATATATATATATATATATATATATATATATATAATATAGATGATTAACATTCTCCAAGGGGTACCAGTATTTAATTAATAAAACAAATGTGTTCAAAATTTCAATTTCCAGAAATTTCATTAAATTAGGGGTGGGGGTAATAATAATTTCAAAAATAAATTCATTTGTGAATACGTCCTGAAAGTCTCACTAAAATCCAACAATTATTTGATTTTTGCAAAAACATTTTCAAATCAACACTATTTTACCAGAAAAAAATTGCTAAAATTTCTATAGTTAGCTGTTTCACAACCACCCACCAAAAAGTTTAAATCAAGATTTCAAACATGCTAGAAAAGGTATTTGTCTATATTTCTGAGACAAGGTAGTATTTACACTATTTACATTATTTGAACTATTGTCATCATCTTTGTTGCCATCTGTATGACGTTTCGGCTATTGTATGCTCCAGCCTTCTTCAGGTAAGAATTTTGAACTGAACCCTTTATTACGATTACTGGGGTATATCATTCTCCTTAAGGACTCATGGCCCAATGGATATGGACACTGGTTAGCTCCAGTGACTTGACCCAAAGAGTTGTGAGATCAATACCATGCTACAGCAGTCGTGAACAAGTAACTTAGAGAGTCCAGTTAAAGGGAGATAACGCACAACTACCAAAAGAGGCTTTGCACAAGGAATGATATGCTCCAGGGATCGTAATAAAGGATTTGGTTAAAAATTCCTAGCACCTGAAGAAGGCCAGATCGTACAATGGCTAAAACATCATACAAATGGCAACAAAGATGAGGACAACAGTCCAAAAAATGTAAACTGTGTATGCTAGAAAGGATTAAATAATTTAAAATATTTTGGTATTTACTTTTAATAATAAACATTTTGACAATAAAACTTTCTTTTTATTTTGTTTGGGGCCTTTTTTCAGCAAATTAGTGAAAGTACCTTTATAAGTGCAAAAATCATTGTACTATACATTGTACTTTATGTGTTAACCTCTATAGTCAAAGTAAATGTTTCACCATCAATCACACTGAAAATCACAATATAGTCAATATGGTTGAGATAGCAGCTAAAATACAACACATCATGATACTTCTGTGACTTGAAAATTGGTATTTTAGTACACATACACCAAAATATTTTGTGGTTATTTTAGTGAAACCCACCTGTATTTATAATTGGCTGTCAGTCAGTTAAGTGCCATATGTGATACACACTTGGGCGATCATGTCACAAAAGAGACATGACTGACTGGGCAGAAGATTATCCCACAGTAGGTTGCCATTGCTTTCTGCGGTAGACTGATTGCCGACCAAGGCTATAGAACCCAATCTGTCCTGTTATTTAACCCATAACTGGAAGGAATAGACGGATTAATACCTTTCCCAAGGGTATTTGCGCATAAATGAATGCAATGAATTCGGCTGGAATTCAAACTCGGCTCCCCGATTTCTCGTTCCGAGCCGATATCTAATGCACCACAATGCACATCCCTGTACTTTTCTTTATTTCTAATAAAAAACATGAATGTGTAGAAAATGCAGCTTAATTTTTGGATTTCTAATGAAAAGCAGAAATGTGCAAGAAATTAGCTTATTTTTATATTTCTAAATAAAAAGAGCATAAATATGAAGCTTTCAAAATTTTAATAGATACCATCCACCTTGGTACAAAACTTCATAATGTCTTGCGTTCAGGTACCAACCTTACCTGCATTTAGTGATAAAGGAAAGAGAGGTGAAGATAAAAAAGAAATTAATACACAAGGCAATATAATGCATACAAAATACAATGTAATAAATGCACACACAAGACAATATAACAAATACGGGTATCGCTTAGGAAAGAGCATAAGTTAGTGAAGCTACAAGCTTCTAGATTCACATGGATTGAGAAAAACATCTTTTGCCAGTTCAAATTCAGAAGATATATAATGTTGCAAAGCCTTCTTTGAGAGGGTTTCAAAAAGTACTTTAGGGGAAAACAAATAAAGCAGATGTTGATAATGACTAGAAATTGTGGCCACACAGGTGTAATATCAGATTTCACAATTGTCCAAGGAGGTGGAAATGGCATAGATAAATAGTTATAAGTAAAAATATCAGAATTAATAAAATTCTTCATCCTCTTCAAATCAGAAAAACTAAAGTTTTGCATGTAGGTATCTGAGAATTATTATTCAGTAGAAATCCATACATTCTTTCGGGGACTTTTTCAGAACAACATTACCGTATGGGTGGCAGAGCCAGGTGCTTCCACTTTGATTTCAAGGACAATTTACGTGATAAATTATTTAAATTAACACAAAGATGTTAAAGTTATATTTTCATAGAAATAAAAGTTCTAAGTTTTAAAAACTATTTATGCATATATTTATGATACTTTCTTTATATATGCATATATATGAGAAAGAGAAGTTGATAATATTGCTTCACATCCTAACCAATGCTCCTAAATCACATGCAAAAGTTTCAATTAATAACAAAAAGCAATTTTAGCAATATCCATTAGTGCTAAGACATCCAAGACTAACTACCTCTCCTGATACTGTTTTCCAATACTAATCTTTAGCAATGTCAGTTTTTTTATGTTCACCTTACTTGAATCTAACCTATGACCTCTATCTTCCTAATTCAGTTGGCAGGGTTCCAATTGTTTCAGCAAGTTTGAAAATGTCTTCAGATTCTTTCCATTATGAAAAGAATATGCCATTCACTTGTAATTCTTGTGCTTGGTCACCATTCCCAAACCATTTGATATTTCAGGTCTTTCTTGCAATGAAAAATCAAAGAACTGACAGACAAGGTGAGACGTACATCTCCATACAACCACAGAGAATTCTGTGCCATTGGGAACCTGATTCATTTCTCCAGAACAGCAATCAGTGGCACCAATATTTGAAACAGCCATATTACATTAGACAGCAACTTGAACAGAAACATGCATTTACTTGTGAATGGGATTTAAATATTTTATAACAGACTAATCTCTTCACAGTGAATATATACAAACCCAGTAATATCTATTTATCAATGATAATATCAGAAGTTGTTCTTTTGAGATTGATATAGCCCCACTTAAACTGCAGGACCATCCAAAAACTTGTCTGCAAGTTGGAATAAAAGAAACGAACAAAAAAAAAAAGAAAATCCTAATTTGGCTGAAACGCAAATTATTTAGTGAAAGTAAACATCATTAGAACATGACACAAAATTACCAATTATTTCGTAATTAATTTACTCCATTATGATAAAAACTTAGGTTATGAGAGAAAAGTGATAATTAGTAAAAGAGAGGTCTAATGAATAGAGAGGGTCAAGCAAGACCTCAATACCTAACCATACCAGTTCCCCCCTCCCCCAGTCCACATTGGTATACAGCTGATGGCATAAATATGCTTTTAATGGCCCGAAAAAGGTGATAATTAGTAGAAGACAGGTCTAATGAATAGAGAGGGTCAAGCAGGACCTCAATACCTAACTGTACCAATTGTTGCCATGGTTTCTGAAGTACAATGTTTTGCATTAGCCTGCAGTAGAATAAGCCACTTTCTACTAATTTCCACCACAGCATTAATTATAAACTATGAAAATATGTAGAAGGCCATAACGGCCTGACAGGGTTGCAATAGGACATAATGGATTACTCCATTACAGCATCAATTACTGATGCAAAAGTAAAGATTTGTTTCTAACAATGTTGAAGGGAGAAAAGCAAGTTGGTTTACCTAGAGAAAGTCACATTCCTGATGATCATATAGAAACCTCTTTTAAGCAACAGTAAGCATACAGTCAGGAAAAAGGGTACTTTTGAAAGAAGTAAATTTCATACAAACTGTTGATCATCAAGTCAAAGGGCATCCACTTCTGTGTTTTTTTTTTTTACACTTTGTAGATTTATGCCATACGTCTTCTGACCATTGTATTGGATCCTCCCAATATTAAACCCACTGTTTCTGGATGAACTTCACCAGGGATTTATTCATTATTAACAAAACACTCTTACCATCAAAATGGTTAAATGTAACTGCCTCTTCTACAATTTCTTTTCTTGCACTTCCCATTTGTAGAACTCCCATTTTCTTGCTTTCTTGATAGCCACAATGTTCAAAAGTTAAAAAGCAAAGTCAATTGCAATCTTCTATCTCCCTGATGACCATCCTTCTCGTATCCTTTCTTTGACAAGAAAGGATACGAGAAGGATGGGCATCAGGGAGATAGAAGATTGCAATACATAACTGTAACTAGTTTTTTTTTTCTCTCTCTCTCTCTCTCTCACTGTATCCCTCTGCACACCAGTGGTAGTCCTTCCTTACTTGGGGTTAAATGATTTTTAAAAAAAAAGGTAACTTGCTACATTTTTGGAAACAATGGTATATGGTCCATTCTGAAGCTAAACCCAGCCCACAAGCACTGTCGGTAACTCCACTAATTTTCACAACCTAAAGTTAAAAATGAAGCTTTGATTGAAATCGAAAAGATTAAATTTACTATTTCCAGTACAATATCCTGGTATATTTCAAACAGAAATTATATTGATTGGAATCATTTTTATTTTCTAAAATAGCTGATTAGTGTCTTTTTTTTTTTAAAGTAATCTTCCATCACAATGTAATTTTCTGTATTAAAAAAAACTTCCAAAAATATACTTTCTAAAACTTATTTTAGCAATATTAGTTGATTTATAGTATAATTAATCTGTTCTGAAAAATATTTATTTTAAGTTGAAAAAAAAAACAAAAAAAAAAAAAAAACACAGAAACGTAGCTTGTTTTTAACCAACATTGCCATGTTTTACATAACTGACAAGATGATGACTGGTGATTACATAATGATTACTGTTCTATACAGACTTTATCTGTCAAACATAATTTAAGAAAGTTACAGGAATGCCTTTTTATTTAATTTTTTAAGTATTCAGTGATCATAAAAATGTTCGAAAATATTCTCCATAATTTTAAGATAGTTGACTTTAAATTTACTATATAGTCATCGGTTGACCATACTTTCATTTTATATACATGAAAAAATCAAAAATTATTTTAAAAGCCTTGGTAGAAAGTGTTGGGATTGGAAAAAGTACGAAATAAAATAAAAAACACTAAATAAAAGTACAAAATAAAATAAACATAAAAATTTCCAAGGAATACTGACAGGAAAAACAATTGACGCATGTGCAAAAAGAGAGGCTTCCTGGCACCAAAAATGAACTCTTTTTATGTTGGACTTTGACTGGTAAAGACATGCCGACTGTTCGGGAAGGAATTTCCTCAACAAGAGGTCGTTGGAATCAAAAAATAAAATCAATGTCCAAACTGTCCCTCTAGTGTCTCTGTATCTTTCCTTTTCTCTTTGCCTATTTATTTCAGAGACGAAAGCTATTCAACAAGTCTTCCATGTTTAGGTGAAAGAACCAACCCAGCAGTAATAGCTAAAACATCCATAAAAGTGATTTGTATTAAGTTTCACAATTTCTGATGAGTAAATATAGTTTTTACTTAACAGCTAACTGGATAAAAGTAATGCAGAATTTTAAGATTTCTTTTATTCTAAAAAAAAAAAAAAAAAAAAAAAAAAATGTTACTTTGTAAAAATTTATTATTCATTGAAAAGACTTTTTAAGACGATCACAACAGTGTCCTTAATAAATCTTAAAAGCAATTAAAAGATTTTCTAATTAAATAATAATATCACAGTTTTATTGCATTTTATTTTTCTATTTTTTTTACGATTCAGAGCAGATTTCAAGAAATGAGTTGTAGTTTGAAAAAAAAAAAAGAATTGAAGATTTGCAAGAGTCTTGCTTTTTTACATCATAAAACATTTCGGATAACATATGTAAAAAAATATATTTTATTATTAAGATTTTTAAAAACAAATTCAAAAAATAATTTAATTAATTTGTGAATAAATCTTGAAAATTTCATTTTAAAAAATCCGACGATTATTTGATTTTTGCAAGAATTTCCAAATCAATGTTTTCCAAATTGGAAAAAAAAATCCTATGTCGTCGGTTAAAGCAAAATTTCGAATGTGAGAGAAATTTTAAAAATTAATAAAGTAATTATAAAATTTCTTGGTCTTTTTCCACTTCAAAAATTTTTTACGATAAAACTGTTTTTAAGTTTGTTTTTTCGTGGAAAAAAAAAAAAAAAAAAAAAAAAAAAAAAAAAAAAATGAAGGTACCTCCACCAGTGTTGAATGAAATGAAATGTTGATGCACTGTGGACAGGGCAATATGGACTGATTTTTTTTTTTTTTTTGTTGCACATAAAAATTCTTCTATTTCGAAATTAAAATTTAAAAGTTTACAATATATTTTATTTTTGTGGTTAATTTCAACAACCCTTCTTCCGCCAAGTTATTTCGCCTCTTTTCTAATAAAAGAAATATTCCCTGCAAGCTAGTGTGACTTTAGGACCAGTTAAAGAAACCGAGTAAATAAACATGAAGTTGAAAGTGAAAATGTTTCATTTTGGGCGGGATTCCAGGTGATGCAAACAGGAGGCGAGGCGGGTGCGCAAAACGAAGGCCCAAAAACATGGAGTTACCTCCCTTGTGGACCTCCATTTTAAATTACCTGCCGACTGGGCAAACTTTCATTTGATAATAAAAAATATAAAAATCATTAGATTTTGAGGAAAATCTTGATTACCTCATCCAATTTTTTTTGTTTTATAAAAAAAATTAAAAAAATAAAACTGAATGTGTTTCAAATCCGTTGAGTATTATTGTACGCAAATTTAAAACAATTTTTTTTACTAGTTTTGGACGCACTTGAATTTTTAAGTTTGTTCATCTCGTATTAAAAAATGTATATTCGCGTTTACACACACACACACAATCAATTTACATGTCAACCTCCGTTTTAAAAGAGGTCGGGTGACGAGAAAAATAATTTGCTGAAAAAAAAAAAAAAAAAAAAAAAAGCAGCATAGCATAAAAAAAAAGGCCCCAAACTTTAAAAAACCAAGTTTTTCCGGCAAAACAAAAAAAAATGTATGTTTAATTTTTAATCCCCACTTTTTTCCTAAAAAGGCATAAAAAAAACTAACACATTCATCAAAAAAATATTGGTCGTAAAAATCTTTAATTTTGTCAGCAGCTGACCAGATTTTTACCAGCGTTTAATTAGTACGAATAATGTGATAAATTTTTTTCATCGATTAAAAAAAAAATTTTTTTTTTAATTATTTTTTTAAATTCTTGCAAAAATCAAATAATTGTCGAATTTTAATGAAACTGAGGACTTCTTCACAAATGAATGAAATTATTTTTTAATTCATTATTTTTAGAAAATATTGGTAATTTTTTTTTTTTTACATCTGTTACGCCACCACACACTCACACTCCACGTAAATTCATGAAATTTCAAGAAATTAAATTTTGTATCGAAATATGAATATGAATTTTTAAAATTACAAGAATTGTTTTCTTTTTTTCAATTATAATAATTTATATAACGTTTCAAAAATATGTTTTAAATTCTTCAAAGCCTTGTCTCGGTTAGGTTAAGTGGAAAAATATACTTAATAATCTTAAATTAAAAAGTTTAACGAGCCAAGAGATTTTTAAAATAATTTTCAACTTGTTTTTCCGTCTATCTGATTTTTTTTTTTTTAAGTATGGTACTTTCTGTCTTACATTAAAAGGTCACATTTTTCACGATTTCTTCCCCTTATAAGAAAACTTTTAGACAATTACATAAATTCTGGTCAACCATACTTAGCTGTCATCAATCACTTAATCCGTGATCTGGCTGTCATTCAGTCAGTTAAGTGCCATACGTAATACACGGTTGGGCGATCATGTCTCGAAAGAGACATGACTAACTGGGCAGAAGATTATCTCGCAGTAGGTTGCCATTGCTTTCTGCGGTAGACTGGTTGCCGACCAAGGCTATAGAACCCAAGCTGTCCTGTTATTTAACACATAACTGGAAGGAATAGGCGGATTAATACCTTTCCCAAGGGTATTTGCGATTACCTTTCCCAAAGGGTATTTGTGCGTAAATGCAAGGAATTCAACTGAAATTCGAACTTGGCAACCCGATTTCTCTTTCAGAGTCGATATCCACTAACTGCACCAATTACTTTTTGTAAATTTCATCCTATGAAGAAGTAACTTGTTTCAAATCAGATTAATTTAACTTTAAATTTGCTAATTTTCCAAAAATTACGTGTCAGATGTATTTTGCAAGAATTTTAAAACCGAGAATTAACTTTTGTTTGATAAACAAACTTCTCAAGCTGTCAAAAACGGAAACAAAAATGAATTTTGAAAACTCGAAAAAATACCATTTCTATTCGAAATTCACCAGAATATTTTTGCTTACTAGAGATAGTAAATTTCATTTAGCTTTAATGAAAACTTCTATTTTTAAAATTTAAAATTTGTAAATAATATCGTCTTTTTTCCGCGACATGAAAAAAAAATATTCCCCTTAAATGTATTTACAAATTTTTTGTAGAGAAATTTTTAAAGCTTTTTTGGACGAAGTAGCAATTAAATGTATTTTTTTGTTGGTACAAGGCGACAAGCAGGGGGCACTTTAAGATCGCGCTTAGTAAGTAAAAAAGATCAACGAGATACTAATTTGGTAAACCTTTTATTTCCAAGGCGCTGAGATATTTTCTCAAGTAAATCTTTATTTTAAAAATCCATTGACGTCGGCAAAGAAAACCAGCTGAGAAAATCTGATGATGTCTGTCTGACACGCCTTTCATCAATGATAACACCTTTTTATTTCAATTGATCGTCAATCATTATATTTTCATTGCAATAAATAAAACTAGTAACAAAAAAAAAAAATCAGAAATGCGTGGTTAAAAAATTAAAAAAAAAGAATGATGACATTGAATTTCTAATTTCGTCTAAAAACCTGAGTGTTTTTTTAAACAACTAAAAGTGGGAGGCGAAGTTTTTTTTAAGAACCTAAATTGCTAAGTTTGGATAAGAAACGAAATCAAAATGACTAATCAATTATAGTTTGACTTTATTTTCAACTTATTAACTTAATATCATGAACTATTTACTATTTTTATTCCAAAAGCAGCTTTTGATGTTGATTCATTTTTCATTGTTAACGATCAGCTGTGGAGAAAGGAATTTTTAATTCTAGGACTTTCTAACAACAGCTTGAAGTGGAAAGAAATATAAAATCACCCGAAATCAAACAAATTTTCTCATTGGCATAAACTTTTTTTTTAAAATAAATAAATCAAAAATAGTCACGTCTTCGATAAAAAAGAAAAAAAAATCTTCCTTTCTCTTAAAATTCATAATTAGTTTTATTAAAAAAGAGATAAACAATAAATCGAATTTTTTAACTTAACATTTTTCTCCAATTTTGGTAAATTAAAAAATGTCATCAAACTATTTTAAAATATCATCTTGAAGGAATTACGTAAAGTTGAATGGAATTTTGAAAAAGAAAAAAAATGCTATATGAATTTTTTTTAAATCTCAAAAATAAATTATTTTTTAGTTTTTGTCGATAAAAAATAAAATCAGGTTAAAAAAACTAGAAAATTAAAAATTTTAAAAGATTCATCATTCATCTTTGGAATACCTTTTAAAAATATATGAAACAAAGCAAAATAGGTAAAGAATAAAAAGAAACAAAGTTTCTTATTTTCTTTAAATTTGATCCCAAGTTTTGGTTAGGAGAAAAGAGAAAAAAGTTACACTTTAAAAAACGTAAAGAAGTAGAAATTGGGATTTAAAAGTTTATGGAAATTATTTCAAAATTTTAAATGATGATAAATATGTTGATTGTTTATGTTTATGTCTGGGCTTGGGGCGGTTAAAGAGTTGCAATAGTCTAAGTTCACCAGTGGCATTTAAAAAACAAAAAAAAAACTTCGGCCCTCGCTGGCTGCTCAATATTTCAATGTTTGGGTCAAATTAAACTAAGATTTAGTCAGTAAATAATGATACCGGGTTTCAAACCAATTGACTGCCTTACAACATAAATAAATAAATAAACATACGTAATTTGTTAAAACTTACCTAAAAACATTAGCATCTTCTTCCAAACGGGTCATCTCCAATAAGAAGTTCATATATTTGCCTGGTTTTACGCCGTGTTTTTGCTCCATAAATTCAGTAACAGTCTCAAATTGTGAGTCTTTACTGGTTTCTTCGGCCATGCTAATCTTCCCTCTTGAACCAGTAAAAGATGAATCGGTGCTAAAATTTCGAACTCGGAAACTGTTGTTACCCCCACAAATGTCAGTTACATTTATGAATGTACAACTCGTCGTCGTCGTCCTCCTCCTCCTGCCCCCATCATACTTACCAGTAAGAAGAACACTTTTATGGTTAGTATTACTAACAGGACTATTGTAACAAATAGTAGTAATATTAGTGTTACTGTTAGTACTTCTACAACCCCCAAAAGTATTACTATTATTAGTAAAATAATGTTGACCCAATGAAGAGAAATATCCTTGTCCCCAAAATAATGGAGCTGTTAACGAACATGGTGCATTATAATTGCATCTAGTTAGTTTATTGCAACCAATTCTTCTTGTAGGTAGAAACAACTTCTTGCAATACGTCGATAGTCCAACGAAAGATTCTAATCTCATAGTTTAATTTTAACTTTTTAAAATTATATCACTTAAAAACGAGTTAATAGGTTTGTTTTTGTTTTTTTTAGGTATGCATATTATTGCTGCATTGCTGTTTGTTTATGTCAGCTTGCTACACGGACACAACAGATCGATATTTAAACTTGGAAATGAAAATAACCGGGTCAGTTTTAGTAGTTTTCTTCTAGTTGAACTTTCTAAACAAGCAAACAAAAAACGTATACCAAACAAATGCACCACTTTTTTAAAATTACTGCTATGTTATGGCGATGTATTTAATGCAGTTAAAATCGTGCAACTTATTACCGAGTATTAAGTACGAGGCTTCTCTTTTAGTCTAAATATCTCCGTTCTTTCTTTTTTTTTTAAAGGAAGAAAAGCAACGTATTTTGCACTTTGGTCCGAGAAAGAAAATTCTGAAATAAATAAATAAATAAAAATAAAAATCTATTTCAGTGACAAGAAAGTGTACTTCAATCAATATTCAAAACAAAACTGAGATTTATAATTTTACCAATGATTTTTAAAAAGAAAAGAAATTACAATTACATTTTTTTTACATATCACCTCCGAACGTGCTTTGCATTGCCTTTGCGAGGAAAAAACAAACAATTAGACTAAAAATCAAAAGGGCACCTTGATGTTTTAGAGATAAAATGAAAATTAAATGTTGCTAACCGAGTCAGTGTTACGTAATCAAATCAAACTGGAAAGGAACAAGTACAGGCTATTTCGATTTATTTTTAATCTTTCAATTTTATGATCACTATTTTTTTAGGTACCTTCACTAAATTTACTGAAAAATAAAAACAGCACAAAGAAAAAAAATGTCACAAACATAAAAACGAAGTTTTTCTGTAAAAAAAAAATGTTTTTGTTTCTTGTTATTAAGAAAAATGGTCCAACAAATTCCAAAATATTTTTTTTAAATTTTTAACTCTCTAACACGTTCAAAATTTTGTTAAAAAGTCTTCTTTTTTTTTCACCAGCAGATGACCAGAAATATTAATACGAAACTCTTTTTTTGGCTTTTTTTTTGTTTTTTTTCGCTCTGTGAAAAACTCATTAATTTGGAAATTCTTGTAAAAATTAAATAATTGTCGGATTTGTATGAAACTTTCTCAGGACTTAAAAATGAATGAAATTACTTTTTTTATATATTATTATTTTTAGAAAATACTGGTAAAAATAAAAAATATTTTTACATCTTTTACACCCCCTCTTTCTGCATAAAAATTAATTAAATTTCAACAAAAATTTTATTTTGTATTGAAAATTTATTTCATTAGAAACGCAGGACTCCTTAGGAACGTATGGAAAAATCATCTATTCCCCCCCCCCCCAAATAGTTGGTTGTTTTTCCAAAAATCTATTTCGCATAGTAAAATAAAAACATGTAAAAAAATTATAACATTTAAATTAATTTAAATATTAATATTTATTTAGATAACCTTTTAATTGCTTTTTATATTCTGAAAAAATATTTGATAAATAATGAATTTTTACAAGAATTGTTTTCATTTTTTTTTTAAATTATAATAATTTATAAATTTTCAAAAATATTCTTGAAATACTTCAAAACCTTGTTATGGTTAGGTTATTAAGCAAAGACTATATTTACTAATCAAAAATTGAAAAGTTTAAAAATATGATCATCGAGCTAATAGATATTTTATAATTTCTAATTTATTTTTTTTGTGTGTATTTGAAGTATTTTTTTTTTTAAACATGGTATTTTCTGTGTTACATTAAAAGGTCATGTGTATCCATACTGGAAAAAAATTGGGCAATTATGCCCATTTTGATCAACCAGACTTATCTACACATCTGGCTGTCATCACACATCAATCACTTACTTCAAATGTCAAAAAGATCAACACTCTGTGATTAAGAAATACTTTTATTGTAAGTTTCATGCTATAAACAATATTTGTGTAAATGAGATTAACTTTAAATTTGCTAATTTTCCAAAAATAACACACAAGAATATTTTATTTTTGCAAGATTTTTAAAACCAAGAATTAACTTTCATTTACAAATGTGTCGATTGCTCAAAAACGTTTGAAAACTAAAAAAAATTTAAAATTTAGATTCCAATCAATATCATTTCTGTTTGAAATATACCAGAGTATTTTGCTCACTGAAAATAGTAGATTTAATCATTTAGCTTTCAATTAAAGCATCAAGAAAGTTTTTTTATTTATCAAAATTCATTTCAAAACTTAGGTATCGTGAATTATTGTGAAAAAGTGGAGGTACCTAGATGTGGTTGCGCTAAAATAATTGCATCACTTGGTACTTAGCAGTATGACTACTTGGACTCATGATTTTTTTTCTTCTCTCCAATTAGAATCAAAATCCATTCTATTAAGTTTTTCTGATGTTCTTACACCTACTTGACTGGCTTGAGCAAGTGGATGGCAGAGCAGGGTTTCAGTGGGGTAACAGAAGAAAGTACGCTAAGAGCCACGAGGGACAGGGAGATGTAGAAGACCATGATTGCCTACATTCTGAAGGGACACCGCACATAGAAGAAGAATGTTCCTACAGTTTCCATTTTCTGGGAGAATGTGTAGAAATTGTAATGATTATTGTCTCAAGTGATCTTGACCAATTCATTAGCCATTTTCAATTGCTTATACTTATATGAAGTATCGTACAATGATTGCACTGTGAATGAAACTCAGTGTTTCAAGGAGGAATACAAAGTATATTATTATTAGTATATAATGGCTAGCCATTTGTATCCAAGTATACCTGTCTATCATGCCGACTAGCCAAACCCTGTGGCAGATGTCTGCTCAGGCACATTTATTTGTTCAAAACCACAGACCTCACCTGTGGTTTATACTGAGTAGACCTTGGTTTCAGTCTCTGGTAGAGAACTGAAATTAAAAATTGCTGAACCTGATCAATACTTACATGAGTGACTGCTTGAGAATACGAGATGTTGTAAACTTGAATGTGTGGATGGTGTAATAGATGAGTAGCAGGAATAAGAAATCAGAGGAACAAGTTCAAATACCAGTCAAGTTTGTTACATTTCTGTGCAAATGCTCTTGGAAAAGTATTAATCCAACTCCTCTTACAAGCTATGGGTTAAATAATAGACTTTGTATAATTATTATTGGATTTTCCAGAAAGTTTATGTCAATTTTTAAGGGAAATTAAAACACCAAACAAGATTATGACATTAAATATTTATTCAACTAAATATGAGCCATTTTGTTGCACAACCTTTCTCCATTTTTCTTCACACTTAAAGACTACGTCTTCCCAGAATTTTGGTGATTTCTTAGCAAAAAACTTATGAAGGTGGTTGTTTATGTCATCTAAAAAAATAACATTTTTACCAGTGAGAATATTTTGCAAGGACCTGAATAAATGAAAATCTGAAGGAGCAATGTCATGAATATGGCAAGTGGGGTAACACGTCCCAGCCAAGCTGCAACAATTTTTGCCAGGTTGTGAAAGAAACATAAAGTCTGGCATTATCCTGATGGAAAACAACACTTTTCCTGTTTGCCAATTCTGGGCATTTTTTCCTGAATTGCTGTCTTTAATTCATCCAATTGCAAGCAGTACATTTAAGAATCAAATGACTGATTATTTGGCAGAAGCTCATATTATAGAATTCCTTTCTAGTTACACCTGATACAGAACATGATTTTCTTGGGATGAAAACCTGCTTTTGGGAGGTGTAATTGCCATTGCCACATGAAACGTGCGTGAGAGAACTGACAAACTGCAGATATATATTGTAAAAGGTTTTATTTCCTTGACAGTACTTGTGCAGCTGTGAAAACTGCAATTAAAACAAATAACATGAGCACATGGAGGAAGAATGTACACAAGGATAGATAATTACAAAACTCGAAAAAAAATAAGAAAACAATGAAATTTATATAAATAGTTCTGACAAAACAAGGGAACTTATAGCAAGTGTTTAAATCAGCAAGAATCGTTTGAATCGCCAAAGCAATACATTTTTACAAATTAAGGAAGGGTCTAAAAGCAATAAAAACTTTAGAAGAATTAAATTCCATTAACTATAAAATTTGTCTAGGGTTTGCTGGAAGTTGAATGGAAAAAAAGTGTTAATTACCTCATTGGCACCTTGTGTGGTCTATGGCAATTGAGTTACTCCCTAAACAGTACCGAACGAATGTGCTGCCACTGGAGATAACAAATTTACGTCTGACCTCTTAGAAGGTCTCAATCCAAAAGACTGTTAAGGGGATTTCTATTTCTTACGCAAAGACCAAAAATCTTATATTTTAGAAAAGGTTGCTGTAAGACAGCTTATTTGTTATATTTTTATTTACTTATTCTAACTTTACTGTTTTGTCTCATACTTCTCATTTAGATCTCATTATTGTTTTAAGTTATCTTAAAATATAAGGAACTATATTTTCTGGCCACATTGTCCCAAGGGGTGACAAGGCCGCTGGTCAAGAATACAGGGCTCACTTTGGCGAGGAAACGAACCTGCTGATTTTTACATTGGGCTTGGTAGCAAATGGTGCCTGGCAGCAGCTACAGGGGAATAAAGTTGGCTCATGTTGTTTATCCCAGGATCTTTTTGCTGAAAACACCCATCACAAGTTTCTTAAAAATGGGGCATTTCCATTGCATTTATACAGCAAATCACAGATAGAAATGCAATCCAAAAGATTTGTTTCACTTGATTCATGCGATATCCAAACATTGCAGCTATTTGGGTACCCAAGTGTCACAAATTGCTTACAGATGGTGGATTTTGATAAATTTAGTGTTTCTGCCAATTCCTGCGTTATTCTCAATGTCTTCATTTGATCATCTGTAGTTGGGGAGGTGGGGTTATCTCCATGGGCATTCTTTATTAACTCTAAATTTAGTGAACCGCTTTCATGTACACAGTGCATATCTTTTTTCAAGGGATAGTTTCAGACTGTTGTCCTCATCTTTATTGCCATATTCATATTCACAACGTTTCAACAGAACCCTTTATTTCAATTACTGGGGTATATTGTTCTCATTTCATGAATCATGCCACTACTGGATATCTTAGTTATCTCCCTTTAACTCAACTCTCTAAGTTATTTGTTCATAATTCCAATCACATTTTGAACAGAAATATGGCAATAAAGATGAGGACAACAGTTCAAACAATGTAAACAGAATATCTACAATATATTAAATATAAAATGTTGGAAAGTAGTATTCATAGATTATATTCATTTTTAAAGAAAGTTAGACTTGAGACATTTTCGTCATTTTGCTATTTTTTATGAACTTTATTTTGCTATTTTTATTTCTTGTGTCTATTTCTGTGCAATCAATAACATTTTTCCTTTGTTGACACTTGCAACTCTAAGTTGTCTGTCAACTGATAAATGACATGAGCCTTCCCCACTCCAAACTTATTACTATACACAATTTTTCTACCCACTTAAACTATATACAAATTTACAACACCCTTATAAAATCTGGGAAATAAAAAATGCAAATATATTGAAATATATTTGAACTTTAAATTGATTTTCTTCATTTTTTGCAGTGGCAAATAGGACATGTTCTGGAAAAGTATGCTAATTAGCAAACAACTGCTAAGATAGACTAGAACAAGAATCAACATGCATTTTAGCAAATCTGGCATGATTAGCAGTGTTTTTTCTACATGGAGGCTAAAACAAACTTATAAAACTATGAAAACACTATATTTTAAACATTTATTTTCAAACATATTATTATGTAATATTTATCATGACAAATAAAAGATAAATTTATTTTAGAGGAAGAATTAAAGAATCATAAGAAACTATAATAGAAACAAGTAAAACTATTTCAGAGTCTGTTTCCTATCATAAAAAGTTACCATAAATAAATCAGATCTATGTGCAGATCTAGCATACTTCGTCTTTAAAAGTGTCTTCTTACATAAGAAATATAAGGTACCAAATGCTAATATTGTCAAGCAGAGTATTATTCATCAAGTCTTTGTAAAGGGTTTTTCTTACTGGTCTCTTCAAAATGGAGTCTCTCAAAATGATATATATATATATGTGTGTGTGTGTGTGTATATTTGGGCAGCCATCTTTCATTCAAACATGTTTCATTAAAAACGACCGACACGAAAGATTTTATTAATTTTTTATTTAATTTGTCCAGTATTCTTACTTGTTGGCTAGATATTGTTCCATAATTTTTTACTTTTAAAGCACTTTTTCCAGTGTTGCTATGTTCTCGTGTTTGACTGCAATGTAATTTTTCATTTTAATGTTTTTTTTTAATTTTTTGGAAAGGAGAGTTATTTAAGGCTGTCACTTGAGGTATGCAGTGAGCATCATGTGAGTGTCTGTCTATTTTTAAAAAAAACTTTCAAAACTCCATTTCCACTGTTAAATAGTGTAAGGGTGATGGTAGGATATATATATTATACGTATATATATTGTCATAACTGCACATGATTGATCCTCTGAATCCCAAGAATAAGGACCATAGGAATAAAATTAACAGACACTTGGTCCCACACCTCTCTGTAAATGATGGTAAATTAAGCTATCAATGCTGCATAACAAACTCTCAGCACTGACCTATTCGGAACTAAGTTACCGTGTATTTTTCCAACCCCAACTTGACGTTCAACTTTCACTACACTTAGGTAGTATTAAAATAAGAAATAAATAAACTGTCTACCTTTCTTAAGAAAATTGTGAACCCCATATGATAGTTCCCCAGACAAAATAAGTCAGGAACCTGTCTTAAAGTGAGCTACCCCTCCCCGCCCATATCTTTAAGGCTACAATGCGGCCGACAAACTTGGAATAAGCTCCCAACCCTGCTCTCATTTAATCATCATATCACCCTACCTAGATCGCTTTCACCATTTAATTTACGTTATAATTCTTCCCCGACCAGAAGTGTGCCTTGAAAGTCAGAAACGGGACGTTAGACATATAGAGATAAGGGGTGGGGGATATGGAAAGATTAGAAAGAAAGAGATAACGGTTAAACGATATAGGGAAAAATTTAAATTGAAATGGCTTGCTGTAAATTTCATATATAAGAGAACCGTCTACTATGTTAGTATTCATTCTTAGGAACACAATATGAGATTTCCTTATAAATTAAAATATACGAATTCTACTGCATATTTTCAGTTAAAATAAATCAAAGGTCATATCTCCTCCTGTAAATTACAATGTGACCATTAGTGCTAATTTAATGTAATTTATTTAAAATAAGGATGCAATAATGTTTAGTCTGAAACAATAATTGAAAATATAATTAAGGAAATTTATAAGAATGAACGAAAACCCTTAAGTATTTATAATAATGTTCATAATCTATAATTCTAATAAAACAACAGAAATTTGAAAACAATAAAAACATTTCAATAATGGGAAATCAAATTTCAATAATGGGAAATCAAAATTCGTAACAATATGTCCATATCTCCACATACATACATATACACGTACATATCTATACCCATACGTACATCTACATATCCGTGCATGTATACACCCACATACACGTGTGCACATCCATCAAATCAAATAGTTTTTTCTTAACCTTTAATGCGAAAAAGGTGGCAATACAAAATAATGGTAATAACATAACGTCATTCCATTAACCAAAACATATAAAATGATATATAATTATAATACTTATAAAAATATAAAGAACAAAAAGTAAAAAACCAAAAGATAAAAATAAAAAAATAAAAGATATAAAAATTATAAAAAAATAAAAAGCAAAAAACAAAAGGTAAAAAATAAAAAATAAAAAAATAAAAGATATAAAAAAAAAAATATAAAAAAATATACAAATAAAAATATAAACATATGATACTTATAAAATTAAAAGACAAAAAATTACAAAAATTAAGGATTAGCATTTAAAATTTAACGATCACGGAGATCCCTTGCTGCGAAAAGATATTAACAGCCCATTCCGGAATTTTCTCAAGTTCAACACTTTTTTAAAGGTTTCAATTCATGTAAATCAATATGATTCACATTAATTTAAAACCCAATCAGTATTTTTCTATACTATTTTAAGTTTATTTTTGTGCCTGCATTTAAATATTAATTCGTTCCTCTGATTTAGTAGTTCCTTTGGATTATTATATTTTATGATCATTAATTTCTCCTCCAGGCATAGATTGCACCTATCCCTGAAACTGTTGGGAGTGTTGGTGTATTTCACAATCCTCCATCTAACCAGTGGAGTGAGCCCTCCATCTTTGATATTCCAATATTGTTTAGATAGGGCGGTTTGATTTTTCAAGGGGGTGTTGGAGAACGATTGTCTGTGATTGTATAGTCTCTGCTTCCAACTACCTGCGGATATCCCTATATAAACTCTTTAAATATTTCTTTAAAATAAATATATATATATATATATATATATATATAAAACTCAGTCTATTCAAAAGGATAAAAACCTGACACCAGGAGAGGGACATGGCAGAATGACCCCAAGAGGCGATAGAACAAAAGAACGCAGCCATGCATGACACATGAAGTAACAATCAAGAAATCTTCTGCTACTGACATTTCTGCCCTGTTTCAGGGCCAAAAAGAACACAACAGATTGACTTTGAACAAAATATAAAAGAATTGAGAAAAATGACATCAATTTGCTTGTTTTGAAATAACATGTTTCAAAGTTCTGCAAAAAGTTTTTATTTAGAAAGTGTGTTTAAGAGTTCAGTTTTCGTGATGAAAAGACAAATCTGATTTTGCTATGAGTGTGTACAATTGTAGTAGATGAATGATGTCTTTGTTCCTCTTTTTTTTTTTTGTTGCTGACAAGTAAATGCAGAAAGGAGAAAATCAATTAGTGTGATGTGAAAGAGAGAGTGTGAAAAATGCCAGTCATCTGGGCTTGGCATCAGTCAGACTATCAGTAGCTCTCTATGATGTTCTTTCTTTCTTTGTTGACTGTAAATGAGGAAAAAGAAGAATTAATGAATTCAGCATAAAAGAGTAAGGCTTACGGCCGTATCACGTTGAATACACCGGTTCTCGCTCGATCACCGAAGTTAAGCAACATTGAGCCTGGTCAGTACTTAGATGGGTGACTGCTTGGGAATACCAGGTGCTGTAAACGTTTAGTGACAGATGTGCGTTGTGGTGCAGTGGATATCGGCTCAGAAAGAGAAATTGGTGAGCCGAGTTCAAATTCCAGTTGAATACCCTGCATTCACTTAAGCACTGGTACCCTTGGGAAAGGTATTAATCCGTCCCTTCCCTCCAGTTATGGGTTAAATAACAGAGTAGGACTTGGGGACCCTGCCCTTAAAAAAAAACAAATCCCAATGAATCTTGATACTCGAAAAGGAAAAAGTATTACTAGACACAAAACTTATATAAAAACAACAATAAATTGTTGAAAGAAAATGGTATTACCAGCAATAAATAAATAAAATTTAGTTGGCAATAAATGACTCACTGAAGTTGATATGCCATAAAACAAAAACAACCAACCAACCAACAAAAGAGTAGGGGAGAGAATAAGAAAATACAGGTTGTCTAGACTTGGCATCCAGTTAGATGACCCATGACTCTAAAGAGAATAGGAAAGATCATGTGCTTTTATGCATTTGTGAAAAATAGTATCGGATTAAATTTTAAGATTATTTTCCTTGCTCCTGATTGGCCAATAAATAAGAGCTTGTATTATTTTGTTTTCACAGATGTCAGAATATTGTAATATTTACTGAACCAGCTTTTTTATTGGTGAATGTATAAATGTATATGCTCTTTTTCATTGGCTTATGAAAATATTTTGTGCAATCAAATATTACAAAATTTGGCACAGGCATCCATCAAGGCTTATCTACACAAACTTTAAACCTTTGTGAAAGCATGAAACTACTAGTCCTGTACACTTTGCCTTCCCTTACTATGTTATTGATAGCTAAGTGAGCACATTCTATTTATTAGGTTGAAATGATACAAATCAATAAGCAGTAATTTTTTCTCAGCAAACAAGTATATCCTTTTGTCACCTATTTTCAAGTCCTTCAAAGAAAATCATAAAATGGTAGAAATATAATTTTCAGGTGATTTATTCACAGCAAAGTTTATTTGAAATGTGAGAGAAAATTAATTTTTCAATTAATTAAACCAAATTATTATCTCGATCATAATGATCTTACAACTCCTTGCTGAGTAACAGAGGCTGCTAAAAGTCCGTCTTGGGTCCAGAAACGTCCAGTGGAATGTCCTATACCTTTACCTGCAAGTAGAAGAAGAAGAGTATAAAAGGTTTTCTTTTTCTTTTTTTCTTCTTTCAAAGGATTGGGCTTTTAAAACTGGAGAGGGAGGGAGCAAAAGAAGGACTTATTTGGCAGGTGATGAATTGTCTAGTTTCATCAACAACACTAACTTCAGATTAATTTGAATTTCAATATCAAAGACTTTTCTGATTTCTTCTTTGGACTTTTTGCCAACTGCATGACCAAACCTTAGCTGTGTACACAGGTTTCCAATAAAAAGAAACCACTTCCAACAGTATATTCCCTCTTTAATTCTTGAAGAAAAAAAAAAGAAAATAAAAGAGAAATCATTTGCTATTTCTTCCCTTATGTTTTATTTTATTTTATTTCAATGTCCTGTGAGTGTTAAATTCTCTGTCCTCTTTTCTCATTATGCATCCAAAAAATTTCAGCTGTCTCTTCATTTTACGTATAACTATTTTTGTTGTTCCTATTTTCCTTAAAGCTTTCTTATTGCTCACATGTTCTGTCAATGGTATTCTTAGCATTCACTGATTGAATCACATCTATATGATTTAAAGTCTTTTCTTTATCAGTGAGGAGATTGCCTAGCATCCATTACTATTTAGGAGATTAGATATTACATAGCAACTCAGCACAGTGATGTTTGGGTCACATTTTTCACTGTCTGTTGTTACACTAGTCAGCTAATTCAATTTCTGTCCCTGCTTAATATCAACATCCCTCATATGTAGCACACACCCTGGCCCATTTCTTTTGTTGATGGCCATGCAATCTGTCTTTTTACAGTTTCCATGACTACCTTGTCTTCAAGTTCTTTTGGTCACCAACAATGTCATCATCTTTGTATCTTACATTATTAAGAGTATCGGCACCAATGATAAAATCCTCATAGGTCTTCTAGAACTCTTAAGAATTGTCTCAAATGAATTCAGTAAGAAAATACATCCTTGTCTTTCTTTTTATATTCGTGCTTTCAATTAATTTGTTCTCTATCACTTGCAACTTGTTTATTTCCAGTAAAAGTTTGAATTATTCAAATGTTTTCTCCATGGAAATCAAGCTTTTTTTTTATAATCATTTCCACCAACCAAGGCAGTACTGCCACTGGTGTGCAGGGGGTTACATAAGAGGTGAGTGATGAGAAAGAGCAACAGGAAAAAGTTTGTGCGGTTCCAGAACAAACCGGATTAAAAAGGCAGTTTTAATACACGCTATCCGGTCCACAAAAATACAACATAAATTTCAAGAAAAGACAACACAATAAGAAATGTTGTATAAAAATAAGAAAATGTTGTATTTGACAATATATATACAATATAAACAATTTGTACAATTTGTGTATCTTTTTGTTTGATAGAAAAGTGTCTTTTATATTAGCGTGAATGTGGGTTGAATATAAAAGTGTCTGTTGGATTTGAGCGAATGTTGTGCAAAGATAAAAATGTTTGTTTGAGTCTGTTAATTAAACAGAGTAGTAGCACAATATTTCTTTCCTTTTTATGTATCAGCCGCTAAGTAGGTGGAAAAGGAAAATGTTTCAAATTGTGTTGAAAAGGAGTGTGAATGAGAATTCCCGAGAGGAGAGAGAGAGTCAAATGGAGATAGTAGTAATTGGTAGTGTATATGTGAAACGATGAATCAGTCTACTCAACTTGGTAACTCTGTGTTACTTCTCCTTTCTGGTTGCTGAGATGTGTGAAAAGTTTTATGGCCATTGCAGGTGTTTCTTCTCTTCATTCATACAGGTTGAGTGGGTGAAGAATTAGTTTATCGGCACTGGTCTCTTTGATGTCGGCACCTATTGGACTGTGTGTATCTGACACTGCACCTTTCAGAATTGACTGGCGTGGCTGACTGTTTCACTAACTGACAGATCGACTGCTTGCTTGAGTGACAGATCAACTGCATTGCTGTCTCTCACTGATACTCTTGACTGACTGCTGTGACCGGTTAGGGGACCTCCTTAAATATTGAATTCTGGTCACGTGGGAGGATCCCAAAACAATTTTTCTTTAGCTGTGAAAAAAAACGTTTCGCTGACGTATTTTGAATTTCTCGATTTGTCAACCAATCAGGATCCAGAGTATCTGACTTGTGAAAAAAAAAGCTTTTAGCTGTTTGGATCACTTTTGCAGGTGTGCAATTTTACTTTGGGTTTTTCCCAAATGTTGTAGTCGTTTGAATTTGATTTTGCAAGTGAGCAATTTATTCTGTGTTTTTTTAGCTGGTTGATGGATGATATAGGATTTGTATCCTATAAATTATAGGAGGTGTCCTCATATGTTTTTGTGGCTAACCTTAAACACACTTACATAATCAATGAAATATAACTATAGGGCTATCTGTAGTGGTCATTCAAATAGGATTTCTTGTTTCAACGCCTTCAATAAAGTTCTACTGTTCTTATTCTTGCCTAAATCTATTAATTGACCATTCTAATAATTTCTTCTTTTATGCCTATACACGTAACTATAACCATAATGTTTTGGAGACAAACCAAAGGACAAGTGGTTTTCATCAGCTTTTCTAAAAGCATTGGCTTAATCCTTTCATAAGCTGATAGGGCAGATTGTTTTAACAGCTCAATCTTTTGACTTTTATATAGGTACAGGTACATTTGAAACTACATACAATGACAGAGCACTTATTACTGCATAATATTTTATTTCCTTGACTGTAACTTTTCCAAAGTGAAATTATATGTATATAATAGCAAACCAAAATGCCATGATTGTTTCTATAATTAAACAAAAATATATTAAAATACTAAAGAATACATTTATTCAATAAAACTGCCATTGGCTTCAACCACGGCCTCCAAATGACTCTGGAATCTCCTCCAACTCTTTTGGACAGTTTGCTTGTTTAAGTTGGTCAATGCTGCCATAATCCTTGCTTTCATTTCATCTTTGGTGTTGCAAGGAATTTTGTTGGTCTCTCACTTAACTGCACCCCACACATAACAAACAAGGGGGTTGCAGTCTGGGGAATTAGGAGGCCAGATACAAGGGGTGATATGATCACAGAAGTTGTCTGACAGCCATGACTGAGTTCTCCTGCTTGTGTGACATGGTGCAGAGTCCTGTTGCCAGATGTAGAGCCTATATAGATGTAGACAGTGTGGACATAAGAATCAACACCGTATGTGTACATGTAGCCAGTGTCTAGGTTTACTACTCAAAAACATACATTTTAAGAGAAGCTAAAAAGTAGATGTATTTGTAGAAAATGAATATCAGCAAAATAATAAAGTTTTATTTGCCAAAATGGCCAACTCATGAGAAATTTGTTACAAAATTACAATTTTCCTTGACGTTCACAAGAATTAATGAGTTGACCAAACTTAAGACCTCAAAACCATTAAATTGTGTAATTGAGCTCTTTTTATTTGCATCCAGAGTTACACATTTCATCCACAATTGCATATATAGAATCTGTTAGAAAAATTGCCATTGTATTGTGGGGAAAAACACTTTAAAAGATTCTCTGTTTAAGGGGTGATAACACTAAGGGTCTATTAAAACCTGACATGATTTTGTTTAATCTGGCACAAAAGTTCATGAAGATTAGAAAGATTTTTTCAAATAAAACTGGTTTACCTGCCTTAAAAAACAATCTAAAACCCTGGCATTGAAAACCAACAACTAGGTAGAAAAATACCCAGACCATCAAACATGTTATTTTCACATCATACTATTCATTTCAACAAAGTGTGAATTTAAAATCATTGTAAATATAATGATTGCAACCAAATACTAGCAAATTTAGTTTTTTAAACTAAGAAATCAGTTTAGCCTAGTCTGGTTCAAGACCATTAGTATGGTGCACCCAATGAAATTCCAACTCAGTTGTAACGTCCTGCTGGATGAATTCATTAACCAGTAATAAAATGGCAAGGCACTTAATATAGTAGGAACATTTCAGAGAAAATATTTTTAATTATTGGATTACATTTTAAAAGAGAAACTGGTTCTTACCTACAAAGCAGCTTTCAGTTTCATACAACAGCCAATCATCAACTCGGAATTTATTGTGAAACCAAATTGAATGGTCTAAAGAACTGACAAAGAATTTCTGAGAACTTTTCACAGTTGGAAGTAAGGAAGTTGTGATGATTACATAATCAGAAAGATAGGCAGCTGCACAACAATGTATATTTTCATCATCATCTGCAAAAAGATGGACATGAATACAGGCTTCAATTAAGTTCATTTTTAATGAGCTTTGAGGGTGATATATAGAAGAAAATTTTTTTTCCTTGAATAATTAACAGAAATGCTAAAGGAACTAACATTTTTATGAATATGGAAGATGACTAATATCTCTCTCTCTATCTCTGTTTCCCTTTTTACAAGTCAATATCAGTAGTTATTGATAATAAAACATGTCAAATACTAAATTTTTTAATTATATATATATATATATATATTTTTTTTTTCAAATAAAACTTTGAAAATTACATGTATGTTCAGTTCTGCAAAGTATGTTTGCTTTGTCAGCGATTTTTTTTTTTTTTTTTTTTTTTTTTATTAATGGAAATATTCAAAAAGTTTTTCATACATGGGAAGTTCACTTAAAAAGAACTAAAAACAAAGAAATAACTAAGAAATGTAGGAGGGAGAGTTAAAAAAGAGAGGGAAGATTATGTTAGAAGACAGGAGTTTAAATGCTGTTACAGAAGGTAGGGAAGAGAGAGGGAAAACAGAGATAGCAAATTGGATTCAAACTCAATCTTTGAAAAGGACATTTAAAGATTACATATGTGTAAAGAAATAAAAAATAAGCGTGTCAGACAAACGAAAGTAAGGAAAAGGGAAAAGGAGAAAAATGAAAAAAGGGAAGATAGGGGAAAAGTTATAAGAAAAAAGGGGAAATAAAAATGAAGAAAAAGAAAAGAGAAAAGGGGAAAGAAGAAACAGAGAAAATAGAAAACATGACATTTTTTGGATTTGCCAAAAGTTTTTCAAAAATTTTATGTTTAAAATAAAATAGGGTTTTGTTGAGATCAAATTAATTTACATTAAAATCAACCACAGCGATAAAAGGAAAGAGTGGAAAAAGAAATATGATATTGGTAGGTGATATAAATAAAGAAAATTTATTAATATATAAAAATCTTTTCTAACCCCAATCTAAGATTTCAGACATCCCTTTCCTGAAGCTTTTGGGAAATGAAGTCCAAAAAATAAGATATAAAATTTCCTTGTTCAAAAATTAACATATATTGAGATGAAATTTGACAAAAGGAAAAATGCCAAATGAAATTAAATGTGATGACTTCAAAGCCACCTTCAGTGTCTCTAGTTGAGGTACTGCTACATCTATTTTGCCTGGAACTTTGCCTGTGATAACATGAGATATGCCTGGATCTATCTGACATGGCTTCAAATGATTCAGTAAGGTCAAATATGACCGACTGGAGTTGCTGGATTTGGTCTATTTGTGCAATCATAGAATTCTGAATGGTGTTGATGTGTATGTCTGCATTTTTGCAAATCTTGACAGCAGTTCCTGTCAGTTTATGAAAGTCTTCCAACCAAGGGGTTAATATTTGTGTCACATGTTTCATTTATGACATTTTATAGATTCGTGGTACATTTGACCAGCAAACAATTTTTAGTAGACTTGAGTAAGTACAAAGAAAAAATTATAGAGAAAGAGTGCACAAATAATATGGACATTCAAGTTTTTGATCAATAACATATGTAAGGATTAAATAAAAATACGAAATAAAATAAAAACACTAAATAAAATAAAAAAAATATAAAATAAAATAAAAACTACGAAATAAAATAAAAATACAAAATAAAATAAAAGTACAAAATAAAATAAACATAAAAATCTACCAGGAGTTCTCTGACAGGAAAGACAATTGACGCATGCGCAAAAAGAGAGGCCTCCTGGTGCCAAAAATAAACTTGATCTCTTTCTCTGTTGGACTTTGGATGGTAAAGACGCGCCAAAATGTTCGAGAAGGAATTTCCCCAGCAAGAGGTCGTTGGAACAAAAAAAAAATAAAATCAGTGTCCAAACTGTCCGTCTAGCGTCTCTGTATCTTTCTTTTTCTCTTTGCCTATTTATTTCAGTGGTGAAAGCTGTTCAACAAGTTTTAGATGTTTAGGCGAAAGAACCAACCCAGCAGTAATAGCCATAACATTCCATATATATATATATATATATATATATATATAAAGGTTGCATTAAGGTGTGAAACTGAGAATCACTACATATTGCTGAGTGTTGATTCCTATGTCATTGAAAATTCAAAATATGTACAGAAAGTAACAAAAAAATAATTTGTAGAATTTTACCAAGTTTTTCTATAATCTTCACCCACATAAGTCTTCTGGGTAGCATTGGTTTTAATCTGTACACTATTTCTGGTTCCACAGGTCGAAACTCTGCCACTAGGTCAATGCCAACCCATTGTTTAAGGGTTTTCTTTATATCTTCACCCAGGTCTTCACTGAAGGAATAAAAGCAAAAATATTCATCAATGTCATACTTTTCCTCTCTAATTTTGTGACTAAATGAATTTTCAATTCAAACATTGAAAGTTTATGATTTCATTATTAAGTCACTCAAAATTCTTTAATTTCTTCATTAATGGAAAAAAATGAAAAATGACCAACGGCTGTTGTATGACAGTCAGAGTGATAAGCTGCAATTAGGATAAAAGAAATACTAGTCAAAATTTATTAAGGGTTGACATTACTTTATATAATAAAATATAAGATAATATTGCTACGAATATTTTGGATGCAAATTAAAAAAATTACAAATCTTGAAATGAAGCAAAAGTTTAAATTAATTCATTTTCTGCCAACTCTTATCTCTGCCATGTCAAACTGAAAAGCAGCCATTGCAGATAAACAAACCACTCAATGCAAGAATGATGCAAGTAGAAATCTCAAAATATAGACCAAATTTAAATGGTTTGATTTTCTGCCAACTCTTATCTCTGCTTATTCAAAGGAAAAACAATCATTGCAAATAAACAAACCACCCAAAGCAAAAGTAATGCAAGTAAAAAACTAGAAACGAAGAGAAAGTTTAAATGGTTTGATTTTCTGTTGACAACTTATCTCTGCATATTCAAATAGAAAAGCAGTCATTACAGACAAACAAACCACCCAAACCAGAAGGGATGCAAATACAAATCTCACCAGATTATAAGAATTTTCTTTTTCTCTTTTCAAGAGTAAATATTGCATAAGCACTTTTTTGAAAACAACAGATTTTTTTTCCAATGCATGTTTCACTATTTAATTCCTAGTTAAGGAGAAAAGATGGATTCATACTTTTCCCCAAGTGTATTTGCGCATAAGTAACAAACCTGACCTGAACTCAAACTTGACTCTCTGATTTGTCATTCCTATATCCATTACACCACCCACACATCCCTACAGAATATAATCAAGGAAGTTGAATAACCACTGTATTATGGAGAAAGAAACTTTTTTTATTAGCATTTACTGCAACAGGCACACAAGGTGATTCACAATAACATGAGTGGGGGACCTGAAAAGTTCTTGAAGCAACTATGAAGCCAAAGAACATTTCATGTTTAGACATTTGATCAGATTTATGGAAAATGCTTTTAAAAGACCAGATAATCTACCAAATTCTAGTCACTACCTTAATTTAGCTTCCATCAATTTACTGGCAGATTCAAGTTCTTCAGGTCTTTTGCATTTTGGCATTGTCAGTTGGTGCTGGAATGGATCGGTTTCTTCTTTCTTGAAAGACACTTGCATATTTACAATATTCTTGCCATTCTGCATGGCTTTGACAAAACGGTTGCAATAGGTATTTCCATCACGAACATTTACTACATGGTAATCCACGCTTCCTCTCTGACCTGGAAAAAAATTAAAATATTGCAGTATGCAAGAAAAAAAAAAGGAATTCCTGTCATTGATATTTACAAAACTCAAAGTACAAGATTATATGGAGAGACAATAAAATAGAGGAGAGATTGTGGTGATACTGACCGAGCAAAAGTGATGGCCCGGATGTTTCCTCTCTCACGACAAAAAAGCAAATGACCAAAACTCGATGGTGCACATCTAGGTTCGCGCAGATGTTCCAGTTGAAAAATAAATATTAAATTTCCATTTCACAAGCCTACACAAATTTTATTTATCAGCCAATGGGAATCCCAGAATCAAATACAACTGTGAAATCCCAAACGAACTGCTGTGATCCAAAAAGCAGAAATAAAAAGCGGATACAGACAGACACCAGCAGGCAGACCTCAAGGAGAAGATTGTAATCAATATCCCCTTGACCTAAGTCAAGTGGCTACTACGCTTGCCTCTTTCCTTCTTCTCTGTCTCAAAACTACTTACTGACCTAAGGAGCGACTACATCAAAGACATTCCTCGTTTACATGCTCCCCACATTCCTAAGCTTTAAATCTCTTTCAGCTTATTAATTGCCATGAACATTTTAACCTCCGTTGGCCCTATATTCTAGTATTACTTTAATTGTAAAAACATTAATTGATATGTGTATATATAAAATGTTATTTTTCAACTCAATTTGCTTTTCTTGATTTTATAATCATTTTATGACTTATAGTGGGCTATCTACCACAAGGCCAAATTCCGTTAACCTGCAACAATATACAACTACCCTTCTCTAGAACGGACTCCCACCACAAATGGGAAAATAATAAATAAGCAACCCACTATAAGATTATATTCCACTAAACTTGCAAATCAAGAGATTGTGCACCAGCCCTGAAAACTCTGAAGACCCCCACCTTTGAACAATCTCAATATTAAGCATTACAGTAAAGTGACGATGAGAAGATGCCCCCAAAATTCTCAGCCTGACTAAGAAACTTCTAAATAGATGTGATATTTGGCCAGATGTGTGTTGTGGTGCAGTGGATATCGACTCGGAATGACAAATCGGGGAGCCAAGTTTGAATTCCAGTAAAATTCCCTGCATTCACTTACACACAAATACCCTTGGGAAAGGTATTAATTCATCTCTTTCCTCCAGTTATGGGTTAAGTAAAAACTATCGCCCGGTTCACACTCCACCCACGTCTATTGAACAGGTGTAGAGGCTCATCCCTTGTTCCCTGTTTAGGATGTGGTTTCCGGCTTTCTCTTTTCCAATCTTTTCATTCTTACGTAGCCCCCTGCACTTCAGTGGCATTACCACCTTGCTTGGGGTGATATGATTAAAAAAAAAAAAATAGGACAGATGGGGTTCTATAGCTATGGCTGGCAACCAGTCTACTGCAGAAAGCAATGGCAACCTACTGCAGGATAATCTTCTGCTCAGTCAGTCATGTCTCTTTTGAGACATGATTGCCCAAAGCGTGTATCCTGTATGGCACTTAACTGATTTGGCCAGAGTTTTGTAAGTGGGTAAGGCCAAGATCTTTTCAACGTCTCCTCATAAGCAATCTTTAACAAAACTATAAGTGTGTCGTTCAGTAAAGAACAAACCTACAACATTATGGAATGTGTAGACAACATTAATTTATTATCTATGATCACTCTATAGCTGATACTAAAAAAGCCAAATTAATTTCTTGTTTTTTATTCTTTTTTTCTATAATTGTTTCCCCCCAAGCAAGGCAATACTGCCACTGGGGTGCAGGGGGTTACAGTGAGAGAAAAGGGAAGAAAAAGAAAGAGGGAACAAGTTACTAGAGATGTCAAAGAAAGGATAAGAGAAAGATAGAAGTCAAGAAGATAGAAGATGACAATTGATGTTGCACTTTTGAAGATTGTAGCCATCATGGAAACAAGTATATAGAAAGGAGGGATTTACATAGGCAGGAAGTGTGAGAAAAGAAATTGGGGTGTAGCAGTGGTGATTACATTTAACCATTTTGATGGCAAAAGGGTGGGACCTAATTGCCAATCTAGTAGCACAAGTAATTTTATATGGTAAGGTCACCAGGGAAAGAAGCTCATCAGAGCAGAAGCTGTGTAAACATTTGCAGAAAAGACAGAGGGAAACCACATCCCACTGGCGAGAAATTAACTGAAGTTGAAATGCCATATCGGGATTGCAGATCTTTCTTTGGGTTTTGTCCAGATGTGGTAATATTATTCAATGCATGGACGAATGATAGATTTATAAATGTGCAAGATTAATTCTGACGAAAAAAACCTCTTGACCCAACACCATGACTCAAACTTCTTAACAGTAGATATAGCTATTGCTTGATGTAGTCGTTCCGCTTGAGATTGGTTGAGAGACTGAGGTCAAGGAGGTGCAGTGTGTTGCTTTCTGGAAGTCTAGCATATTGATGGAAGGTAGGAAACTTTGTCTATGAGGATGAAGCAAGGGAGGTCCTTTCCAAGAGCAGCAGTGAGGTTTACTTTGTCAGCTTTGGCAGATTTCTTACTGAGACTGGAGTAAATGGTGGTGTCATCTTCATATATGCCTACTTAGGAACTGATTAAATCAGGAAGATCATTGATGAAGATCAGGAGAAGTGTAGGACCTAGGATAAAGCCTTGAGGTATGCCAATGTTCGTATAAAAGGATCTGGAAGCATGCCCAGGCTGCATTTCATTGATTTGATAGGAATAAGTGGATTAAATTAAACAATCATCCCAAAACACTACAGTACCCCTGTAGCTTGTGCAGAAGGCCAGCATGCCAAACCCTGTCAAACTGAAATAATTACAATAACCAAAATTCAATACAACAAATGAAATTTTAAACAAAGCTCACGACAACACTATGTTTAATATTATTGTTAATGAGATTGTTCCTGAGTGCTCAATAAATTTGGCCTTGTACTCAATTTGTCAAAATTCAACATATTCCTGAAAAGTATTTCCATCATTAATAGAATATAGCAATTCATCCTAATCACTTCCAACACTTAAAAAAAAAACTATACTTGCTAAAATATCAATATAGCAGAAACCATATCTATGGGGCTTGTAAAAGTCTAAACCTTATGTTGTTTAGACAGTTATAGAATATATATATATATATATATATATATATATATATATATATACTCACACACACAAGTATGTACACACACTAGCAAGAATGAACGCATTGAAACACAAAATCCTACACGACATAGGAAGTGTATCTATACATGTATGTGTGTGTCTCTGTATATATAAATTAAAAACAAAAAAACCCTTCCTCCGCCTGATATTTGATCCATTCTAAATTATTTTATTACCGCTTAAAGCAGAAAGAGATTCCCTCATGATTATAAAATGTGAACTACTACCACACACAAACAAGACAATGACTGACAACCATTGCCTGAAGAAGGTTGTGAGACCAGAAACACGTGTAGCAGAATTGAAAATAAATAAAAAATAAAATACAATATATTTTGTAAAAGAACATTTGTGGTTTCTCCGTTTATTTAAAAATTTATGTGTGTGTGTGTGTTTGTGTGTGTGAAAGTAATGACTGAAATAGTGAAAAGAATGCTAGCCTTATCAAATGACAACACTTCACCACAAATGGAAGAAAATAATGCCACCTAAATAAGTATTTTCTATAAATACTTTCACGGCTTCTGCTCCGATGAACTTAGATCACTGGTGCCCCCTAAATACGAATTTGAACGAGATACTAGATTAGCAACTAGATCCCACCCTTTTACAGTGAAACTGATAAAATGCAGCCGTAACTTCTACTCCAACAGTTTCTTTCCTCGCACTTCCTGACTGTGGAATTCTCTTCCACACGATTGCTTCCTCGACGGCTACAATCTCCAGGAGTTTAAATGTAAGGTCAATAGACACCTCCTAACACACTAACCTGCTCCCATTCTATCAAACACTCTTGCCATCTGCCCAAACCTCATCCTCGCTATCCTTACTCATCTGTCACCTTCCTCCTGACATTCCCTATGTCTAACCACTCCTTCTCTTTACCTTCCCCTATGTAGCCCCATGCGCAATAGTGGCAGTGGAATGCCTTGCTTGGGGTGAGATGATTAAAAAAAAAATAAAATAAGTCAATGGTAAAAAAATTGAAATTTATTTAAATATAATGCATGAGGGGGTGCTGAAAAGTTGCCCATTTTATCCCCTTCTAAAAATTTGACCACTCATCAGAATTTTTTTTCCCTTTTTGATAAGGCCAAAAACTTTTCAACACCATCCTCATACATCTTATCCAATCATTTGTGGAAAATGCAGTTGTTTACTTCATGTTGAGTAATTTTACAAGGTGCTGGAAATACTAGGATATATTGACAGATGATCACCTTGATTAATTTGTTCAAATTCTCAAGACCTTTCAAGTACATATTGTCTAAATAAGAAGTCAATGTACTACTTACCTGCATTCAAAAAGTAATTATGAAGACTGTGAACAACAAAATCCTCAGTGACACTGCACACTGCTGCCCTCAAAGATTGCCCCAATAAAGAGCCACCAAATGCAACATTGTGCTTTGGGTGGCCGTACAATGGATTACCTCTGGAAAACCAAAGAAATACAGTTTACAGGAGGCAAAATGGCAAATGAACTGATTGCATACAATTAGAGATTGATAGAAATTATTTTCAGAATTATAGATTTTTTTTTCTATCAGCTTCTCACTAAGTCTGCCAAACACATGCCATATGTGTTATTTGGAAGGAGGAATATTGAATGGTCTTCCTGTTTGTCACATGGTCCATTTATATCTTACTGACAGACTGGAATAAATTGAATCATTTTTAAACATAACTCCTGTAAAGATTTATAAGTTCAAGCATAACGATAATGGCAATAATAATCATAGAAACAGAAAAATAATTTGGTACACATCTTCATTCAATCAAATGGTTAGTACTAATTTAAGGCATAAGTTCCTCAACTTAGACGAGAAACACTTCCCAAGAAATAATCCCTTTAGTAAGATTTTTAATAAAAATACACTTAAATGAAGCTACAACTGTAGTGATAACCTTGAAAAGATTATCAAAAAGTGTAATAATAAAATTTTGTACCATATAAAAACCTAAACAATAAAAACCATTTTAAAATAACAGATTATCTTTCAATAATAAGGTGTGTGGAAATAGAATATCGCTTCCTAAATACTTTTGACACTTAAAAGAAGTCAACAAAACCCTCATGGTAAAATGGAAAATATTAAAAAAAAGCTAGAACTTGTAAATCTTTACATGAGTTGGTTCCAGTGGACATAACTATTTACCCTTCAGGGTTTATCAGTAATTTACTGCTTGTACTTTTGAGGGTTTTTTCTTCGTCACGTACATATATATATCAGAATAGCAAATATTTTCTTTAGATTTTCCTTATTTACTAATCATGGATAAAAACTTTGTTTTCAATAGTAGTAGACAGTATTAACTGAAACTATGAATTTGAAGTTAAATCACTTGACATCACTGAAGTAGTGAACAGTTTGCTTTGATCTGAAGTTCAATGGCTCATCTCAGAAAGATGTTGGGAATATTCCAACTGATGAGAATTACAAACCAATGACTCAAGATTATAATCCTTCTCACCTACAACACAAAGCACAAAAATTACAATAAATAATTAACGATGAAAAGTTTTAACTTACAATATACAATTGTGGTGTTTATTATAACATCAGCATTCCTTTCATGCGACTTTACCTACGACCTTTCCTCAAAGAAACATTTGCCGCCTTTTATTGTACTGTTTATACTGCATTTATTTCCTTTCTTTCAGGTGACAACAAAAATTAAAATCGTTGGAGAGTTTGGTATTTTAGTAAACATGTACCAAAGAACTTTCAAAGTTTTAATAGAAACCATCCACCTTAGTACCAAACTTCATAATGTCTTGGGTTCTGTTACCAACCTTACTTGCATTTAGTAATAAAGGGGAAAAAAAGCGGGAAATGAGGACAAAAAGAAATTAATACACGAGGCAATATAATGCAAACAAAATACAATTTAATAAACGTACACACAAGACAATATAACAAATACAGTAATTGCTTAGGAAAGAGCATAAGTTAGTGAAGCTACAAGCTTCTAGATTCACATGGATTGAGAAAAACATTTTTTACCAGTTCAAATTCAGAAGATATTTAATGTTACAAAACCTCTTTTATGAGGGTCTCAATAAGGACTTGAGGGAAAAAACAAATAAAGCAGATATGGGTAGTGACTAAAAACTGTTGCCACACAAATGGAATATCAGATTTTGCAATTGCCCAGGTGGAGGAGGGGAGGGAAATATGGTATAGATAAAAAGTTATTAGCAAAAAATATTTGAATTCATAAAATTAATTCTTCCTCCCCTTCAAATAAGAAAAACTAAGGTTATTTGCATGTAAGAATCTGAGAATAATTATTCAGTAGAAATATATACATTCTTTTGGGCCTTTTTCCAGAGCAACATTATTGTATGAGTGGCAGAGCCAGTTGCTTCCATGTTGACTTCAAGGACAATTTGTGTGATAGAGTACCTGTCAAATAAATAAATAAATAAGTTTTTGCCATGGTTTCTGAAGTACAAAGTTTTGCATTAAACTGTAGCAAAATAAACCACTTTTTACTAATTTCCACCACAGCATTAATTCCAAACTATGAAAATATGGACAATACCATAATGGCTCGTCAAGGCTGCAATAGTACATCATGGATTACTCCATTATAGCATCACCAACTAATGCAAGAGTAAAGATTTGTTTATGAGAATGTTGAGGGAGAGGGAAAGCAAGTTAGTTTGTGACCTCCACTGTAAACATACCCAATCTCCATAGCTAATTGATAGTTGATCACTGCTTTATCCCATGTTGTGTTTTAATTGATCCTAGGGCCAGTCTGGTACAAATTAGTGAGAATAAACACCATTAGATGTGACACAAATTGACCAAGAATTTAGCACTTAACTTACTCCATTATGAATAACATTTAGATAATGAGAGCAGCTAAACTGCTGGGACATTTATCCCCAGACAAGATTAATGGATAGAAACGGTGGAGCAGGACCTCAATACCTAACTATATCAGTTCCCAACCCGCCGATCCACATTGGTATACAGCTGATGGCATAAATATGCTTTTAATGGCCCAAAAAGGTGATAATTAGTAGAAGACAGGTCTAATGAATAGAGAGGATCAAGCAGGACCTCAATACCTAACTATATCAGTTTCCACCCCCCCCCCCCCCGATCCATATTGGCATACAGCTGATGGCATAAATATGCTTTTAACCCTCTAGGGCCATTTGTATCATATTTGATACAGTATTTCCCTATAAGGAAACATTTGGTATTTCCCTATAAGGAAACATTTGGTATTCATTGACTGAGCAGTCAGTACTGCTTTCATTTGAAATTTATAAAATATTTCTCTTAAAAAATTTTTCAGGAAAATATTTCTTTCAAGGCTTGTTTGCATAATGTATCAAATATGATACGAATGGCCCTAGAGGGTTAATAGCCTGAAAAGGTGATAATCAGTAGAAGGCAGGTCTTTTGAATAGAGATGGATCAAGCAGGACCTCAATACCTAATTATATCAGTTCCCAACCCCCCGGTCCACATTGGTATACAGCTGATGGCATAAATATGCTTTTAATGGGCCAAAAATGTGATAATTAGTCGAAGACAGGTCTAATGAATAGAGAGAAGCAAGCAGGACCTCAATACCTAACTATATCAGTTCCCAATCCCCTGGTCCATATTGGTATACAGCTGATGGCATAAATATGCTTTTAATGGGCCAAAAATGTGATAATTAGTCGAAGACAGGTCTAATGAATAGAGAGAAGCAAGCAGGACCTCAATACCTAACTATATCAGTTCCCAATCCCCTGGTCCATATTGGTATAAAGCTGATGGCATAAATATGCTTTTAATAGCCTGAAAAGGTGATAATCAGTAGAAGACAGGTCTAATGAATAGAGAGGATCAAGCAGGACCTCAATACCTAACTATATCAGTTCACAACCTCCAGATCCAAATTGGTATACAGCTGATGGCATAAATATGCTTTTAATGGGCCAAAAATGTGATAATTAGTCGAAGAGAGGTCTAATGAATAGAGAGAAGCAAGCAGGACCTCAATACCTAACTATATCAGTTCCAAACCTCCCGATCCAAATTGGTATACAGCTGATGGCATAAATATGTTTTTAATGGCCCAAAAATGTGATAATTAGTAGAAGACAGGTCTAATGAATAGAGAGGATCAAGCAGGACCTCAATACCTAACTATATCAGTTCACAACACCCTGATCCACATTGGTATACAGCTGATGGTATAAATATGCTTTTAATAGCCTGAAAAGGTGATAATCAGTAGAAGACAGGTCTAATGAATAGAGAGGATCAAGCAGGACCTCAATACCTAACTATATCAGTTCACAACCCCTCGATCCAAATTGGTATACAGCTGATGGCATCAATATGCTTTTAACAGCCTGAAAAGGTGATAATTAGTAGAAGACAAGTCTAATGAATAGAGAGGATCAAGCAGGACCTCAATACCTAACTATATCAGTTCCCAACACCCCGATCCACATTGGTATACAGCTGATGGCATAAATATGATTTTAATGGCCTGAAAAGGTGATAATTAGCAGAAGACAGGTCTAATGACTAGAGAGTATCGTGCAGGACCTCAATACCTAACTGTATCGGTTTTTGCTATGGTTTCTGAAGTACAATGTTTTGCATAAACTTGCAGCAGGATAAACCACTTTCTACTAATTTTGTCCCACAAAAAACAAAACAAAAGGAGATAAACAACAAAGGACATCTTGACTTGGGGTGGTTAATGAGTTGGAATTTAGTCTGGCTGACAAGTAACATTACTAAGTAAAGAGTTTGTCCCACACTGGCATGTCTATTATTCTTTAGCATTTGGGTCAAATTAAACTAAGATTTGTCAATAAATAATGATAATGAGTTTCAAATCAACTGACTGCCTACAACATAAAACAAAAATAAAACAAATATACCTAATTTGTTAAAACTCACCTAAAAACATTAGCATCTTCTTCCAAACGGGTCATCTCCAATAAGAAGTTCATATATTTGCCTGGTTTTACACCGTGTTTTTTCTCCATAAATTCAGTAACAGTCTCAAATTGTGAGTCTTTACTGATTTCTTTGGCCATGCTACTCTTTCCTCTTGAACAAGTAAAAGATGAATCAGTGCTAAAATTTCGAACTTGGAAACTGTTACCCCCACAAATGTCAGTTACATTTATGAATGTACAACTCGTTCTCCTCCTCCTGCCCTCATCATACCAACCAGTAAGAAGAATACTTTTACTGTTACAAATAGTAGTAATGTTAGTATTGTTGTAAGTACTTTTACAACTCCCAAAAGTATTACTAATAGTGAAATAATGTTGACCTAATGAAGAGAAATATCTTTGTCCCCAAAATAATGGGGTTGTTAAAAAACCTGATGGATTACAATTGCATTTAGTTAGCTTATTGCAACCCATATCTCTTGTAGGTAGAAACAATTTGCCATACATTGATCCAACAAAAGATTCTACTAATCTTATAGTTTAATTTTAACTCTTTAAAATTATATCACTTAATACGAGTTAGTTTTTTTTTTTTGTTTTTAGGTATGTATATTGCTGTTTTTGTTTATGTCAGCTTACTTATCTGGGTCAGTTTCCTTTTCTTCTACTTTAACTTTCTGGTTGTACTTTCTAAATCAAGCAAAACGCATACCAAGCAACACCCCACTTTTTAAAATTACTGCTATGTTATGGCAACGTATTTATTTCTTTTCTATATGGAGTATATGAAATTCAAGCAACGAATTACCAAGTATTATCAACTATCTAGTACGAGCCTTCTAATCTAATGAAAATAAAACTTCTCTTTCTCCAGGTATCTCTGTCCCTTGTTTTCTTAAGAAAAAAGAAAAGCAACATATTTTGCACATCCTGTGTCTCAGAAAAGAACCTAACCTGGAGAAATTCTGAAAAGACAAAAACAAATATATCTATTTTAGTCAAAATGTTTCTTGTATTGAACTGTTGTTTTTAAGGTTTCCTCTGTGAATATTTCAGGTGAAAATAAGTGAGTCAATATGCAAAACAAAACTGAGTTTAATAATTTTACCGATGATTTTAAAAAGAAAAGAAATTTCAATTACTTTTTTTACATATCCCCTCCAAAAGTGGTTTGCATTGCATTTGTGAGAAAAAAACAACAATTGGAGTAATCAACAGGCACCTTTGATGTTACAGATAAAATGAAGGTTACATAATGCTAACCGAGTGTTACGTCATCAAATGAATCTGAAAGTGACAAATACATACAGGCTCTTTCGATTGATTTTTCTTCTTTTCTTTTTATTATCAGTATGTAGGTATCTTCACTAATTTGCTGAAAAAAATAAAAAATAAAAAAATAGTATAATATAAAGAAAAAATTCCCTAAATTTCATAAAAACAAAATTTTTCCATCAAAATGTTTATGTTGTTATTAAGAAAAATGATCAAAGTATTTTTTTTTAAATTTTTAACTATAACACATTCAAAGTTTGGGCAATATATCTTTTTTTTTTCTTTTTTTGACAGCAAGTGACCAGATTTAGTATGGCTAATGTAATATTACGAAACTCATTCTTTCCCAAGAAAAACAGATTAATTTGGAAATTCTTGTAAAAAAATCAAATAATTGTCAATTTTAATGAAACTTTCAGGGCATATACAAAAATGAATAAAATTATTTTTTTTAAATTATTATTTTTAGAAAATATTGGTAAAAATATTTTTTTACATCTGTTACACCCACCTCCCTCCACATAAATTCAGGAAATTTCAAGAAGTTAAATTTTGTATTGAAAATTTGTTTTAAAAGTTAAGTGTAGGACTCCTTGGAGAATGTAAATTGCAAATCATCTATTTTTTTACCAAGCAGTTGGCCATTTTTCCAAGAATCTATTCTGTATAGTAAAATAAAAAAGGTCATTTGAAAGATCAACACTCTGTGATGAAGAAATACTTATATTTTAAATTTAATACTTTAAACAATACTTGGGTAAATGAGATTAATTTTAACTTTAAATTTACTAATTTTCCAAAAATAACACACAAGTATATTTTATTTTTGCAAGATTTTTAAAACTGAGACTTAACTTTTGTTTACAAATGTGTCAATCGCTCAAAATTTGAAAAATAAAAAAAAATTAAAAATATTAAATTTTACCAGAGTAGTTTGCTCACTGAAAATACTTGATTTAATCATTTAGCTTTCAATTAAAGCTTCATGAAATTTTTATTTATTTATCAAAATTCATTTTAAAACTTAGGTATCACAAATTATTGTGAAAAAGTGGAGGTACCTATATGTCAGTCAGTTAAGTGCCATACATGAAACACGCTTGGGCGATCATGTCTCGAAAGAGACATGACTGACTGGGCAGAAGATTATCCCACAGTAGGTTGCCATTGCTTTCTGCAGTAGACTGGTTGCCAGCCAAGGCTATAGAACCCAATCTGTCCTATTATTTAACCCATAACTGGGCATGTATATGTAGTTGTGCTAAAATAATTGCTTCTCTTGGTACTTAGCAGTATGACTACTTAGACTAAAGATATTTTTTTTAAAGAGCCTGCTAAGATCCACTAGGGAAAGGGGGATGTGGAAGGCCATGATCACCAACATCCCGAAGGAACATGGCACATAAAAGAAGAAGAAGAAGAAGAAGAAGAATGTTCTTACAGTTTCCATTTTCTGGAAGAATGTGTAGAAACTGTCTGTAATGATTATTGTCCCAAATGATCTTGAGCAATTCATTAGCCATTTTCAATTGCTTATACTTATATGAAGTATCATACAATGATTGCACTGTTAATAAAATGTAGTGTTTCAAGGAGGAATACAAAGTATATTTCTTAATAGTACATAATGGCTGGTGGCCATTTGTATCCACGTATACCTGTCTACCATGCCGACTAGCCAATCCCTGTGGCAGATGTCTGCTCAGGCACATTAATTTGTTCAAAACCACAGACCTCACCTGTGGTTTATACTGAGTAGACCTTGGTTTCAGTTTCTGGTAGAGAACTGAAGTTAAAAATTGCTGAACCTGATCAATACTTACATGAGTGACTGCTTGAGAATACGGGATGTTGTAAACTTGAATGTGTGGATGGTGTAATTGATGAATAGCAGGAATAAGAAATCAGAGGAACAAGTTCAAATACCAGTCAAGTTTGTTACATTTCTGTGCAAATGCTCTTGGAAAAGTATTAATCCAACTCCTCTTACAAGCTATGGGTTAAATAATAGACTTTGTATAATTATTATTGGATTTTCCAGAAAGTTTATGTCAATTTTTAAGGGAAATTAAAACACCAAACAAGATTATGACATTAAATATTTATTCAACTAAATATGAGCCATTTTCTTGCACAACCTTTCTCCATTTTTCTTCACACTTAAAGACTACATCTTCCCAGAATTTTGGTGATTTCTTAGCAAAAAACTTATGAAGGTGGTTGTTTATGTCATCTAAAAAAATAACATTTTTACCAGTGAGAATATTTTGCAAGGACCTGAATAAATGAAGATCTGAAGAGGCAGTGTCTGGTGAATTTAGCAAGTGGGGTAACACGTCCCAGCCAAGCTGCAACAATTTTTGCCAGGTTGTGAAAGAAACATAAAGTCTGGCATTATCCTGATGGAAAACAACACTTTTCCTGTTTGCCAATTCTGGGCATTTTTTCCTGAATTGCTGTCTTTAATTCATCCAGTTGCAAGCAGTACATTTAAGAATCAAATGACTGATTACTTGGCAGAAGCTTATATTACAGAATTCCTTTTCAATTACACCTGATACAGAACATAATTTTCTTGAGATGAAAACCTGCTTTTGCGGGGGTTAAAGTTGGCTCATGTTGTTTATCCCAGGATCTTTTTTGCTGAAAATTGTTGCAAACAATCCTTTTCTCAACATCCATCACAATTTTATTAAAAAAGGGGCATTTTCATTGCATTTATATAGCAAATCACAGATAGAAATGCAATCCAAAAGATTCGTTTCACTCGGTTCATGCAATATCCAAATATTGCAGCTATTTGCGTACCCAAGTGTCACAAAGTCCTAACAGATGGTGGATTTTGATAAATTTAGTGTTTCTGCCAATTCCTGCGTTATTCTCAATGTCTTCATTTGATCATCTGTAGGTGTGGAGGGGAAGGTTATCTCCATGAACATTCTTTATCAATAGGGCTACAATCACCAACTCTAAACTCATCAAATCATTTCTGTACAGTTCTATCAGCTTAAGCATCTTCACTGTACATAGCACATATCTTTTTTGTTGCTTGTGAGTCATTTTTACCTTAAAAGTAACAAAAAAGCATGAAGTCTAAAATGCGCCTTATAATCTTCTATTTTCATAGGGATGCAAAATTGACATGAATTAAGTAATTTTAAACTTTCTTCTTCAAGGGATAGTTTCAGACTGTTGTTCTCATCTTTATTGCCATATTCATATTCACAACATTTCAGCCATCGTACAGGCCAGCCTTCTTCAGGTGATTGGAATTTCAAACCGAACCCTTTATTTTGATTGTTCTCATTCCATGAGTCATGCCACTACTGCATATCTTAGTTATCTCCCTTTAACTCAACTCTCTAAATTATTTGTTCATAATTCCAATCACATTCTGAACAGAAATATGGCAATAAAGATGAGGACAACAGTTCAAACAATGTAAACAGAATATCTACAATATATTAAATATAAAATGTTGGAAAGTAGTATTCATAGATTATATTCATTTTTAAAGAAAGTTAGACTTGAGACATTTTCGTCATTTTGCTATTTTTTATTAACTTTATTTTGCTATTTTTATTTCTTGTGTCTATTTCTGTGCAATCAATAACATTTTTCCTTTGTTGATATTTGCAACTCTAAGTTGTCTGTCAACTGATAAATGACATGAACCTTCCCCACTCCAAACTTATTACTATACACAATTTTTCTACCCACTTAAACTATATACAAATTTACAACACCCTTATAAAATCTGGGAAATAAAAAATGCAAATATATTGAAATATATTTGAACTTTAAATTGATTTTCTTCATTTTTTGCAGTGGCAAATAGGACAAGTCCTGGAAAAGTATACTAATTAGCAAATGACTGCTAAGACAGACTAGAACAAGAATCAACATGCATTTTAGCAAATCTGGCATGATTAGCAGTGTTTTTTCTACATGGAGGCTAAAACAAACTTATAAAACTATGAAAACACTATATTTTAAACATTTATTTTCAAACATATTATTATGTAATATTTATCATGACAAATCACACTTTTGTAAATACAGGAGTGTTGTTCCCTGTTTCGATTCTGTGAAATATTTCTGATTTTTTGCGTCAGGATCCGGATAGGGGGATATGAGATTAGGATTGCCTTCCATAATTTTATTTAAAGCTCCTTTTTGCATTTTCATCATCATGGATGGAAACGTGTAATGCACAAGTTGATGGCTTGTCACCACTTTGCTTATTGGTAATTATGTCGTTCAACTTATTATTTTTACAATTCACTGTCAGTCCATAGTGACTTAGGAAGTCATATCCCAAAAGTGATTTTGTAGTGTTAGCTACAATAAATGTCTACATGAAATTCCTCCTAACTTTTTTTATTGTCACATTTTGTACAGTCTGTTCAGAGCACTCTATTTTTACACTGTTTGCAGAAACCAGCACAATATTTGTATTCCTTGGGAATAATTGATACAGCTGCCCCAATATCCACAATGAACATAATTTTCTCGGCTCTTAAATGTGTAGTTACTTCCAAAAGTGGCGGAATAGTGGAAAGTATCACCTCCTGCCACACTAGTTTTTTGCTTTTTCTTTTTGTGCTGGTGAAGGTGGTCATGAGGACTGCTCTAATTTAATCTTTCTTTTATTCGGCCCATACACCATGGTTTACAAGATCTAGCATGGTGTGTATAATAGATGTGCAACCTGCATATTTTCGGTTTCTGGTCGAGATGATATGGATTTAAAGTAGATTGGAATTTCGACTACAGCAGTTTTTTTCTTATCCTGCTGATTGGGGTTGGGGTTTTGCTGATTAAAATACAGATCAGGTCATTGGCCATTTTCCCAAGTCTTTCTGTTTCTAAATCCGCTTGTACTGCTGGGACTGGTCTTGTTAATTGTCATTGCTTGGATGAATTTGTGTATCGCTGCTCATTCTAATTTTTGTACCTAACACCCTCAGTTCATTTAAATAAATGGATAGTCTTCCTGCGAGAGTGCAAGAAGACATCAATTTATCAAGCAACTTTGGCTTTGACATTTTATGCAGCGCTATGACTGCTTCTTTAAGTTTTTCATAGTTTCCTGACTGTAAAATGGTGGCTAGTAGTTGACATATTGTCTCCGTTGATAATGCAGCCAACACATGATAAAATTGCTGAACGGTAGTCCTTATCTTCATGATATTGAACAGTGCTTCTACAATTATGAACCAAGAAAGCACATTTGATTCCATGAACATGAGTAGTTTGATGGATACTGTTTGTATTGATTCACTGACCTCTGTAGATGCTGGATTCATGTCTATTTTGTTGTTAAGCATCTTGACTTATTTGAAGGGCATAAGAATAGATAAGTGTTTAGTTTACTCACACGCCATAGATTACCAGTGAGGTATGTAGGGATAATGACAAGCAAACATACGTTATTTTTAATGGAACAAGGTTTATTTACAAATTTGCACATTTGAAGTTTCAGTAGGTTATTTCAGGACAAGTAATCGAACACTGAAGGTTTTTCGTTTTAGTAAATTATCAAGAAGAGAAAATGTTCATATTAAATCATCAGACACAAAGTAATATTCCAAAATGCTTAAGACACATTGAGAGAGTTTATTTTTCACATAAAACATATACAGTTGTAGTCAACATGAATAAAAAGATATACTTTAAGGTACTTCGCTTAGGAGTTGAATAGAGTTCTTTGAAATTCCTTTACTCTCATTAGAGACTCATAATGTATCAGCATGTAATTTGACATCAGCATCATTCAGATGCATGGGACCCTGCCTTTCTTTCTCTCTTCTCTTGATTCAACTTTCTCTGCCTATTTATATCAAAAAGAAATTTGACATCTGCTTGTAAGCTGCTCCCTTTTCATTGGTCAAAGTAAATTTCACATAGGCTCACTAAACTTTGCTGTGGTCTTTTCTTTAGTCCAGAGAAAATCCCTTTTTCTATCGGTCAAAATATATTTTCACACAGGCTTGTGAATTTGAAAACAGTGAAGAAAAGAGAGTTATTTTTATTTTGTGTTCACCACAATCTGCCTACACAAAAGGTTAAATGTTTCATAACCAAACAGAAGAGGAATTAAAACATCTGATTATCTGCCTAGACAAATGATTAAATGATTCATACCCAAAATAATAAAAAGAAAAACACCTGATGATCTGCCTACATAAAAGAAGTGAGAGTAAAACGTTTACTGATCTGCATGCAAAAAAGTTAAATATTTCATACCCAAGAGAGACTAAACATCTGCGTACACAAAAGGTTAAAAGTTTCAAACCTAAAAGAAGAGAGAGTAAAACATCTGATGATTTGCCTACACATATCATTAAATGTTTCATACCAAAAGAAGAGAGCATGAAATATTTGATGACCTGCATGCACAAAAGGTTAAACATTACATACCAAAAAGAAGAGAGATTAAGACATCTGATGATCTACTTACACAAAGAGTTAAATATTTCATACCCAAGACAAGAGAAAGTAAAAACACCAGATAATCTACCTAGACAAATGGTTAAATGTTTTAAACAAAAGAAGAGATATTAAAATACCTGATGACCTGCTTACATAAATGATTAAATTCTTTAAATGCTTTCATAATAATGAACATTCGCATATAATAAAAGATCTAACCTCATGGAGTCAGCAACAAAAATAAAATGGAGGTATAGTTAATAAAACCTGGCCTTTACTCATTTGTTATCTCAACCACATTAATACCATAAATATAAGAGGAAGAAACAACTAAACCAAAAAGTAAATTTGGCTTTTTGGCCGCAATCAATGCTTTATTTAAAAATAAATCAGAAATCATTTGATAATAAAAAAATAAAATAATCAAAATGAAAGGAAGAATGTTTTTTTTTGTTTCTCATTTACTTATAAACTTAAATATAAAAAATAAATTCTCTGATTTATTTATTTTTCAAATTAATGTCAGTAATGACTTTAGAGAAATGATATGTTTCAGTTCAAGAGCATTGATTAAGGCCAAGAAGACAAAATCTTAATCTTCTGTTTTGTTCCAACTTTTTTAAAAAGTGAAGGGTCTGAAGAGCCAATGTGGCTGAAAGATGCCTGCAATTAGGGACAGATCGAAGAATATGAACAGAGTGAGAAACAAAATGAAATATTTTCACTAACATTTCAAGTTTAGTTTTTTAGTACTGAAATTGAAACAAGAAACATTTCAAAATTAATCAAAGAAGTTTTAACAGGTTCAATAAATAAACAAAACTTTACAAATATTAAATCATAAAACATTTCACACTTTTTTAGAATATTAGACAATAAGAAAATGATAAATCTTAGAATTATTTTTTATAATTGCTTGGGATTATTTTTAATTTTTCCATTTATAATTTATCAAGATATTCCAAAAAATATTTAAATTGTGCTTTACCCAAGCAGGAGTAGATTTCAATACCTTTACTCCACCATTGGATCAATACCCTTACCTGCCCAGTTGATCCATATCTTTACCCTACCATTGGATCAATACACTTACCCTACCATTGAATTCATACTCTTACCCAATCAACTGATTCATACCTACTGAATCCATAACCTTACCCCACCATTGAACCAATACATTTCCTTAGCATTGGATCCATACCTGACCAATTGATCCATACCCTTATCTCACCATTGGATTCATACCTTGAACTAAAGAGAATAACTGAACTCAAAATCTAAGACTGCTTAATAATAATATTAATCTTTTTTTATATCATTCATTTATTATTTCATTTCATTTATTTTGCAAATGAAAGAAAATGTCTTCTCTTTGATTTGAACCAGCATCAACAAGCTTACAAGACAAATCAAGACTGTTCCACTTTTATCACATGACTTTCCACTTTTTTGTATGAAAGGCTGGCACAAAAAAAGAAATAATGAAGACCTATTTGCACAAAGGCAGCTCAGTTTTCAAGCTGCAGTGAATCGTACTTCTCTTGGTTACACAATGCAGAAATATGATCCATGTCAGCTGCAATGAAAAAAGAAAAAAATTTTAAATATGCTTGGCAACTTTGTTGGTGCAGAACAACTTTTTTTAGGTTAATATTTTGGTTGGATGGCTGAGCAAATCTAATCAGGAGTTGAATGTCTACCATAGAATTTAGATAAAAAAAAAATCTTCTTTTTCTACAATAAATGTTCAACAATCTACGTAATACTGGGCAAATTTATTGTTGCTTAACTCTGCTGATCTAGCAAAACTGGGGCCCCTAACAAACTTTAATATAACATTATTATACTTGATATATTTGATGTCATATATGACTCATAGATATACATACAAATTTTTACATTGGCCACATATGCACCACACCCTCTCATAGGTTGACGTACAAATTTAGTGCATTTTGAGTAGATATCAACTGAAAATGCCAAAATTAAACAAAGTATCTATCGATATCTTCTTCTATGTGCCGTGCCCCTTCAGGACGTGGGCGATCATAGCCCTCCACATCTTCCTATCCCTAATAGCTCTTAACACGTTTTCTCCTGTTACCCTCCCAAACCTCACTCTGCCATCCATTTGCTCAAGCCCATCAAGTATGTTAAACGTTGTTTATCCTTGTCTCTCTTATAGGAGATCATATATTGACATGAAGTGTATATAAAAAAGAACAAATATAAATGCTCTATACATACTTTTCCACTTCATCATCGCAAATGGTGTCTCTTTTAATTGGCTTGTATTGTAATTCCAACTATCTAAAAATGCTGGAATATCAACTCGGAATGACAAATCAGGGAGCCAAGTTCGAATTCCAGTTGAATTCATTGCATTCACTTACACGGAAATACCCTTGGGAAAGGTATTAATCCATCTCTTACCTCCAGTTATGGGTTAAATAACAGGACAGATTGGGTTCTATAGCCTTGGTTGGCAACCAGTCTACTGCAGAACGCAGTGGCAACCTACTGCGAGATAATCTTCTGCGCAGTCATGTCTCTTTCGAGACATGATCACCCAAAGCGTGTATTACATATGGCACTTAAATGACTGACACTAGGTGTGCATTGTGGTACTGTGGATATCGGCTCAGAATAAGAAATCGAAGGGTCGAGTTCAAATTCCAGTTGAATTCGTTGCATTTAATTATGTACAAATAACCTTGAGAAAGGTATTAATCTGTCGCTTCTCTCTCCATGGGTTAAATAGCGCAAAAGATTTGGTTGGCAACCAGTTTACCATAGAAAGGAATGGCAATCTAATGCGGGAAAATCTTCTGCCCAGTTAGTCATGTCTCTTTTGAGACATGATTGCCCAAGCGTGTATCCTATATAATACTCAACTGACTGACATTTTAGATTTAGACACTGTTTTGACCACTTTCTCTTTAGTCCTTAGTAATTACTGTAACTGGCACAGTAAAACGCAGGGTCAAAGCATACAGTTCGTACTTTCTTATCCTCCTAAATCTGCCCACAAATGATAACATCAACACCATGTAACTTTTTATCCTTTTTTTAGTCTCTTTTAATATATTAACTTTGAACATTTCTGTAAGGTTGTCTAACCCTAACCTTTTATACATTTATTTCTGCTGCTGCTGTACTTCGTGTAGAATCTCTTTCTCTACATGTCGACTGCACTCACACAGCAACTTCATGTAACTTTCTTCCTTTCTGTAAACTTATCATTGCAAACTCCTGTAAGGAAACTATCTTCTACCTCTTTTACCCATTGAGATCCACAGTCTTATTGCTATATTTAGTCTTCAGCTCTCTTTGTCATATTTCTACTTTCTTTTTTTACCTTTTTATTTATCTTGTTATTTGTATAATTTGTTATCCTAGCATAAAATTATCAATGCAAGAAAATATCAATGTTTTTTAATAAATTCATCACAATGTTTTTTTAAAATATTTTGCTGTAAATTGGAGTTGCATTATGTTGTATCCTTTAAAGAGGTTACAAAACAGACAAGGTGGTACTCGAGTGAAAGAACAGCAACACATGCATAGATGAAAGCAGAGAGGTTTATCGTAAAGAGAATACACTACGGCAAGACAGGGAATCTGGTGGAAGGCTAGTAATTGCTAAAGTAAGTCACAGGTATCTCTTGTGCTCACTATGTATGGCTACGAATATAGTCAGTCTACATAGGCGATAGGGAGTGTGACACATTCTATTACAACACCTCCCTCGAGCTAATTTTCCAATGAAAGCAAAAAGCATTATAAACAAAAATAAAATAATTTCAAATGTTAAACCTCCAAAAATAAGGTGTTCATATTCAACATAAATAAAATTGTTGTTACAAGCAGCTAATATAAAGATCAGCTATTTTCATTTATATTCATGCGTAATGACCATGCATGAAAAAAGGAGGTTAATTAGCTTTATGAAATCTGTTGACAAAGATTTGATGGCACGCTTACATTTATCTTTTCAAACTTTTTAAAATTTTCAGCTGATAACTTTATCATGTCTAGATTTAGAACTTGTCTTATTCTAATCTATTTTGTTATTTATCACAAGATAATTTTATTAAATACTCATTCACTTACATACATTCATATGTGACATAAGCAAGGTGTGATGTGAGTGCCATATTTTTTGTCTTTTATTATTATATACATATAATTATATATAATTATTAAATAATAATAACATAAAAAAAACACAGGTATCACACCTCACCTTTGTCACAACACTCACTGGTTCTTTGGAACTCACTAACTGGCTTTACCTGATGATGACTTAAAAAGTCAAAATCTTTGATTATATCTCTTGTACTTTTCAAAGTCCAAAATGAATTAGACAATTTCTAACAGAATTTCCTCTTTGTCTAAGAAGGATTATTTGGAAAAGTTGATCAGTAAAATTACTTAACACAATGTCTTTTCGTTTGAATAATATTTGCCTTAAAGAACATTTGCTAAGTACACAGAAGATACATATTATATATATATATTGCATATTTTGGCAGATTTCATTAAAAATTAAAGACAAGGTGTGATGGCTAAGTTTTTTTATGTAATTTTTCATGAGATAGGGAGATAAGGAAAAACCATGATCGCCTATGTCCTGAAGGGACAGGACACATAGAAGTAGAAGATTTAATTTTCTATAGATATTACACGCACGCTCTATAAATTATGCATGCATACATACATATATTGTGTATGTGGGCAGCAATCTCTCTTTTATGCAGGTTTCATTAAAAATGACAGACAACATATTGTTAAGCTTTTTGATGTCATTTTTCATGAGATCTTATGATTTCTTTCTTTTGAGGACATAAATTATATAAAAATTGTCCAAATATTTTGTTTATCTGAGCCCTATACTTTTAGCCATTATTGAGGATGGATCTTATTTTACGTGTAACAGAATGTATGTAGTGTTATGTATGTAGAGTAGTGTGTCTGTTTTATGTTCTGAACACAGTAAGCATGTTGTTAGCGTGTTCATAGTTGATATCATTGACTGTTGGGTTTTTCTTTTTTATTTATAAATCTTTTATTATTTTTAGCCTTTTTTTTTGCATGTGGATGATGCTATGATATTTGTGTTGTCAACAAGTATGTTATGAACTGGGTTTGGTAGGTGTCCATGTGTGTTAAAATAAGAGAATTGAGTTCTGTTCTGAAAGATGCAGCATGAGTCTTCGTGTCAATTTCATAGTTGTATGGCTGATATAATTATTTATGAAATTGGTTGGATCAAGAACACAGTTTTCCAAAGGACATGTCAATTTGTAAATAATATTGGCTCGTTGTAGTTTGGATCTTGCGAGTAAATTGTTATTTTTGACAATGAAGTTAACTGTTTTAAATTTTGTATAATAGATAATTAATTTAATTTTTTTGTTTAAGTTAATAGGAGTTGCATATTTTAGATGATGTTTCAAAATGAAGATTCATCCAGTTTATAATTGCTATGCATTTGTTTTTTGTAGAAAATATTAATGTTATTGTTTTCATTCGTGATGCCATATGTATGTGGATAGTGTAGTGCTGTTTGAGTATTTTCTGTTGGAGAATGAAAGGTTGTGGTTGTTATTTCTCTTTTTGAATGGTCCCTCAGTGGCACTGATATAGTACATTGTGCTGTTGTTTGAACTTACCTTGGTTTTATATATTATATTTATTTGTTGGCAATTTCCCTGGAGTGGACATATTGTTCCATTTCTGCAGTTACATTGAGGTTCCTTGGTTGCATTATTGTAGGTTGTAAGCACTATACTATCCACATACATATGGCATCTAAAAGACAGAAATATTACACCAACAATAAGCTGGAAAATATTGGAAAAAGCACCTGCCTACAACAATATTACAAAAAAAAATGCCTACTTTGCCTACACAAAAAGTAGCAATAATATCTCATGCCCCACAAAAGAACTTACTAAACATAAGATCAAAAATAATTTCCAAATGTAGACATGAAAATTATCACAATTTATACCAAACGGGTAAAAAAAACAGTTACCCTATAAACATGAAAAGAGGAACCGCCAATACCATAGCCCTATCAATTATTTTCTAGTTCAAACTACCATCATAATAATTGCATTTATTATCATTCCACCATCATTACTAATCACTACTAACACTTTACAATAACTATTTGCTACCACAATTGTTATTATCATCAACCCCACCCCAACCATTACTACCACATCACAATTACTATTGCTGAATTAGTTTGCAATCATCAATAACATAAATTACTCCTCTCTTCCACAGCAAAATCAATACCACCACATAAAAACTAACAAGTATTACAAATTGGAATTTCTCCCATTTAAATATGTGCAACCACCAAAAACAAGCAAATAACCAGCTTTAAAATAATAACAAAAGTAGCCTTAAAAAATTAAAAATAATAGCAATTCTTACCTATCATAGTTTCACACAGACCCCATCAGATGTATATACGTGCATGCAAAAAAATACTATTCAGTGAACAAAAATAGACAAACCGTCTGCGTGTTGACATCACTCCAAAGTTGGTAGATACACTATTTGAAAGCAACAATCAAATGGGTACATATGTACACAACAGCACACACATATGCATATATATATGCCAAGTCTCATACTGTTCACATGTATTTATGATTGTGTGAGCCTCAGTGGGCGAGTGCATGTGTGTGTGTCTGCGTACAATAATGGGTGTACGAGCGTGTATGTATGTTCGTGTTAGTATGAGTGAAGTCACAACGACAATTTTTTGTTCCACTTCCATAAAAACACCAATATATACAACCCTACATATATCCAAATTTTTAAAAGATTAATCAGTTTTTCTGGCTATTACAGAAGCATGAAACCCAGGGTCACAAACTCACATCAATCCAACTGAAGATATATAAATATATATATATATATAATCAAACAATTTTCTCTGACCATCAATCTTACATTATTTAACAGTGGAAATGGAATTTTGAAATTTTTTTAAAAAAATAGTCAGATGTTCACACAATGCCCAGCCGTACACATCACATGATAGCTTTAAAGAACACTCCTTTTAAAAAACACTAAAATACAAAAAAAAAAATTACATTACAGTCAAACATGAGGAGATAATAACACCGGAAAAATAAAATCCTTGAAAATGGCCTGTGAAGAGGCCGAAAGTGCTTGGAGAATTGAAAATAATGGAATATTTTACATTCTTTATCTCCAGCAAATAGAAAACACATAAGAATACCAGTAAAATTAAATCAAAAATTTAATAAAGTCATCCTTGTCAGTTGTTTGTAACAAAACATGTTTAAATTAAAAATTGCTACCCAAATATACATTTTTTTTATTTGTAAATGAGTTATTACGTGACCTAGGTTTCTACCATGTGGTGTCTTCGGGTGATTTGCAGTAACTGAATTTACCATTTCTTTTTTTCTCACGTAGCGGTATTTTTTTTTAACGTGCAAGTTTCAAAATTAGAAGAAGTTATAATGTTTTCATCCATGGTTGTATGACCCAAATAGTTATTTTATGGTATGATTATGTTTTGTTTCTTTATGAAATTTTCTAAATTACTAGTAGAGCTATAATTCAGTTTGATTGTATTCCTATTAAAACTTTTGCTTAGTTCTGAGCTTTTTGGAAAGTGTTTATTGATCAGTTTAAAAAATATTTGTCCTATTTTGGTTTTTACTTCTAAGTTAAATGGTGGGTTGAACCAGATAATGTTTCACTTTCTATCATTGTTTTTTATTTGTCTGGTTGGGAATTGTATTCTAAAATGTTCTGATGGCCAGATTTTCTTAGTGCATCTGCATCGTTTCTTTTCTTTCCATTAATTATTGTTTTGAAACAAAACACCAGAAATTTAAATAGCATTGTACAAAACAAGATCATTGATAAGGAATGTAGCTGCAGGGACAAAAATAAATGCTCACTTCAAGGACTTTGTAATGCAAAAGGAGTTATTTACAAAGCAAAAGTACATGAGTTAAATGGTCAAAACAAAACATATTTGGGATCAACCAAAGATACTTCTAAAACCAGATGGGTTAATCACAGGTTTACATTTAATGTAGAAAACTTTAAAAATTATACAAAATTGTCTAGCCACATTGTGGAAATTGAAATTAAAATATGGAAAAAACCCAGATATAACATGAAGTATTGGGAAAGCAGCCAAGCCTTACAACGGTGGCAAAATATGTAGACTGTACCAGGAAGAAAAGCTAACTATTATGTTATCCCCAAACAAAAATGAATTGCTGAATGAAAGAACAGAAATTATGACTAAGTGTAACCATACCATAAAATTACCTATTAGGGTCATACAACCATGGATGAAAACATTATAACTTCTAATTTTGATAATTGCGCTTTAAAAAACATAATCCCCATTATGTGAGCATTTCTAAAGAAACTGGTAAAATCAGTTATTGCAAATTGCCTGAAGACACAACATGGTTGCATAATAACTTAATAACTCATTAAAAAATGAAAAATATTCAAAAGTTCTACAATATAATTGTATTGAACACTTTTTGATACAACTGTGTACTGGTCTAATTTAATGTAATCTTTCTGTAATGAAATTACTGTAGTCTTTGTCTTCTCTGTCGTCGTAGTCTTTTTCTTCTGTTTCTTCTCAGTCAAACACTTGCAGTCAACACCGGAACAAACAACACATGTGAGTTTCACAAAACTGAAACTAACTTTACCCTCACAAATGCTCAGCATTTATGCCTGCGAGGCATACGCTTATGTAAATGAATACGGGCCTTGCTCTCAGTCTGGTCGCACATGCGCACTGCCATTTTTGTGTTCGCCAACATGATGTTTGCCTCACCAAACATTCACTCATACATTTGTTAGAGGAAGCCACATGGTTTCTTGTTCAACTAATTTTGTTGTCATTCAAAAATATTTTGGGAAGCTAGTATAAAGGGTAGTCTTGTCTATTTTAAAAGAAACTATCAATTTTTATCAAAAACTGGTTTGATTTGTTTGTTTAAGGGCATAGCAATTTCTTATGAGTCATTTAATGCCAAAATTTTATTCTTTTGTGAGCTTTGGTAATGTTTTTCTTTACAAAAATGTATTGCTGGTAAGTTTTTCTCATGAATTTTTTTATCTTCATGTTTTGATGCCAATTTAGAGGGGGCTCACTATTTGGCAAATAGTTGCTTCTTTTTGAGTTGTTTACAATAATAATGATAATTTTTGTTACTTTCTTGTCTTCAGCCAAATTTTTTTAATATTCTCCATCTTCTGTTTAGTCACAAAATCCTGCTTCTTCAAATGTTTATTTACTCGTCAATCAGCTTTTTTTTGTTTATTACTATTTTCAGTTTTCTAAAATTTCTTTCTTGTCCTTGTAAATCATTTTAATTTCTTTTTCAATGTCCTATGATTTCTAATCAATGATTTTTTAAAATTACTAATGTTTTCTCATTAATCAGTATCTTTATAATATCTGGTTTCGTTTTTGAAGTTATATCTTTCTTCTGACCCATAGCAAATTTTATCTAGATGAAATCCTGGAATACCAATAACTATACAGTTTATTTACAATGGGATAAATAACTCTCAAGTTAAATAATAAAATATCACACTACCAAATAAGTTATTGTAAATATTTCTAATAAAAGCAGATGTTCTTATTAAAAATGTTGATAATTTGTTTGGGAAGTGTCAGGTTTTATTATGCAAACGAACTAAATGCAAGATACATTTTTATTTCTAAATAATTCCAGAATATTTCTAACGCTTACTTTACAATATCTTGTTTCTGTTTTACATCTATAGCTTTCTTATGACCCATGGCAATCTTTATATACCTTGAAATAAAAAAAAATTGCTAATCACAATATTTCTATATTTATTTATTTAAAATATGACAAACAACTCTGGAGTTGCATAATAAAATCTCATAAATGAAACTGCTTGGAAGCCGTCAATGGTTGTGCTAGTTTTAATCGTCATGACTGAGGGGTTGTCTGTACTCGTGTTGTTCAAACTGTTGGTCATGTGAAATTATTGGTTCTCTCCAGAAACTGCAACCAAGATTATTGGAGTAGATAGACTTAACTATCGCCTGGTTCACACTCCACCCACATCTTTTGAACAGGTGAAGAGGCTCATCCCTTGTTTCCTGTTTAGGATGTGGTTTCCAGCTTTCTCTTTTCCAATCATTTTACTCTTAAGTAGCCCCATGCGCATCAGTGGCGTCACCGCCTTGCTTGGGGTGATATGATTAGAAAAAAAAAAAAAAAATATATATATATATATATATATATACAGTACTGTGCAAAAGTATTAAGACAAGAACTATTTTTTGTCTATTATGAGGCATCAAAATAATGTTTAAAATCACCTCTGTCCTAACACTTTTGAACACTACTGGTAGTGTGCAAAAGTATGAGGACAGGGGTGATTTTCCTAAAAATCTCACTGAAATTCAAATACAGGGTGAAAAGCCAAGTAAATTGCTAATAAATATTATTTAAAACTAGGTGTAAAAGAAATGTATTAAAAAGAAGTTATATTTAATTTTTCCTATTTTCTATATATATATTTTTTCTATATTTGAAACTACTCATTATTCTATTATCCTTGGATATGACTGACTTTTTTCTTATTCCCCCTCTCGAGTTGATAAATCTAATGTTACTTTGCAAGACACACTTTGAGAACAAATAGAAGCTGCTTGGCAGGAGATACCATTAGATACGTTGAAGAAGTTTGTGATGTCAATGCCCGACAGAATGAAGGCCATGATCAAAGCAAAAGGCTATTATACTAAATATTGAATTTATTTTGTAACAAGTATTTTTTTCTTGTTAAAGCATTTGTTGAGTAAATCAAATAAAATTACTTTAATAAAATTGTTTATTTTCTGTCACTATGCCTCATAAAAGATAAAATAATTCTTGTCCTAATACTTTTGCACAGTACTATATATATATATATATATATATATATATATATATATATATATATATATGTAGAGAGAGAGAGATAGATATAGATATGAAGGTAGCTATATTTTATTAATTTTAACTAGTTTTTCTTTCATCTGTTTATTGTTGCTCTTGTTTATAATTATCAGGTTGTTTTTTTTATGTTCTACAACCATTAAGTAAAGAGTATGAATTTGTTGTGAAGTTATATTGTAGTTTATAATCAAGTAAGTATTCACACACAGATATGACTGCCATTCTTTCTAGGGTGAGATTATTTATAGCCCCCACCCCACTAATATTTAAACCAGCATATCACTATATCTCCCAGAAACATAAGGGTTTAGTGGCCTTGGTAGCTTGGTTACTTCCCCTCCATGACTGCTCCATTTGAGTAAAATCTCCTTTTTGTTTTACTTCTTCCAATAGAGTCTCTCCTTTTCTCTTCAGTAATTTCTCTCTCTTTTTCCAACAGTCTCTCAATTTACTTCTCATTCTTTTCTTTCTATCAAAGTTGCTATTTTTCTACCAATGAAATCTAACTTTTTTAACTCCAAGAAAAACTTTCTTTTTTTTTTTGTCACAATCTTTCCTAGCAAAGTCTCTTTTTCTATAAACTGAATTCAGCAAATATTAATTTTCTGGAAAGGTCCATAATTCAGTGACCTTCCTGGCATAATATTTCAGGTATAGAATATTCACTTATATAGGTAGCTGATGTAACATGTATTTTGGAATTAAATAGCTTTACTATGAGTTCTTTTTTTTCACTTTTTGGGCAATGGCTTCTTTTAAGTTACCAAAAGCTGTTTGTTGTTCTTTTGTCCAAATAAAATCATTATTTTTACAAATTAGCATATGGCTTAATTAAGTCTGGATATTACAGCAAAAATCTTTTTTAAAAATTCATCAATCCTAAAAATGATTACATTTCTTTTTTTACTTATTGGAGCAGGCATAATTAATATGTCCTATATTAAATCCTAGTCTTGCAAAATTTAGCCTATTAACACAAAATCGTTTTTTGAATTTAATTTGCTGCTTTATGTTGTATACAAAAGTGTTCTGAAATTTTTATCTATTTGAATTTGAGTTTTTAGATCTATTTTAGTAAATATGTTCATTGCAGTTAATGAATGTAATGCAACTGGTACTAAATTGTATCGAGCCTCCATTTCTAATGTACCTTCAAAATAACCCAAGTTTATTATAAATAGTCTCCCAAATTGATGCAGCAATAAATAGCTCTTGGATAATTTTGTTTACCAATGAATTCTCAAAAGCTTCTTGGAATCGATATAAGATCACTACCAGTGCCCTGTCTGCAGATCTCGGTCTATAACGTTCAATTTGATTGTTACTTGTATTTTTTTTTATTTTTTGTTTCTAGCAAGAAAACTTTTCATATTAGTTTCTGCATTACATTGAAGCTGTCCCATACATTTGAAACTCTCTTATTAAAAAGTTGCACACCAATTGAAAATGATTCTTTCAAAGTTATTGTATAATTTTCTAAACACCGAGCGTATGTCTTTTTTTAATTTGTGTTCATAACTGCAAAACAACCAGCTGCTTTATAGTCTTTTGAACTTCTTCGTTCTGGCAGTTGCAGTGAAACATTTCCACTAGACTTTAAAAAAAACCAGGTTCAACTAGTAACACTTTCAATCCTATCGGTGACACCATGCTAGTAAAGTTTAGTATTGTAGGCCAAATAATCACGAACATATTCGCACATACACTAATATAATGACTCCTGTTCTTTTTAAGATAAATATTATTGGACATTATAAATAGTTTAAGTTAACATATCATATTAGAAACAAAAATAAAAAAATAAAACGTAACCTCTAAAAAAAAGCTTAAATTAAGAAAGCAGAAAAATAAATGTGCAACCATCTTTCAGAAAAACAAAAACACCTACTTTTACTTGCCTAACAAACATTCTGGGATGCATAGTAATTTTAAAAAGTCCCTTTTAAATTCACAGTTCGTGCTTGGGAAAGTTTCTTAGAATTCTTTTTGTTCTCTGTTGTCCAACAAGCAGGAGAATTTTCACTTGAACTTCTAAATTCTTTCGTCTCTCTGCAGCTGGTTTGTAATTTTGTGCCTTTTTGATGCTTTTTTTTTTTAATGTCAAAATACCTTCCGCCCATTTATGTTGATTTGCCTTGTTCTAATGGGGTCAAAAAGTCTTCTCCTCCATCTACTGGCCTGAGCTCTATTTATTTCTTAAAATAGGCTCACAAGGCCCCATTCGGACTCTTACAGGGGTTTAAAACATCTCTCATTGGTCAGTATATGCAAAAAAATAATTTTTCATAGACTAGAAATTGATCCTTCCTAATTTTGGCAGTTTTTAACTGCTGAACCAAAAAAGATATGTGTAACACTTTTTACACAAACTGCCTGGCCTTTATAAAAATACACTTCTCACAAAAGAACATGTAATAAAAACGCCTCAATGATTAAAGATTTATTCAAAGCTAACATTTTAAAAGTAATAAAAATAAAATCAAAACACCCAGAAAAAAACAAACACTTACTAGCAATGGCCTGTGGTGATACTGAGCAAAGCGAGGGACCGGATGTTTGCCCTCAGAGATTCAGAAAGCAAATGACCAAAACTGATCTTTGCACATCTGGTTCCACGCAGAAGTTCGAGATAAACCAAAAATAAATAAATTTCAAATCCCTTTTATGGACCTGTAGCGGAACTCTGGATCCTGATTGGTCATCAAATCGCAAAATTCAAAATACGTCAGAGAAACGGCTTTTCTATAATTAAAGAAAAAAATCATTTCTGATCCACCCCACGTGACTTTTCAATATTTAAGGATGGTCTCTAACTGGTCATGGTCACTAGAGGAGGCAGATAGCTGACACACATCAAAGATGTAACTCTCAACTTCAAGTGACCCGGACATTGTCCTTTCTCTCTTTCTCCTTCTCAACAATTACTACTACAAACAACTTTGTCATTGAACATGAACTTTACTCATAACTTCTTGTTAAGGTTTATAATTGAACATTAATTTCTACAACTCTTGTTATTCTTAATAAATTTCTATTTTACATTCAAAGTGTATGAAGTGAGACTAGAGAGAGGGAGAAAAGCACAAGACGAACAGGAGGCAGATAGAGCTTAAGGAAGCTTTATTCCACAAACAAACGTTCACATAGACAGAGATAGTATCGTTCGTCCATCTTGTAAAGGTCCCTCTGTAGAATCCCAGGTAAAGGGGTGCAACTCCGTGATGTCCAGCAGAAAGACAGCGTGGGAGAGTTACACCATTATCACCACATTCTCCGCCGCCTAGAAAAGTCCAGGTCCACTAGCTTCTAAGAGACAGAGTAGCTTCAGGACTATCAGCTCAAACTGAAGATAAAAGAAAAGAGAAAGGAATCAAAGTAGGTAATTCTCGGTTAAGTACTGAGGTCTTTGTCTAACTCTAGAAGAACGTCGAAGGTTAGTTGTCTCCTGGTCGGTTGAAGGGCTCCTCAGGTTATCATTCTGAAGCCTAGGTAGGGGAGAGGCATGTGCAAATTTTTCCGAGTTAGAATCCGAGAAGTTGGCTGGGTCTTCAGTTGCCTGGTTTCTATGGTCCTCTAGCAGCGAAAAAGGAGAGTTAGCTGGTTCCTCCAGCAGAGCTATAGGAGAGCCAGGCTGGGTAAGGGCTTCTGTAGAATCCAGTTCTAGGTCTAATAGCATACTGTTTTCTTTCTCACCTAGGGGAGCAATATGGCGAAGAGACATGGTCGTTTCCCTTCCGTTATTCAACCGCACATGAGCATAGTTAGAGTTTGCGTCAAGAATCTCAACAGTTTCTACTAGTGGCTCATATTTACTGCCACGTACATGTCGCTTCAGGAGTGCAGTTTTCAACTTAGTTAACCAAGTAGGTAAGGATTCTCCTGAAGCTGATTTTCGTTGGAAGTTAAACATCCGTTCATGGGGAGTACAGTTGGAGGCAGTGGAAAGCAAAGAACGTATACAGTGGAGAGCTACGCCAAGGACTTTCTCCCAGCTAACGATAGGGAGATTACTCGACCTCAGCGCCAGGTTCACTGTCTGCCAAATAATGCCATTGTATCTCTCCGCTTGTCCGTTGCCTTGCGGGTTGAACGCAGTAGTTCAACTAGTAGCAATGCATCGAGAATGTAAGAATTCTTTCAGCTCGTCCGACATGAAGGCAGTTCCTCGATCCGAGTGCACAAAAGAAGGGTTTCCAAAAATAGAAAACAGGCTGGATAAGTGTTTCTTTACTGTAGCAGCAGAGAGGTCCGCACAGGGGTAGGCAAAGGGAAAATGGGAGTATTCATCAACCACAGTTAATATGTACTTGTTACGCGTGTTGGAGGGTAGGGGTCCCTTGAAGTCCATACTTAATCTCTCAAATGGTTGGCTTGCTTTTATGAGAGTTTGCGGAGATGTCTTCACAAATCTTGGTTTTATCTCGGAACAAACTTGACAAGATTTAGTTATCGCTTTTATGTCTTCGACTGAATAAGGCATGTTCTTACTCCTAACAAAATGCAGCATTCGGGTTACTCCTGGGCGGCATAAATTTTTGTGTAGATCTAACAATTTGTCAGTAGTGACAGTAGCAGAGCAAAATCGAGATAGCGCATCCACCGCAGCATTCTGCTTTCCAGGCCTATACACGATGTCATAGCAGAAGCAGGCGAGTTCTAATTTCCACCTAGTAATCTTTTCGTTTTTTATTTTGCTTTTACTTTGAGGGTTTAGCATGAAGGAGACAGATTTTTGGTCAGTGATTAGCTTAAAATGTTTTCCGAGTAACAAGTGTCTCCATTTTCTAATAGCTTCTACGATTGCATAGGCTTCCTTTTCCACGGCAGAATGCTTTTGTTCGGCTGAGGTTAGAGTTCTAGAAAAGAAAGCCACGGGCCGACCGTTTTGAGTTAGGGAGGCGGCAATCGCATGTTCGGAAGCATCCGTTTCAATTTCAAGCGGTGAATCAGATTCTATACTGGCCAGTGATGATTTAGCGATCTCCTTCTTGAGGAGAAGGTAGGCGTTAGCCTGTTTTTCATTGAGAGGGAAACTATTAACTCTAGTTAAGGGATATAACTTTTCAGAAAAATTTGATATTCACCTAGAATAGTGTGAGAACATTCCCATTGCTCGTCGGAGGGCAGAGAGGTTTTTCGGTATCGGTAGGTCAGTCAACCCTTTGTCTGTCGGGGTCAGGTTTTACCGACCCTTGGCTTATGGTATACCCAAGTAAGTCCACAGAGCTAAGAGAATAATAGCATTTATTTTTATTCAGGGTTAAGCCATACTTAGCCACACTATCCATAAAGCCTTTCAGGTTCCTATCATGTTCTGCTTGATTATGTCCGCAGATAGTGACGTCTATATAGGCATAAGTGCCTCGTAGTTCTTCCCGCTTTATGATATCATCAATCACCCGCTGGAAGCTACCCACTCCATTGGTCACCCCAAAAGGAATTTGACGGAATTGGTACAGAGACCCCGCAGCTTCAAAGGCTGTGTATTTACGCTCTTCTGGTTTGATGGCAACTTGATGATAGGCACTGGTCAAATCGAGCGTGCTAAATATTCGATACCCTGCTATTTTGTTCACTATGTCTTCTATCCGGGGAAGAGGATAAGCGTCCAGTAGCGTGAAACGGTTTATCGTCTGAGAGTAATCCACGACAAGCCTTTTTTTGTGGTTTGGGGGTGATATCACCAGTGTCTGGGCCCTCCATGGGGATTGAGAAGGTTCTATAATCCCTTCCCTTAGCATACGCGATATTTCTGACCAAATAAATTCCATGTCAGGAAGGCTATGTCTCCTGGATTTTATAGCTATTGGATGACAGTCAGAGGTCAAATTAGCAAACAGAGAAGGATATGGAATGTTATGTATAGCAGTCAGTCCACACACAGCAAGGGGAGGGAGCGATCCTCCGAAGGGTATTTTTACAGAAGAATGTTGTCGTAGAAATGCATGCCCTAGAATAACATCACAAGTTCGACATAACTGAGAGCTTCACATCCTTGTACTCTCTATTATTTAAGTAGAGGGATACTAGACAATGTCCTAGGGTAGTGGACGAATGAGAACTGCTAGCCATGAAAATTCTCTCTGTACTTGGCAAGACAGTTAGTCTAAGTTCTCTAACCTTGTCAGGGTGAATAAAATTTTCGGAGCTACCAGTATCAACGAGTATATCGATAGAGTTACCTTTGATAGTCCCACTTAACATCGAGCGCGATAGGTTCTCGGAGAAATTACTTGCAAGGATGGACTTACCAGGATTGATAGCAGCAGCAGCCATAGTAGTGGTAGTAGCCAGAGGCGACTTACAAACACGTGCGTAATGTCCACTTTTTTTTTGCAGTTTTTGCACGTAGCATTCCGTGCCGGATACTTACTTCGGTTATGTCTGTTGTTCCTGCAAGAGAAGCATAGTCGTGAGATAGCGGCTATAAAATTTTCTTTGTCGCCTTCTTCTGTCCGAATAGCAGCAATGGAGTTCCGGACTGAGTAAGACGCTAGCTGTTTTTGGGCCATCTCAAGCGTGAGGGCCTGGTCGTAGGCGTTTTTAAGGTCCAGTGTTTTATTCTCGAGTAGTCGCTGCCTGATATAGTTGGACGAAATACCGTTTATGAGAGCGTCACGAATGTATTCGTCCCTCACTTGTTCTTCCGTCACAGCTCAGAACTCGCAGTCTTTGGCGAGCTTTTTTAAGGCTCGAACATACTGGTCGACAGTCTCGTCCGGTTGTTGTTTCCTCGTGGCCAGAACATGCCTACTGAATATGACATTCTTAGGCTGTACAAAAACACTTTCTAGGACCTCCATTGCCGAATGGTAGTCGTCAACGTCCGAGACGAATTTAAAAATAGCCGGCGAAATTAGATTAATTAGCAAATTCAGTTTTAGCCTGTCTGCGAGTGGTGTTTCTTGAGAGTCGCGGGCTGTTTTCTAAAAATATGTGGAAGGATTTCTTCCAATGCCGCCATGTGTCCGCAGCGTCAGGTTGACTCGGGTCCAAGTTAAGTCGCTCGGGCTTCAGGTACTTCTCCATATTTTGTTTGTGGAATAAATTGAAGTGAAACTAGAGAGAGGGAGAAAAGCACAAGACGAACAGGAGGCAGACAGAGCTTAAGGAAGCTTTATTCCACAAACAAACGTTCACATAGACAGAGATAGTATCGTTCGTCCATCTTGTAAAGGTCCCTCTGTAGAATCCCAGGTAAAGGGGCGCAACTCCGTGATGTCCAGCAGAAAGACAGCGTGGGAGAGTTACACCATTATCACCACAGTGTATATTTTATTATTCCACTCTTTTACACTGCCAACAACCAACCTTCTGATGAAAACCCTTCTGATGAATATTATTCAACATAAAACTTGTAAACTGTAGGGAGTTTGGTTAAGAAAGACACAAGGCCAAACAAAACAAACATTAACCAATTCCCTACACTTCAGGTCTATGATTTTGTTATGCAGTTATTGTAGCAGGCACCCAAGTGATATTGTGGTGATACCGACCGAACAAAAGTGATGAACTGGATTTTTGCTCTCTCACAACAAAAAAGCAAATGAATAAAACTTGTTGTGCACATCCGAGTTTGTGCAGATGTTCCAGTTGAAAAATAAAAATTAATCAAATATCAAATTTCCATTTCGCAAGCCTACTTGAATTTTATTTACCAGCCAATGGGAAGCTCAGAATCAAATACAAGCGTGAAATTCAAAATGAGCTTTTGATCCAAAAAGTGGATATAAAAAGCGGAGACAAAAAGCATCGTTAGACAGACGGTGATAGGCTAGAATAACCAGTGCCTCCCCTTGACTTGTCGAGCGGCTACTATGCTGACCTCTTTCCTTCTCCCTGTCTTAAAAGCACTTATTGACCTCAGGAGTGACCTCTTCAAAGACATTCCACACAAACCAACTTATTGACCTTAGAAGTGGCAACCTCAAAATAAACATTCATCACATTCCTAAGCCTTTTATCTTTTTCAGCATTATATTTTCCATGAACATTCTAACCTCCATTGGACCTTTATTTCAAGTATTATTTTAATTGTAAAACATTAATTGAAATGTGTATGTATAAATGTTATTTTATACTCAAATTGCCTTTCTTGATTTTATAATCATTTTATGAATTATAGTGGGCTATCTTCCACAAGGCCAAATTCCGTTAACCTGCAACGGTATACAATTACCCTTCACTAGAACGAAATCCGACTACAACTAGAAAAAGAATAAATAAGATAAGAAACTACCTGCTATAATATAAATATATAAAGAGGAACATTCAAAGAATTTGAATTAATTAATAATAGTCTGTGAAAGTAGGTTGTTGACATTACTCTCTGGCAAACTTTGAAGGAAGAGTCAGAAATAAGATAGAAGAGAGAGAGAGAGAGATTCATTTAGAGCACTGGAATTAATTAAGCATTCATGAATTTTATCAAATTTCTATAAGTTTTTCACCTAACTGAGCAGATTTGTTCTATATAAGGTACTGCATCAATATAACATTCACTAACTTCTGAAAACAGATTCATTTTATTTTTATTTATTTAATCATATTAATTTTGATTTATGGCTATTGTGTTCATCCATATATTATGGAACCTTCCTATTAAAGGGAGATAAACACTCGATCACAAGAACGACCTTTACAGAAGGAAAATAACAGGTATTATTGAGCTTTTAATTTTGTTATTTTGTCATAGATAAAGGAAATATTTTGCTAACACATTTTTCTCACATAATGAACGACATTTGGGACTCTTTTTCTATAGGTATAAACATTTGTAAAAGTTACTTAAATTCTTGCTATTTGAATTGTTTACTTTTTTTGCGTGTGTTATTGTTGAGGAGTGAGTGAATATCCTTACAAATTTGAATTATGGTCGGTTTTAAACAAATTTTTCTTTTCACGAAACACTGCTTATCCATCTCTATTTTAGAAACGACTTTATCTTTTTTTTTTTTTTTTTTTTGTACAAATCTTCAGACTCTCTGTGGCAGACTTCTTAAGTTGATAAGACTTCGCATGGGTTACTAATCACAGTGAAGGCTGAAATCGTGTTTCCCTGTTTTAGAATGTCCACCACGCAAAAATAAATAAATAAATGAGATGGGGCAAATTTTAAAACAGGTAAAAAAATGTAACTGACTTTCCTTATTCATAAAGCACATTTAAAGTTTAAGATTTAAAAGAAGTCGTGCAAGTGTCTGTTTAAGTTTGACTTTGAGTTGATTTTCTAAGCGCCGCTTAGATGTGGCACAAGGCCAAAAGTATAGGGTACCCAGTGAGGATCGAATACACTAATCAGCTTGCTTACCATCACACTAACATCGAAGTATCCCTGTCTTTGGTTTGAAGAGTCTACCTCGATGTTCCTCGAGAAAGGATTCGTTTAAAAAGTTTATTATTCATTTGGTGGCGTGTGTTTACTGTGGCCTGAAGCTTGGATATTATGGCAGATCTATGAAATATAATTCGACATTTGTAATCAATAATTTATTATTCAAAAATATGTTGGATTCCATTTTTACCGGGAAAATGTTGAAATAAATTAGGCTGCATGATTGATTTTATCATCGAAAGGAGGTTTCCTAAAATGAGTCTCGTTCAAAAACTTAACATCTGATATAAGGGGGGTAAATCAGGGTTTGAAATAAAGTCGACTAAGTAAAGATCATTTATTTCTTAGAATAAATAATGAACCATTTTGTAGGCACCTCCGAAAATTCGCTAAAAAAAAAAAGAAAAAAAAAAGCATACCATGATGAAAAAAGGCCGAAAACTTGATTAAAACAAAGTTTTATCGTTAAAGTCTTTAGTTGTTGTTATTATTATGAAAAAGAAGAGGAAAGACCCAAGTTATTATTATTTTAAGTTTGTTTTTTTTTTCATATTTTCTCGCACGTTCGAAATTTTAGTTAAAAATCTTGTTTTTCTTGCATTGGCGGATGAGCCAAAGATTGAAAATTTTTTAGGTAAAAAAAAAACAACAACACATTGTTTTGAAAATTCTTGCAAAAAACCAAATAACTGTCGGATTTTCATTAAATTTTCAGGACTTATTCACAAATGAATGAAGAAACTATTTTTAATTTTTTTTAGACAACCTTGGTAAAAATATATTTGTTTTTACATCTCTAGTGGAGGAGGTATATATATTTTTTGTTTGTTTGTTTTATCAAAAGGAATATTTAATTTATTTGACTGCGTGAAATATTCCAACAACATTATGGTTGTATGTAATGTAATGAATGAAAAATCATAAACGAAAAGATTCTTTAAAACAATATTTTAAGAACTTTATATATAAATTTACATAATAAAATTTGTTTAAGTGTGCATTCGTTGAAAGAATATGCACAATTCAGCCTAAAGCTTTGCTTTCTTGGTTGTAAAGAAATATGTGTTTGTTTTAATGTTTCAAAGTTATTTACCTTGGATTAAAATTCTGTTCGTCGAAAATTTTTAATTGAAAATGACTTTTGTTTTTTTTGGTAGGTTTGTGTTTTGCACCGTATGGCGAATAAAGTGGACGGTTTGTGCTTCTGTTCGTTACATGATGAATGGCATTGACGGTCTGCTTCCTCGTCTTGAATTGCTTCTCACTACAAATTTAATTATGTGACCAACTCACTGGAAATTTGGCGCAATTTTCAAGCTAAACGCGTTGAGTAGACATTTAGAAATATTGACCAATCAGAGCTCTTGTTTGATCCACTTGGCCTTTCGATTGTACAAGCCTTTTATTATTATTACATGTGACTGAAAAAAATTGTTGCTAATAAGTGTGATCTTCATATTTATATTAGTTGAAAATAAGGGCAGGGCTCCTTGGAGAAATCATCAATTTATTTTTGTCAAGCAAAACCATCATTTACCGAAAATCTGCTCTGAATCATAAAATAAAAAAATGCAATAAAACTAAAGCATTATTTAATTATAAAAGCTTTTAATTGCTTTTATAAATAAAATAAATTAAGGACTCTATTGTCTTAAGGATTTTTTTTCAATGAATAATTTTTACAAAAATTGTTTCCATTTTTTTAAAAATAGAATTTAAGTTTTACATCTTTTAAAATTTTGTATTAATTTCGTCTTTTTAAATTATATTTTATTAAATAAAAAATATATTTACTAATCATAAATGGAAAAACTTAGTACAAATCATCAAACCCCACTATTTTTAAATGAATTTTAAATTTTTTGTTGCCTATAAACATGCCAATTTTTGTAGATATGGGTTATCATACACAACATTATTAGAAAATAAGTGTAAATTTAAGGCTAGAAACAATCTAAAATTCTATAAAATATTAGATCATAGAGAATATTGTCTTAAATTTTTAAAATTACTGAGTACTTAACAATAATATATAAAAGGCATTTTTAAGATTCCTTTTTTTTTTTACTGTCTACTCACACAAATTCATTGAGTAGGTTATTTGTCATTAACCACTGCATCTTTGTGTTCAATACATCCTGTGAGTGTTGGGTTCTCCAGGCCCTCTTCCTTCTTTTCCAGAAATTTCAACTGTCTCTTTCTGTTTGTAAGAATAAATTTTCTTGCACATAGTTCCTATTCTCCTTAAAAATTTTCTCTTTACTTACATCTGTGGCATTCTCTGTATTTGCCAATACAACCATATCTCTGTTCCTTTAAGTCTTTTCATCTGTGAGGAGATTGTCCAGTATTCATTGCTGTATAGAAGATTGGATATTACATAGCTGTCTAACACTCTTTTCTTTGTTTCTAAGGGCACTCATCAGTAGAACCATATCTCCGTCCCTTCAAGTCTCTTCTTCATCTGTGAGGAGATTGTCCTGTATTCACTGCAATATAGGAGATTAGATATTACATATGTTCAGTATTTTTTTTTTTTTCTAATATTTACAATGGACTTAACTTATTTTCTGGAAGACATCTTTTGATATGTGACTGGATTTTTATATCACATTTTCTGCCATCTGTTACATATGGAATGCATGGTGGAATAATGGGATAGCAGCTCACATTGAGGAATCGGAGAGCCAAGTTCATGTTCATTAGATTCACTTACGTGCTAATGCCCTTGGGGAAGATATGAATCTTTCTCTTCCCCCACCCCACCCCAGATTTGAGTAAATAGTAAGACAGATTGGGTTCTATAGCCTTGGTTGGCAACCAGTCTACTGCAGCAAAAATTGGCCAACTACTGCAAAAAATCTTCACACCACATGCGGTTGGAGAGCCAAAAAAATGTCCCATGAAATGTCTTCTAGAGAAGAAGCCGGCTTAACGCGCACAGGATGAATGCCACCACCAAGTACAAGTATTTTAGCCAAATAGTTGGATTTCGGTACCTGTTTGATTTTGACATCCCCAATGTGTAGCTCACATTTTGATTTCTCTCTTTTGCTGACAACTATGGGTCTTGTGTTTTTTTTTCTTGTTGTGTATTTGTTTGAAACAAGTGCCAAAAGGAACATGTTAATTCTAAGTACAAAGGGAAGTAACTCACACTTATGCCCCCCCCCCAAATAAAATCCCATACACAAATTCAAACAGTGCTTTGAATCTCAACCTTCATTTCACTGCATTCAACCCCATCCCTCAACTGATCCGATGTAAACCAATTCCTCAATCGTATGGTTAATTATAAGTCCAACTGTATTGATACTGTCTAAACTTGTTCTGATCTATGAAGAGAAATTTGTTCAACAGCTGGAAGTGTTACTGGACAATCTTCCTCACCCACGATTTCTCCAGCTGCTTTTTCTGGGATTTGAGGTCGTTTCATTTTATCCACATTGATTTCTGAAGGTGGCTGCTGAGCAATAAAATTTTCTGAAAGAAGAATGATAGCTTGTGCAAGTTAAGCCAATACGATTCCATGCTGCCGTTTGGAAGACAAACATGTGTGCATGTTGAGGGTTAACCTCAGTTTGATCTCCCTCCTCACAAGAAATTTGAGAGCAGAGTTCAAATTCCAGTTGAATTTGTTGCATTCACTTACACACAAATACCTTTTAAAATGTATGAATCTGTTGCTTCTCCCTTTAGCTATGGATTAAATAACAGGACAGATTGGATTCTATAGCCTTGGTTGGTAACTAGTCTAATACAGAAAGAAATGGCAACCTACTGTGGAAAAAACATTTGAGACACAATCACCCAAGTGTGTATTACATTTAGCACTTAACTGACTGACCTCAACAATTAGTTCATATTTACTTTGACGGTGCATTTTTTTTTTTTTTTTCTCAGGGCCAGAGTCAGATGTCAACTGTCCTGGTGTTGATTTCTGCCAGGAGTTAGAGTTGTTCATGTGGAGTACATAGTAGAGATTGAATTGAATGTCTCACATGTAGAACGCACTTTCTCATGATTCTATAGGTAAATACTATGACTTCAAGGCTAACAATACTGACCTCCAAATGTTACTGTTTTATCCTTCAATCTGTACATTACTTAAGCACGTAGAAATAATACCATACAATTGTAAGGTGTTGTTTAACTTAAGAACCTCGTCTTTCCTCTCCCCTTCAGATAAGTGATATTGTTGTGGGTTGCAAATCAGAGAAATCATACCAGAAGAATTATTTATAAAACGGATAGATTTTGTTGCATGTTCATTACACATATCCCACAACATGTACATTAAATAGAAAATACAAAGAAAGTTTGGAATGCATGAAATCACCATAAGACAGTGGGTGTAGATTCAACAATAAAAAGATTTTTCATACACATTAAATATATATGCACAATTGAAAGAATTCTTGTTGCTTGTGGCATTTAAGACAATGTTTCAATGACTGTTCATACAAAAAATTGTTCAATGAAAGTTAATATTTCTGGTTTGTTAGGAAAATTAAAATAGACTGGCTGCTGCAAAGGAAAATTCTTTAGTGTTTTTGTTCAAATTCTAGTGTGTGTGTTGTTTGTTACTTAGAATTTGAGTCGTAAGGAGTTACTTCCCTTTAACTGTTAGGCTAAGTGGATAAAGTGTATAATTGCTTGTGTAGTGAAAGAATGTTCACTTTTTAAAGTCAATTGTAGGTCGGATATCACGTGATCAATTGATGATTGAGTGCTGCGAGAGTTTGTGAAAATTTCTAAAGTGATGTTGAGTCAGTAAATGGACATACGCGGGGTCTAGAGGCATCTCTCGAAATTTGATGACTGACTGACTGGAATTGAGTTGTGCAGTTGTTTAAATAAACTTGAGGTTTTAAAAACTGGCTCCAGGAGCCTTGGCGGGAAAAGAGATCTATTTCAACTTTGCTACAGTTTAGTGTGTCTTAACTAATGAAAAATTAAATTTGCAGATCTGAAGTGGTGATTTGAGAAGTATGCATCTTTTCGAAAAGGGGTGAAAGGTTTGTGTGGAAGATTCCACAATATGTTGCCCTCTCTGAATGTCCATATGATGACATCCCAAAAACAAAAAACAAGTTACTGAGACACCTTTCGACGTTTGCAGATGTCATATGTTTCACTAAGAAATCAAATGGAAATCTTGAGTATTTGCTGATGACAGTCAAAATGTATCCGTACGTAAAAAGGGGGGTTTGGTCTTTTTAAAATCTATAGACAATCTCTTAAATGATTTTTCACTGTAAAAATGCTTTGACTAAAAATACCTTTTCAGCATTTCAAACGATTATATTTCAATTCTTAACTGAATTTTGTAAATAAGATTCCACTTAAGTCAGTTAAATGCCATGCATGATAGACACTTTGGAGATCATGTCACAAAATAGACATGACTTAGCAGAAGGTTTTTATTGCAGTAGGTTGCCATTACTTTTTGCGGTAGACTAGTTGCCAACTAAGGCTATAGAACCCAATCTGTCCTACTATTTAACCCATAGCTGGAGGGAGATGTGGTGGATTAATACCTTTTCCAAGCGTATTTGTAGATAAGTGAATGCATTGAACTCAACTGGAATTCAAACTCAGCTCTCCAATTTCTCGTTCCAAGACAATATTCACTGCACTACAACCATTCCCAGAATTAGGAGGTCTTTGTTTTATCAGAAAACTAGCAGTATAGCCTGGCATTGCTCGGGTGTAATGAAAACTTTAAAACTAATCCATGGTTCTGGAGCTCAGATGCTTTGGACATTGGCACAAAAAACTAAAAAGCAATGGTTGTTTCCAGTTAAAGCGAAACCATAGACTGAAAGAAAAATCAATGGATGTAAGTAAAATTTTGATTTCCTGGTATCAATATCAAATACGTTTTTTTCGTCGTAAACTGAATTTTGAAGGCTAAATAAGTCCTCTGAGTAAATGGTATCATGACTGAGACTAAGAACTACAATTATACCTACTTAGAGCCAAACCCGAAGCTTAAAATAAAAACCTGAAAACTAAAATAAAAGGGCTGAAAAAATACAGACATACAGGCAGATAAAGACACACACACAAACATCTTGCCTTTTTATATATATATATATATATATATATATATATATATATTATCGATGTTCTGCACTATTGTAAGAACTGCAACCTTGAAACTTTTGAATATTGTTTCTTATGTCTTTGTCTATGAGTGTATCAAATTTGATTAAAATCAGACCACTCCTTCTATAAATCTGATTTTTTTTATTATTGATTTTCGATATTTATTGGGGGTACCTCGACACAAAACCTAGCTAAGAACACTCACAAACACTTATAGTACAACAGTGTTGGTTCAGCCATTTCGAAGTCTATAGGTAACTGACACACACATACACACAGACAACATTCCATTTATAAATAAGTTTAGATTTAGATTTGGGTATCAATTTGGTACAATATGCAAACATAGCTACAACCAACTGCAAAGTCTACTCATTCGTAGAAGCGGGCGAACCCAGAAGGAAGTGAAAACATTCCGGTTCTGGATTCAATCATCTGTGAGAGATACAATAGCTCAACAGATCTATTGACAAAAGTGAAAAGACACATTTGTCTCTGTTGAACGTTATCAAGCGGCTGACAAAGTAAACCTGGCTGCTGCTCTTGAAATGAACCTCCAAAACAAAATGGCTCTCCTTTTAATCACTGTTGAAAAATTTTCCTGCCCACCATGAGCATGGCTGATGCTAGCCTTCTGGAGAGCAACACACTGCGTGTTCTTGACCTCACTTTTTAAAGTCACCTGATGTGAAACGACTTAATTGAATCTATAGCTGCATCTCCTGCTTGGAAGTTAAGGACTCTGTGTCTGTCTTGCACATTTATAAATCTACCATTTGTTCGTGCATTGAATACTGTTGCCATATCTGGTCGGGTGCTCCTGCTATTCATCTCGAGGTTTTCGACAAAATCTAAAGAAGTATCTCCAATGTCATTGGTTCTGATTTCAGTTAATTTCTAACTGATGTGACATATCTTTCCTCCCTTTATTCTACAAATATTTTCAGCTCAACTGCTCTAATGGGCTATTTTCGCTGGCGTCCAGTCTATATGAATTTAAGCGTGCTACTAGATATGCATCTAGGTCCCACCCTATTCACATTAAAATAGTAAACATAACTGCCACTTCTACTCCAACAGTTTCTTTTCTTGCACATCCCACCTGTAGAACACCCTTCTGTTTACTTGCTTTCATAATAACTAAAATCTCCAAAAATGTAAATGCAATGTCAATTGCCATCTTCTGTCTTGCTGAATCCCATTTATCTTTTATCCTTTCTTCAACACCTCCCCTATCCTATCTTTTCTCTCTCCGTAACCCCCTGTGCACTAGTGGTGGTCTTGCCTTGCTTGGGGTGAAATGGTTAAAAATAAAATCGTAATTTTTGTTGTGCTCTTTTATATTGTTACTACAAATTGTAACATTATCAAGATATGCAAAACAGTCAGGACCAGTGTATTTAAGTAGTGCTCTGAAGCATATACTTTCTTCACTTTTGTGTTCTGTTATTGTCTTTTAATGAACAGATTCCTGATATCGTCTTTGCATACCATCAACTCTGTGCATTATAGGTTTTCTGCTTAAATTTATAAAAGTTTCTTTGTGATGCTAACAACAAGCTTATAAAAAATGAAATAATGATTATCATCATTTACTAATGTTGTTTTTTAATTTCTTTCTTTCCAGATATGCAAGTTGTTTAAGCATTGTCATTAGTCAAATTCTTCGCACTGACCATTGCTGCCTAATGATCGCCCCACATGTAAAATCATTGAGGAGACCAGCACAAAATGTCTCCTACTTTGCTTCCATGTTGTGTCGGCATTGCCAAAAGGCAGTACCATTTGATCAAACTCCCTCAAGCAATTCCTCCAGTTTTTCTGGACTCACGATACCCTTAACTTCTTCCAGGCTTACTTCTTCACCAAAATGTACACATTTTGTCATACAGAATGTTCGGCATGTTTCAAAACAAGAACAACCAGACCTGACTGAATCCAAAATATTGAAAGATGATGAAACAAATTCATCAGAAAGTGAAGCCTGTTGTTCAGAAGAGAAAGATGAAAACAAGGAATTCACACACGTGAAAATGGAAAAATTGCTTTTGGAGACTCTAACTGAGAATCGAGAAATGGTGAAATGTGTTCCGATCGTTCCAGGTAAAGGTCCACCACCTGATCCACCATTGGATTGCTGCATGAGTGGCTGTGCCAATTGTGTATGGATCAAATATGCAGAAGAAATGAGGGACTATTACTGTGAAGAGGGACTTGAAAAAGCCTGGAAAGATATAGAAAAAATTGAAGATGCAAACCTAAAAGCCTACCTCAAACTTGAACTGAGTTTCATGACTAAATGAACTAATTCACTCAAGGAAGTTGGCTCAGAATACGAAAGGCTTATACAAGAGAATGTGTTGACGTCTTATCTTTTTACATATACAGTGGCCCTCCCTTATCTACTCGCTTACACAATTTCATTTAGTCTTTGTCAACTCCAGAAATAAACGAGTCATAAATTTTTAATTATGGCCTCAAAATACAAGAGCAGCAGTAATTTGGACGACAGAAGTTATAAAGTGCTTCAAGTGAAATGGTGGAAATTCACAAGTGAATAGGGAAATAGAAAATATCTGAAGTTACTGAGATCTACAGTAAGAACAAATCATTTATCACATAAGTTTTATTTCACTATAAAGTTGTTATTTTTCTCTTCTATTAGTTGTTGTTAATCTCTTATTCTCCCTCATAAGATCACTCGTAAAAATATTTCTTCTGTCTCATAACTTTTATTACCGTCCGCGTATTATGTATTTATTTACAAACCACAACTGCAATAATTTGAATCAATTTCTTCCTTCTCCTATTGACAAAACTGAATTCTATAAATACAAATTTCTATTCCTATGCATACCTATCTATGAAAATGACTAATTTATAAATGAGGCATTATCATAGGTATGTTATTTTTCTTTTTTTTATCATTTCAACCCAAGTAAGGTGGGACAGCACAGGGGTTACACTGAGAGAAAAGACTGGGTAGCAGGGTTATTGAGGAAAGTATAAAAGATGAATGGGATTCAAAAAGATGGAAAATTGCAATTGACATTGCATTTAAATTTTTATAGATTGTATACATAGGAAAAGAAATTAATATATATAGAATTCAGTATTGTCTGCAGTTTCAAGTATCTGAGACTTTTGGAACATATCCCTTGTGGATAAGGAAGATCTACTGTATATAAAAATATATATATATATATATATATAAATTCTACATACTTTTGGAAGCTAAAGGATTCAAAACAGAAACCCAAAGTAAAATGGAAAATCCTAGAAAAAACTAGAACTTGCAACTCACTTAACAACATCTGCTCTTTATGTCTAAGTGAAAAACTACACATTCTTCAGTACCCCAACAGTAACGATTTATTAAACTGTAGACGAATTAGCAGTACTATGCAAACATCGCAAATATTTCTCGCTAGAATTTAAGTAAACAAACACCCCGCCCACGAACCCCCAAAAAACACAAAAAATACACACAACCAACTCTATAAATAAACAGAAAAAGACAACAAACCCCATACCATACCAGCAAAAAATAGTGCAGCTGCAGCAAAAAAGTAGAAAAATAAATAAAAACATCGACACAAAAAAATAAAAAATAAAAAAACAAAACAATCACACACCCCATTATAAAATAACCAAAATTAAAGTAAGAAGAAACCAACCCCAAAACAAAACACCTACCAACCCCTAAACCAAATAACACGCAAGGCGCCAGCAGCCTAAACCCACACAAGATAAATAGGAAAACCTAAACTGAACTCAGCCACAAACAAACACTTAACCCTAAGACTTTAAAAAAGTCAACAGAACTCAAATTACAGACCAACCCCACTAACACCTAAAAAAATAAATCCAACACGAATAAACAGTCTTTTCAACTAAATAATTCTCATTTCAAAAAAATCACCTGAAGAAGAAGCAGCCCAGAAACATGGCTAGCTTCGAAACGCGAAAATTTTTGTGTAGTGATACTATGAATTTATAAACCATTGTAACAACTATTACACTATATATATATATATATATATATATATATAATTATAAATTATAGTTTAGAACAATTTACAAATTATCATCTACTACAAAGTGTACATTTTGTTTCGACATTGAAAGGACAATGTCTCATCAGGTAGTGTGAAAGGAAATGGAAAATTCTTTACTTTATATTGGCGAATTATGTGTGAGAGGGAAATGGGGTGGAAAATGGGAAATCAAAGTTGGAAGTTAGAATTTGAATGAAAGGAAGAAAGGGGACGAGGAGAGGTGATTAATGGACGTGTTGAAAATTTTATAAACAGATTTAACTGTATAAGATAAGGGATGGTCCTTTAAAGCCTTCATGGCCAGTCCTTTGGGTTTAACAAAGAGAAAAAAAGAAAGAGAAAGAAAATAAGGAACTGTATATGGGGTGGGGGGGGAGTAGATGAGGATGGGCTAAAAATGGGACAGGAATTGGTATTGGATAAAAATATCTGTATTAGTCAAGTATACACTTCACTAATGTACAATTTGTAGGAGAGGATAATTTGTACATATTCTAAACTATAATTAATAATAAATATTCATAGCTCTATTTTTATATTGAGCACTGTTTTAAATATTGTTAATATTTTCTTTGTTCCTTATTCACTTGATGTATACTAGCAGTATAGCCCGGCGTTGCTCAGGTGTAATGAAAGCTTTAAAACTAATCCATGGTCCTGGAGCTCAGACTCTTTGGACATTGGCACGAAAGACTAAAAAGCAATAGTTGTTTCCAGTTAAAGCGAAACAGTAGACTGAAAGAAAAATGAATGGATGTAAGTCAAATTTTGTTTCCTGGTATCGATATCAAATAAGTCTTTCCGTCGTAAATTGAATTTTGAAGGCTAAATAAGTCTGCTGAGTAAATAGTATCATGGCTGAGACTAAGAACTACAATTATACCTACTTAGAGCCAAACCTGAAGCAAAAACTAAACTAAACGGGCTGAAAAAAATAGACATACAGGCAGATAAACAGACACACTCACACACACACAAACATCTTGCCTTTTTTATATATATATATATATATATATATATATATATATATATTATCGATTTTCTGCACTATTGTAAGAACTGCAACCTTGGAACTTCTGAATATCATTTCTTATGTCTTTGTCTATGAGTGTATCAAATTTGATTAAAATCAGACCACTCCTTCTATCACCCGATTTTTTTCGATTTTCGATATTTATCAGAGGTACCTTGACACAAAACCTAGCTAAGAACACTCGCAGACGCTTATAGTACAACTGTGTAAATTTTCAAGAAAATCAGTTCAGCCGTTTCGGAGTCTATAGGTAAAGGAACACACACACACACACACACACACACACACACACACACACACAGACAAAGTTCCATTTATAAATAAGTTTAGATATAGATAATGATATCAAATCTATAAACAGAGAATAATCCAGATAGATCTTTTTAATATAAAATATTAAAGAGATAGATCCATACTGAGAGTTCAGTATGTACTATCCAGAGCAATATGATATACATGAAGGAAAAACTCAATGCATCATTAAAACCAGTTTTATATGTGTGTGTGTGTGTGTGCATGCACACACACACACACAATCTAAAATAGACAAAAAATGCAAATAAAATGAGATTTATTTCAAATGTGCATATATACACTGAATAGAGATATTTGGTCATTTTAGTCTGGCACTACAAGTCCATAAAAACGAGGCATCCAGCAAGGAAGGAATTTGCTTAGCAATAAGTTATAAAATTAACATGTTAACCATCTCTCGTTAGAAGATTAAATGGAACAAATTGGAATTTTGTACATTTTTACTAATTTTATTTCTTTTTACCATAGCTCATCTCATCCATTAATATTTATTTAATAACACCAACTAGAAAAGGGCCTGGTTATCATCCCCCTCATTAGGAAGGACTCCAATGCCTATATGCATGGCCTTGGTGTTTATGTCAGTGAACATCTCCATCTAGTAGAGTGATTTCTCTTGAATCTCTAGAACATTTCTAAGTGTGTGTCTGTCTCTGTCTACTAAGCTCTGTTAGCTATCTTTTCTTTCTCTACTGCTGTCCATCCTCTCCCAACTGTTCCATGCTAGACAGCATCTTGGACAATATAGACAAGGCCATTTCCTCTGATCCATTTGCTTATATATTTGTGCTTAATGACTTTAATGCCCACCATGCCAAGTGGCTGGAAAACTCTATCACAGATTTTGCTAATGTTCATAACATGAAATTTTCAATCACTCAATTTCTCACGCAGGTGGTGAATTTCCCCACGCGTTTCCCAAATAACCCTGATGGACTCAGCTCATTACTAGATCTTTGTTTCACTTTTATCCATGACTCTTGCCATACAGCTCTGCCCTTGTGGCAGCTCTGATCATGCCGGGGTCTCCATTTATATCTGCTTCCACTTCCACTCCCACTCCTTCCAAGAACCTGTTACCAGCAGAATATCTTACTGCTATCAAAGAGTGGACTGGGAGGCACTTGGAACAAAGTTTTTAGTCTCTCTGTTTAAGACTGTGCATCCGAGGTCTCCTCCTGGATGAAAGCCTGCATCAATGCTTTCATCCCATGCAGGAAGTTGAATTTTGAACCTCATTCTTCCCTTGCTTGCTTGACTGCCATTGCTCACAGGAACCACTTCTTTACTGGAGTGATGTGTCTGACCATAATAGATGCATTTTTGTCTCTGCTTGCAATGAATGCAAACATGTCCTAAATGATGCTAAGCTGTTGTTTGCTAATAGAATGAAGCAGAATATAGCATCCTGCAAGAAATAACTCACAAATAATGAGTTATCAAAAGTTCCCTTCAGATTAACATCAGAAAACCAATGTTTATAGAAGTGGCAACAAAAATAACGTTCACACTAAATGTTGTGACAGTGAAAAATTGAATTTATGCAATTTACAAAAGTAACATTGTAATAAAGACCAATACTCTCCTCTTGAATCAACCACAAGTTAGGGAGTCAAATACATTTTGCATTTAAAATTTGTACAGTGATTATAATGAACAATGAGGTTTGTCAAAAAGGATTAAATCACAAGTGCCAGAGAACATGCTTCTTTTTGTTATTGATCTTCTCTGAATATTTGTCTTTAATTGGATGTCAATTTCTTGCATAAATGCAGTATTTCATTTGAGTTGGCAAACGATATATTAAAAATTTTAATTATCAATTCTATAAAGATGAGTTCTCAGCCGCAATTCAGTTTGATTTCAAAATTAAACTATTTGTAAAAATAAAAAATTTTTACTATCCAAAAATCACTGCTTATTTATCTGATGATTCTATTTTTTTCTCCCAAATATAGAATGCCGGAAACAGTTGAAGGTCAGCACAGTATAGTGTCCAAAATACAATGCCGGCCAAAATCGAAAGGCCAATGAAAATAAAGAAAATATACACTTTATGCGTAGTTAGACTCGACCACTTATTTAAGTAGAGCTTCAAAAAATGAAAAATTAAGATCTATTTTTGCATTTGTTTTTTGTTTTTTGTGACAAAGTTGTAGATTTTCAATACTATATCTCATAACCAGTTAATACTAAAGAGTCTAAATTTAGTATCATTTGAAAGAGAAATCAACTTACTTTTTTCAAACTAACTTTTAATACTTGATTTTCTGTGTTTTTAGATACCATTTGCACTAACCTCACACATTCAGATTTTTCAACAATTCAGTCAGGACTCTCACCATTTAATAATTGAAATCTCTAAAGTGCTGATAAGGTTAATATTTGCCAAATTTATTTTCTCTTATGTTGCATGTCTATTTCTTCTATTAAAAAAGATATGATTTTCAACACTACCAGATCCAGGAATTAAACTCCCAACTATCAGGGAAGCGAAGATGTTATAACCAATAAAATATGAGACAATTGAGTGTTGAAATTTTTTTTCAAATGTCCTTTCTTAAATTCTTAAGATTGTATATGTCACTATGCTAGGTCTGCTGAGGAGGCTGTTAGTCTCTAACAGGTATGCAGATTCTTTCAGTTGTCTTCTCCCTTGTGTTGTTCTATTACAATCGTTGATGAATATCCTTTTCTTTTTCTTTTTTTACTATATGTAATTGGTCATCCCCGGTTTCAAATTCTCTCCTGGAATAACATCAGATTGAGAAATGACACTCAGCAAAAATTCCAAGTCCTGACACTCGTACAGTTTCACCACCTGAGAACAGCTATTAGGTTTAAGGCTTTAAAATTTCAATAGTAGATTCTTTAAGATACATTACTTTTTGGATTAAAGCATTGCTTAAAACCTATCAGTTCAATTCCTAGGTCTGGAAGTGCTGAAAATTTATATACACTGGTTCAGTGTAAGATAAACTGCTGAAGAAAGCCATAGAGTTCAACAGCCAAAACGTGAATATAACAAACAAGATAATTATGCCACTCCAAATAGCAAAACATACAGTAATGCTTCTTGTTTATCAGATAAATTCAAACTAGTAACTTGGAAAATACTTTTTTAGTATTTGAGGAAAGGATAAAAAAAACATTGATTGATTTTAATTTCTTCAAATACAAAAATATTTTTCAAGATTACATTATTTTTTTCTAGTTAGCTGAAGTGGTGAATATTATTAATATATAAAATAGAAATCTCTATTTTGTTTATAGTTTGTTTCTTTATTTTTGTTTCTAGATGGCTTCCGTTTTTCCAGTTGGTGTTGAGGTTTGAATGATCGGAGGAAGTGGAGCTGAACTACTATGCGTGATCATGGTGGTAGTAGGTTGTAAGATTTCTAGGAGATCCGTCGTGGGGATTGGAACTTTTCTGGTTATAGGTCGAAGTTCGCCAGCACATTCTGTTAGCAGTTGTGTTGTTGAACCCTGCTGAAATATACATAAATAGTCAGCTTAATAAAAGAAAAACATTTCATAATTAATCATAGAAGTATTGCAATCTTTTTATTGCCCAATGAAAATATCAAATTTAATGCAAGTTGTACATTTTTGTTGTTGCAAAAAGTAAAAGGAAATGTGAAAATAAAACAAAGATTAGGAAATTAATTTTAAATTTTAAATTTAAATGAATCAAAATACAACAGAATTTTATCCTTTTTTCTTTTTTTTTTTCCCTGATACCCACCCCCAGGACTGCTATTCATCCAATAACCTTTTCTCTGTCATCATTTTCCTGCAAAATGTTGACTAGATTCTCCCTACTGGATGGCATTTCATCCAATGATATCTATCTTAGTCTCTTCATTATCTATCTATTTATCTATCTCTCTCTGACCTGACTTTTCCCCTTAAAGCAATTACTTTTCATTTCCATTTTGACTTAGCAAGATGCAATGTCTGTTTTTTAAGTATCACTTCCTGTTTTCATGCCTCATGGTTCACAAATTTGACTCGAATTTGCTTTCATCATCTGTTAATCACAGCAAACACTTTTTTTTTTCTTTTTTTCCAATGTATTAATGGCTGTTTTTGCCTTGGAAGACCAAGTAAACCAACTTCAATGGAGTATATCATGTGTGGGCAATATTTTTCAAACTGTAGTCCATATGATCTATGGCTCGTTACAAAATGAGCCACACTACTAAAAAGATTCAAGGTAATTTTTTTTCATAGTAGGTAACACCAGATATTTTCACTACTGATAACCATATCCATAAGTGTATACTTTAGAAATGAGAGGAAAGTTTTTTTTTAAATGATTTTATAATTAAAAAAAAACAAATGGAGTCTGATGACTGATTATCACATGTCACTGAGTGGGATTTATTTCTAATTTATTCATTTGAAAATGAAATTTTATGAACATTTCCTGTTTCAAAATCAAAAGATATTTATGCATATGATCTTCCTTAATGAAAATTGACAATGGTTTAAAATGCTGACAATATTACTTTCCCCAAAATTTTACAGAATTCGAGAAACATTGTTTATGTATGTCGTTTTGTATGAGAGATTGTGTAAGTGAACAGATGAAAATAAACAAAAAAATCTTTAAAGAAAAGTTATTTTCCTTATGGAATTAAGTGTGGTATTCAGAAAGACAAAACAGGCCACAGTTTGCCCATAACTGATGTATATATTATGCTGTGTTTTGTAAAAAATGGTTTATGTTGCATGTCATCTGCTGCAAAAGGAATTGAAAAAGTTAAGTCATCTTTCAATTGTTGAGTCTACGTTTTAATGTTTATACACTGACAGAATTGCAACACTGAGCAAATCTGAACAAATTTTCAATGTTACCTGTACAGTAAATGATCACAAAAGTTGGTCCCAAAAAACCAAAAACAGGAAAATTGGTACAGTTGTTTGAAACAAAATCAAAGGAAAGAACAAAAACCCCAAATTTCTATCTTTGTCTTCATATCAGTACATGCAGAGGTTAAAATATAACTCTACACACATCCATATCCAATATAACTCTACACACATCCTGTAATAATAATAAGACTGCACTTTTACATAAATATAACTGTAAAAATGGTGAATATCAACCTATGAGAGATTATTTGATGTTTTTATTGTCCTTGCTGACATAAAGGTTGTAGGTGGGGTAACTGAATGAACCTGGTTTTGTCCAATTTGTGTTCAGAGGGAAACGAGCCTGAGCCTGATGCCAGGGGTTGGGCTTGTGTGTTTTGTGTGAATACACTGGAAGATTTCATGCCCCAGGTTTTTCACACAAAACCTGTTCTCATCCCTGAACTCTACACAGCATCATTCATTCAGATCATAAGTAGAAATGTACAGGATGATGTATCATAAGTGGAAGTGTGAAGCATAGTGTATCCCAGAGTCCTGCTACAAGTAAACAATCCTCAATAATCAATGCTGTCACTTGTGGGGTTACATTTGCTTTAATCTCTACTCTCAGTGCCATCCAATATATGACCCCTCTTACAATGCACTGATCTTAGTGAATGCTTGTACTGCGTAACCATCCAGAACTTGGTCAAAGGGTAGAGGAATGTTCATTGTACCAATGTTAACAACATCAAAGCACCATCAATGCATCACATCTTACATGCATAAGAATCCTCTAAAACACTGTTCTCTCTCTCTCTCCTATCTCTTTAAAGCACTCAAGCCAACCAACTATCAAATGACTCTAATTGAACCAAAAAAAAAAACGTGTGTATCTCCATAGCCTAACATTTGCTTGCACTGAACTTTATCATTTGTCTAAAGCTTAGACACAGATCCTGCACTGGTATATGGGTATTACTGTGTCACAAGATGACTGAAAACTTTAAACATTTTATCCACTGGTATATATATGATGTAGCCAGAAGAAAACTGCTATTAATGTTTGGGGTATTGCAATTTTAACTTCTGTTAACATATAAATAAAATGAATGGTCTATTTATTTCTATTTTTCAATGAAAAAAATGTAACACAAGGTTGTTTTTAATGTGGTTATTAAAAAAAAGACTTTTAGCACATAATTAAACAAGAAGACAAGAATGTTTTTACCTTTTCTGCTAAAGCTCAAAGGAGATACTGTCCTGGAAATAAATCTCTGATATTTTGGCATAATAAATATTGTTACCCTGTATCTTGCTTTTGGTAAATACATTTATGTGTGAAATATTTTAATATGATTATATATGTAATATAATTTAGTGTATATATATATATATATATATATATATATATATGGGGCGATGGATAAATTATCAGCTAATTTATGCAAAAAATGAATATAACCTTGACATCCCATTTTAACAAATATTTTTCCAAAATTACACAAAAAATATCTTAAAATACTAAAGACTAAATTTATTCAATAAGATTGCTATTGGATTCAACCACAACTTCCAGATGACTTCAGAATCTCCTACAACTCTTCTGGGCAGTCTCCTTGTTTAAGTTGGTGAATGCTGCCATAATCCTTGCCTTTAGTTCATTCATGGTTTTACAAGTTTTGTTGATCTCTCACTCAATTTTGCTTCATACATAATAATCAAAGGGGTTAGTAAGAGATAAAGGTTGATGTGGTTGCAGAAATTGTCTGACAGTCATGACTGGCATCTCCTGCTTGTATGACATGGTACAGAGTCCTGTTGCCAGACATAAAGACTTCCAGCAGTCACCCTCTTGATCAAGGGCAGCACTACCTCCTCAAGATACTTGATGTAGGCCTCCATGTTGAGTCTGAGGCCCTGTGGGAAGACGAATGTAGGCATAATACCGCCATTACAAATGATCACTCTAAACACCTTCGTAATCACCATTAGATTCATCCAGCTCTTTTCATATCCTCTGCATTGTCCTCAGATTGACACCCAAACTCTCTGAAATATTTGTGTTGAATCTTCCAGTACAAATGCCAAGCAGTAAAGCATGCTGTTTCCAAATTTCTATCATGGTGTTTTTTTTTTCTTGCAGACAGTACCCAACTGACCCTACTATAGTGTGCAGTCGAGAAAATCAAAAACATCAAATGGCATCGCACCCTGTGTATATATATTTTATTTTTAAATGAGTTATTTCGCTACCCAGGTTTCTACCATGAGTGGTGTCTTCAGGTGATTTTTAATGACTGATTTTACCATTGTTCTTTTTAAGAATTCTCTTGTAATGGTGTTTTATTTGAACATTCACGTGGCATGGAATTTATGAATGCGCAATTTTTAAATTAAAATGGATTATGGTGTTTTCACCCATGGTTGTATGAACCTAAGAGGTATTTCTTAGTATGGATGCATTTGGTCATAATTTATGTTCTTTCGTTTAACAGTTTGTTTTTATTTGGGAATATCATAATTTCTAATTTTTCTTCTTGGCATAGTCTACATATTTTTCCACCATTGTAAGGCTTGGCTGTTTTTACAATGCTCCATGTTATGTCTTGGTCTTTTCCATATTTTCATTTCAATTTCCAGATCTGGTTAGCCAATTTTGTATTGTTTTTTAATTTTTCTATTTTAAATGTAGATCTGTGGTTAAACTACCTGGTCTTAAAAGTTCTTTGGTTGAGCTTAAATATATTTTGTTTTGGCCATATGGAAAATATTAAAAGTTTATCCCTGTTGACTTATCAAATATAACAGCATGTATGAAACTGATATGTTGTCAAGCCCCCCCCCCTACTATTATTAATATGACCAATTGCTGCTTTTAGTGTGGTGTCTCTCCACTAACCCACATTGAATAATTTTGTCTCTGAAGATGTATCTTGGCAGAGTGAGTTGAAACTTGGATCAATTTGAATACAATACACTGAGTCAGAAAGTAAAAAAAACAAAAAATCACAAAGATTGGTGATCGTGAAATGATGGAAAATAATGCCTGTTTAAAAGCGTAAAATACACTCTATTCAGCATTACAGAAATTGAATCAACTCCTTCGCAATAGTAGTGCTGTGGCTTCTTTAGCTTTGTCTGATTAGTTGATTAACCTTCTAAGCAGCTATTATTACCAAGAATAAAGAACTTGTTGTGATGAAGGAAAGTGAAGTTGGTGTAGGTGGAGAACAGTGGCAATGAACCTTTGAGTAAAACTGGTCATTAAACTTCTTCGAAGTGGGTTGGAAATTCTTCAGCTACTAATTTTGCCTTACAGAATTAGGAGGGCTTCTAGTGTTTGTTGATTATTTTAGTTCTAATTGCTTGAGGGCAAAAGTTGAGGAATTTATATTGAGAATACTTAGAAGAATCCTGGCTAGAGTTTAGGGTCCTCAGGATTTCTGATTAAGGAATCTTACATCTCACTTACTTCGTATGCTCATGGCTGGTCCTCCTGCTTAGTTCAATTCTCTCTTACCCAACATGGAGGGATTGTGCCTCTTATGTCATCCAAACATCTACTCCTATTCAAGTAGAAAATCTCAACCAAAAATTCCTACCATTTAGCATTTTCCAAAAAGCTATTTTTTTTTTTTTTTTGCATAGACAAGATTTAAATTTAATTATCAAAGTTCATCAGACCGTCATATGGAACAAAGAAGTCTTTGTCCCCAAGGTAAAAAAAAGCTGCTTGTAAAAATTTTTAAAGTAAAGTAAAAATAAAAACATTTATATAACTCGAGGTATTTAAATGTACTTTCCATTTTCTCAACCAGGAATTTTCTTGGGCAATTTCAGAGGAAATAGGAGTTCATAGTCGATCACTTGCCAAAATTATTCTTTCTCAAACCGATCCAAAGGTACCTTTAGCAAAAGTGCTGTCTCAAAATTTCCAGAGAAATCAATATAATCAATCATTTACCCTCTGCCAGCCAATCTTCTAGCTTTTTGAAAACTCATGTTTCATATTTTTAATTTGGAGTTTTGCAAAAAAAATGTTTTTTTCTTTTTTTAAACTTAGCTCTGAATAAAAGACTTTATTTTTAATAAATGTATCTTTTAACTATTCAATTGAGGTACTGCTAAATCATAAAATTCAAATTCATTTAAATTTTCCTCCTAGGCTTTTTACATTAAACACACACACACTAAACACATACAACACTAATTATCTTTCTTGCACTGACAACATTAAAAGTTACAGACATCATAGAGAAAATACACTTGGCATATTATATATATATATATATATATATATATATATTTCCTCTTATATCTGGTGCTATTATATTCATGGTAGGTCTTTTAACTGCTGCAAAGGATTGTACAAAGTGAAGATTCGTTCGACCAGGCAACCTTCTTCCATTGATACAAGGTCAAGTTTGAATACTTGTGTGCCTATTGAAAACACTTTCAGCAATTAACATTGGTAATATGGCTGGCTTGCAGTTATGCAACTCCATATGCAAAATTCATCACTTTACTGTGTGTTATAGCACACAAATTCCTTAACTTTGCTTAAATCTATTTGGATTTTATCCCACAGTAACCCTTCTGTTGGCTCACACTTGCTGGGAAAGCTTCTGATTACATATTGTATCGATATGCGTTGGCTTTGTGTGTGTTTTTTCTTAATTGGAACCCTGTCAATAAATTCTCATCTCAACTGAATGCAATCATTCCATAAACTGTGACATTGTCTTCTAACCAGCCATAACAGTTTTAATCAAATCTTTTTTCTTGTCTATAACTGAAATAGTCAAAACACCAAAACATGAAATACTTCAGATCAGCTTACCTGATCTTTACATTCATAGTTGTCATAAAACAGTAACTTTCATTCATGCTACATATCCCTAGTTATAATGTTTAAGGTACATCAGAGTGTTTGGGTGTATGTGGTACGCACATAGCCAAGTGGTTAGAATGTAAGCATTTCAACCATGAGACCCAAGTGAATCCCACCTGGGTTGATTTGTCAAAAAGGTGATTACTTGATAATATCAACTTGAAAGAGATGTTCCTATCATCTGGCACTGTTGGGAAATGCCTGGACTTACAAAATTGAAGGAAATATGATTTTTATAAAAGATCATCATCTCTTCTTAAAATATTTTTGAAATAAATTATCACCAACAGATTTATAAATTCCTCCAATTTATTTTCATTATATATATATATAGAGAGAGAGAGAGAGAGTGGTTGTCTGAAAATAATTTGTAATTTATGTAAATACTATATGGTTAACACATCATCGGTAGGTATAAAACTTCATTCAAAACTGATTCTTTATTCTCTAACATAAGTAAGTCTTAATGTAATGGAAATGTTATGAAAAAGAAATTAATGTAAAAATAAAAAAGTTAAATAATCATTCATTTTTATGCATATAACACATACAATTAAGACAGCTATGAACTGCAAAAATAGATTTTACCAAAATGGGCTTCTATACTTACTTTAGTGGGCCCCACTTTCATTTGATGTATATCTTTGACTGTTACACCGATAACTGGTTCAATGGCTTCAACCTGTTTTAGAGCATAACAAATTCCTTAAAATTAATACATACAATTGGTTTCTTTATTTCAAAAGTCAGATCCTTACATACACCCTCACCCACTCTAAATTCTTAAACAATAACCATGACTTTGTTTATGAAAAAAGCTGTTATAAATCAGTTTCTGATTAAAAATAAACTGTTTTCTGATCTCCATTTATATATTTCAGAAGAAAAATCTTAATCATTAGCCAGAATTCAGTTAAACATCAAAATATCCTCGAAAATATTTTGTTTGTTTTTCCAATCCATGAAAAACAAATTGAAGTCATGGTAGAAGAGTTCATACTTTACTAATTAAAGAGAAATTTCTTATTTTAGTACTTTACTTTATTTCAATATTGTTTTATGTAACATCCAAAATGTACACTTATAGCAGCCTGACAATGTTAGATGACTAGCAATTCCTGTAAAAAATCAGCCTGATAATAATAAAAAAAAATGAACTGAAATTTTTCAAGTTTTTAATGGATTCCTGATCATACTTTAATCAATGCACCCAGCAAATTTTTAATTCTAAGCAATTTTAATAACCTGGAAATATTCTTAAACTTTTATTCTCAAATCTCAAACCTGTTCAATTTTGACATGACACAATATTGCTTATCACTACATACGTTTTAAGTAGAAAAGTAAAGAAACGTCATGCAATATTTTATTTTTTTAGTAATGGTTACATTATTTAACATCTTTAATGTTTTTCTACTTTACACATTAAGTGCCGAACAACACAACAAATTACATAACATATTTTCTTAAGCATGTGATTTTATTTTGTCTTTCAAACACTTCTGTGACTAATACCTGCTTTAAAGCAGTGCCACTTTGTCCATGCGGGGATCCTTATTGTCATATTTTGGCTTCCACGTGTCGGTAAAATAAAATCTGGACACTGATAGCGTTAAATAATACAAATTTGAAAATTATCTCCCTTGGATAATACCTGCTGTCTCAGTTTAAGTCGAATATGACCTGAATGCTTAGAATTGATCTTTGTGAAATATAAACTGATGGCTATGTTAATTGATTGCTTGAATATTAATGTATTGTGAAGTTTGTATGAGAAAATGAACTCACCATGGATTTAAGAGGGGGGATACCTAATTCTTCCGATTCAATGGCAAAAGATTTTTTACTGGATCGCCCTGAAATAGGGAAAACAGGAAAGAAAACTAATAAAATCGCCTTTTATTGATGCAGTGTTGATAGGTTGTATTGTTTCAACTTCGAAAAATCCATTTTCACTGCAATTTTTTTTATTAGATTCTGCATAACCAGCATTTAAAATGAATTCTAGGCTAAATGAAAACCGTTTTTTACTTTAATATTTATTAATAAATTTTTTTTTTTAGTACACAAATTCATTTTTTACTTTTATACAAATTTTTGTTTTTAGTGAAAAGGTTTTTATTAAATTAAAACTGCAATCAATAAAGAGTTTTATTCTTATTCACTTTTAACTTATCTTTTTTTTCATTTTGTTTCTGTTTTTTCAGCACAATTGTTCTGCAATTGTTCAATCAATAAACGTCAATTGTCTAACAAGTAATAAACCTGTGATTTAAACTTATTTTCTTTATTCTTGTTTTTCTATCAATGTCATTACTGCTTAGGCCGTGAACTAGGTGTGATAGTTTTATTCAACTCCCTAGAAACTCTTATTTCCAATTGACAGTGCATTTATTTAACAATTGTTAAGTAACAATCAGAACATTGATATAAAAAGCAACTGAAATAAGATGAAAAAACTAATCAAAAATGAATTTTCATTTCATTCATCAATTAATAAAACTGAAGTTGTTATTGATGAAAAGCATTTAATCAAACGGATGAAAAATAAGAACTTTTAAAGCAGGTATTTTTATTCTCAAACATTTCAACAAAATGAATACCTTTGTTTGTATAATTTTCAATTTTATTACAACAATCAATCAAAATTTTAAGGCTTTCAGTATGGTTTCATTAAAATATTGTCTACCAATAGTAGATTAAAAATTACATATGATGAGCCTCTATGGCACAATCGCTCAACCTGTACATTTGTTGCTTACATTCATGCATTGCAGCACAAAAAATAGTCCTAGAAAAAAATGTTGATTAAAATTTAACTCCATTTCTTACTCATTTTAATATGTAGCCAACTTATTTTTAAGTTTAAGAAGGAAGTGAATCAAATAATCAATAAAAGTCACATAGACTAGGAATGTTAACTCTCTTTATATAAAAGAGAAAAGTAAAGAATACAGAATCATTTGTATTGTTATATAATTAGCAACATGGATTAACCAAAGATGCACAGAGTGGCAGGATTGGAGGGATGTAGTTTGGCCAAAGAAGGTCCTTAGCACTTGGCTTGATGGAAGAAATTTGTGGCAACCAAATCAAGGATCATACCTCTTATTATCAGTAGCCTGACATGATTGAATGAAAATTGTTCTCAAAAACATATAAATAACAATCAATTAACCAAAGAGTCAAAGAATGGCTGGTGGTGAGTAAAACATTCCTGTCATTTACTTTTGCCAAAACAAAATGAATGGCTTGTTTGACTATAGAAAAAATTTCAACTTTGTTTTCTTTCTCTGACTAACATTGTAAATAAAGTGAAAATTCTTAACTACAACAAGTCCAATAGAAGCTAACTGCATTTAAATCAGCTGCAGGAGGCTTAGTACCCCTGTTGGTTAAAAGTGGTTCAATCCTGGAGGTGTATTTAAGCTCTTCCAATTTCTCCCTTTATCCAGGTGCCTGGTGAAACCTTGTCATTTTGAACAATAGATTCTGGTTACTATTGTTTCTGTTTGGATTTTCTATCTGCTCATACACCTACCACTAAAATCTCAGATCTCACTAGTAAATTAAGTATCTCAATGATGCTGCATCAGTTGTAATTTTCAACATCCCTACATAGGAGCTAACACATGGCCTCACGGTTTATTCAAGTATTCATGATAAATAGGCCTTTCCATACAAATACTGTCTCAGCAAAAGGATTATTTACAGACAAGCAAAAACATAAAACTATATTAGACCCTGTATACAAAAAATTGGGGAAAAAAAAGACTTACCAAAAGGGTGCCTTTGAAAATTTGACTGGGAAGCATTGCGTGTTGATTTGTCTTTGTATCTGATTCTTTTCTTGTCCATTTTAACTGGACCAATATCGCGTTCTGGTAATTGGTATTCAATTTTCACCCTTAAAATGAGTAAAAAATGAACTGCAGACAGATTTAAACTTTTTAAAACTTTTTCAAAGTAACATTTTGATTTTTTGTTTATTCCATCTTGATAACAGATCTTTGTATTTCAAAAGTACGATATAAATGAACTGTTCTAAAGAAAAAAATAACAATATTCTTTTAATTTTAAAATAAAAAGATTATTTTTATTTACCTGTCTTAATATTTCATGTATAACTTTTAGAATTTCTTTTTATTAACATTATCTATTCTACATGAAAAATAGAAAAACAATTCTTGGCAAAACAATTTTTTCTAAACATTACAGAAAAAATTAACAGCCACAAATTAATTGTGTAAAGAAATTATTTTTTTTCTTTTCTTTTCTTTTTTAAAAACATTTACTGCATTAGAGGGAGATAACTCATGACTACCAAAAGAGACTTTGTACAAGAAATGAGAATGATATACTCCAGTGATCGTAATAAAGGGTACAATTTGAAATTCCTCGCACCTGAGGAAGGCTGGAGTGTACACCTACCGAAACATCGTATAAATGACAACAAAGATGAGGACAATAGTTCAAATAATGTAAATAGTGTAAATACTACCTTATCTCAGAAATATAGATGTATTTTCTATTATTACCTTTGTTTAGGATCACATAATGAAAGACAGTTTAATCTGCTTTTCAACTGAATCAAGTCCAATAATATTCTAATTTTATGTATTCAGGCTAAACAAAACTAAAAATGTCACATTCTGGACAGATAATATGTACTGTTATTTCATTGAACAATTTCACTTTTGGTTATTTATATAAGGTTATGCTAGAAAGATCTCATGTCAGTTAAGTGCCATCTCAAAAGAGATATGACTGACTAGGGAGAAGATTTTTCCCGCAGTAGGTTACAATTACTTTCTGCAGCAGACTGGTTGCCAACCAAGGCTACTGAACCCAATCAGTCCTGCTATCTAACCAGTAACTGGCAGGAAACAAGACAGATGAATACTTTTCCCAAGGGTATTTGTGTGTAAGTGAATGGAACAAATTCAACTGAAATTCGAATTCACCTCTCCAATTTCTTGTTGTGAGCTGATATCTACTGCACCACATGAGTACAAGACTAAATTTTTCATTTGTAAAATAACTTAATTCAATTTTGGATTCTTTCAAAATTAATTTCTACCAATCAGGAGTATGTACTTTTGGGCCATTCTTCTTGAGAGGATGTGAGGGATTTTGCATTTTCCTCTTGCAATCATTGGCATCCTATGAGGCCCAACTCTGCACCTGGTGGCTTTGAAGTTACCTACTTAGTCAACCCTCAAGGTACCTAGGTCTTTTGATGTTCTGAGGTGACATCAAGTACAAAACTTACTTTGGTTTTCTCTTAATTGTTTGTTTTGTTTTACGGCGTATCAACCCATCTTGGGTCATTTAACGCCAAATCAAATTATTAAAAATTGAACAAAAAGTTAAAAACAATTTCAAGAAGTTTGTATATTTAACAAATTAACATATATAATAGACTTATACATTTAACAAATTTATATATTTAACACATTTTGAATTAATAAAACAATTTTATAAAAATGTATATATTTAATTTGGCTGTTTAAATTTTATGGCATACCAACCACCATGGGTTATCGGAAGCCAAATCCAGCCTACATACCTTATATGTGTATGTATTACATACACAAGAGTTGCAAATGCACATTCGGTAGAACCAAGTTTTGGAATATATAGTAAGTTGGTAGAAATACATATATCTATGTGCATGTGAAATAATATTGAACTAGTCATATTTTTGAGTACATTGCGATTTCTTTTAAGAATTTGAGTGTCCTGCTTGGTCTCATTTCCATAAATAGTTTTTTCAAACTACTTGTTTGGTAATACTTCTTTTGCACTCTATTTAAGTTTGTACACTCTAAAAGTATATGTTTGACACTTAATCTTTTTTGACAGCTGGTACATATTGGGGATTCTGTACCCTCCAGTAAATGATGGTGCGTGATGTAGGTATGGCCTATGTGAAGGCGGGTCAGCAAAACCTGTTCTCTTTTATTTCTGTATTGAATGTTCCATTCTCCAATATGTTTTGGAGTTTGTCGTTAGTGTATCTATCCCAATAATTTTGCCACTTTTTAAAAATTATTCTCTTCACTACAGCTTTAAAATCAGTATAAGGAATTTTGATGTTTGCTATTTTAACTTTCATTGCTTTCTTTGCTTCTGAGTTTGCCCTGTCATTTCCCTGAATACCTAGATGGCTTGGGATCCAACAAAAGATTATTTCTTTGCTTGTAGTTAAATTATACACCCTGTTTAATACTTGTGTGATTAAAGGATCAGAAATGTTTTTGTTTTTGAAAACAGTAAGCACAGATAACGAGTCTGTGAAGATTATGAATTTGTTGCAATGGGTTGTAGTTATTATATCAAGCGCCAAATTAATAGCAATTATTTCAGCACTATATATGGAAGCTGTATTTAGTAATCTTTTATGTTTCTTCTGATCTTTAAGTATGGCAACAGATCCTACTTTATTTTCATTTGTTGCTTCATCTGTATATACATAAAGATAGTCTGAATGGTTATTTTTTATGTTGAGTATTTCTGATTGGTACATAATTGGGTTAGTTTTGTATTTTGGGTATTTTGTCAGAATAACTTTTGGTTGATTTATTATCCAGGGTGGTGTAGAAGATATAGTTGATTCGTGAACTTGCGTTGTATCTATTTGGTTCTCTTGTATGATTTCTTTAATCCGTAAACTGAAAGGTTTGATAGCCATTTCTTTTTGCTGAAAAAGCTCTGTGTATTGTAGTTGGAAAATAGTACTGAAAGCTGGATTTAGAGGGCATGATGAAAGTTTAAGGTGATATTGCAGAGCAAGTTTTTCCCGTCTCAAGAGGTGGTCCATTTGCTTCTGTGTACAAGCTCTCAACAGGAGAGGTGCTATATACTCCAAGAACTAATCTAATTCCCTGGTGATGAATCGTATTTAATTTTTTCAAGTATGTTTTTCTGGCTGCTCCATAAATGAAGCAGCCATAATCAAGTTTTGATCTGATTAAAGTGCAATACCACTTCATTAATGCTTATTTGCTTCCTCCCCAATCAGTATGTGTTATAGTTCTGAGTAATTGTATAGTTTTATTGCATTTCATTCTCAAGTATTTAATATGAGGAATGAAGGAGAGTTTGTGGTCGAAAATGACTCCAAAGTATTTGTAATGATCTACTACTGGGATTTCGGTATTATCGATTTTCAGTAATGGGTCAAGGTGGAGTTTATGTAGGTTGCAGAAGTGGACACATTTCGTTTTTTCTTTTGAAAATGTTAGTCCATTCTCTGTGGTCCATTTGTTTAGCTTATCGAGGCAGATCTGAAGTTGTCTTTCAATGTGGTTCATGTTTTTTGCTTTATAACATACCAGGAAATTATCCACATATAAAGCACAGTTTGTTCCTCTCTTTAGTTTTTTTACAATATTGTTTATTTTTATATTAAATAATGTAACAGACAATATACTACCTTGAGGTACACCCATTTCTTGTTCCTTTTCTTCAGAGAAGATATTTCCTATTTGGACTTTAAATTTTCTATCTTCTAGGAAATTTTTAATAAATATCGGCATTCTATCCTCTAGTCCAAGGTTTTTGAGGTCTCTTACTATACTGTATTTCCAGATTGTATCATATGCCTTTTCTAGATCAAAAAAGACAGCCACTAGATGTTCTTTTTTAATAGAAGCCTCTCTGATAAATGTTTCTAATCTGATCAGATGATCTATTGAGCTTCTTCGGCTTCTAAAACCCGATTGATATTCGGTTATTAATTTGTTCTCTTCTAGGTACCATGTCAATCTGGCATTGATCATCCGCTCTAGTGTTTTGCACACACAACTGCTAAGACAAATGGGCTTGTAATTTTTTGCATTTGTTACGTCTTTGAACGGTTTTTGTAACGGTATAACTGCGCTTTGTTTCCATATTTTAGGGATGTTCCCACTGTTCCATATGTTATTGTATATTTGTAGGAGATATTTTTGTGAGGTTTCTTGTAGTTCTTTTAGGAATTGATAATTAATTTTATCTGGTCTAACAGCAGTATCGTGGTCCTTGTTAAGAGATTCTTTTAGTTCTATTATAGAAAAAAGCTGGTTATAAGTTTCTGTATTTTTGTTTTGAAATTTTATTTTTACTTTTTCTGCTCTGGTTTTGATGGTTTGGAAGTTTTTGCATCGGTTTTTAGCAGATGAGTTTTGTGAGAAAGTTTCAGCAAGATGATTTGCTATATCTTTCTCGTCAGTTATTTTCAGATTATTGTGAATGAGGTGTTTTGTGAAAGTATTGTTATTTTTGCCTGCTATTTTTCGGATCATTTGCCATACTTCTTTCGGTTTTGTGTTATTGTTTATTTTGGCCATGTAATTTTTCCATGAATTTCGTTTGGAGTCTTTAATGATCTTTCGGGCTTTGTCTCTACTATTTTTGAATGAGTTTAAGTTTTCTTTTGTTGGATTTATTTTGAATTTTTTGAATGCTGCTTTACGTAATCTTAGTGCTTTTTGGCATTCTTTGTTGAACCATGGTCTATGGTATTTTAATGAGGTGGAGCTTTTTGGTATATATCTTTCAGCTATATTTAGTAGTGTGTTCGTAAAATATAAAATGTCCTCCTCTTTGTTTTTATTTGCTTCTGGGGTTAATTCAGCAAGGCATGATGTTTTAAAACCATCCCAATTCACCTTTTTCAGATTCCAGTTTGGAGTTCTTTTATTTAATTTATTAATCTTGTTTTCTAATAGAATCGGAAAGTGGTCACTTGCACATGTATCATTATGCACTTTCTAGTTGTAATCTAAAAACAGGTTAGGGTCAAATATTGTTGAATCAATTGTAGAGTATGTGCCTGTTGCTGGGTGCAAATATGTATTTGTGTTATTATTATATATGCACAACTGATGCTTATTTAATACTGATTCTATTATTTTGCCCTTTTTATCTATTTTCTTACTTCCCCAGATCTCGTTGTGGCTATTGAAGTCATCCATTACCATTATAATGAAGGGTCTTGGTAATTGTTTTATTAAATTATCTAACTCCAATTCTTTTAGTTCTTGGCTTGGAGAAATATACAATGAACACACTGTTATTGTTTTATGGATGGTTGCTGATATAGCGGCTGCTTGTAGACTTGTATTTAGTTTGATTTCCCTGTGTGGGATATTATTGTTTATGATCACTGATGACCCACCAGAAGGTCTATCAATGTGATGTTTGATATAATTGTATGAATAATAGTTTTTAATTTTAATGGTATAGCTACTTTTGAGATGAGTCTCTTGAAGGCATATGATTGCTGGGCAGTATTTAGTGATGAGCAATAACAATTCTGAATAGTTGGCCCTTAATCCGCTGATATTCCATTGGATTAAATTATTTTTCATTCAGATTTAATTTTGAGATTTATGTGTTTTTTTGTTTTGTTTTGAGTTTTGCTTATTTGTGGAGTTTTATTTTCAATCTCCATTTCTTCAGGTTCCTTGGGTTTGTTTGATGTAGTTATCGGGGTGAATTGTGTTATTCTTTTAGTTGAGGTCTTCTTTTTAATAGTATTATCTTTTGTTTTATTTTCAATCATGTCTTTGTTAGAATCTGGAGGTCGGCTTGGTGATCTTTGGTGTCTTTCACTTGTACATTCAGCCATCCTAGAACTCTTTTTGGGCAGTTCTACATGGTTATCAATATTTACTTTGTTTTTCATATTAGACTCGGTTGGTTTTGTTTCTGTTAAATACATTTTTTTAGGTGTTCTTGGAATGTTGGCCATTCTCTTGTATTCAAATTTACTAACTTTTCAATAAGTTTTTGTAGTTATCTATTGCAGTGGTGTCCTAAGGTTTTTGATTTAGCATTTGTACAACATTGGCATATGTTTTTGTTCCCATATAGCTTTCAACAATTTTTCTAGCTTCTGGGAAAGGTAAATTTTTGGTGTGTTTTACATGCATTATTTCCTTTTCTTTCTTGTAGACATCACAGGTCCTTGAAAAGGCAGAATGTCCTTCATGGCAGTTTACACATTTTATATTTTTGCACTCACTCTCTGTGTGGTTTGGGTCACATTCGCCACACTTCCCACACACTTGGCGTCCTCTGCAAATGTTTTTGTGATGACCAAATTTTTGACATTTGAAACATCGGAGGGGAGCTGGTATAAATTGCTCTACCCTTTCTATTGTATAGCCAATCCTGATATCTTTTGGTATCGATGGTTTATCGAAAGTGAGTATATATGTGTGTGTCTGTATAATTTCATTGTTTTGTCTGATGGTAATTCTTTTATGTTCCTTTATACCCTGTTTTTTCAATGCTGTTTTGATTTCCTCTGGTGCTGCTAATGAAAGCTCTCTGCTTCTTATAACACCTTTTGAAGTATTTAATCTAGCGTGTGGATACGCTCTGCATTTGATGTTGTGAAATATATCCATTTTGAGCAAATTATCTGTGTGTTTCTACATTTGAACTTCCACTAGCAGGTTACCAATTCTAAGTTTTTTAACATTTTTCGGATTTGACTTACTTGATATAACTTTTTGAACTAAAAAGGAGATAATTGGTCTAATTTAATTTCATCTAGTGATTCAATGATAATGAATCTTGAAAAGTCTACGTCAGTTTCAGAATCCGAGTCAGATAAACACCTTTTAGATTTTTTAAAGGAAGAAGCTATAATTGGGTTTTGATTTTTGTTGGTCCAATGCTCCACCACCCACCACGGAGTTCAACTAGGGTTGTGAATGAACTAAGGAGGAAACCCATTCATCCTGGCTGAGGTGGGGATACAATACCCATATACTTGTGCCAAGAATAAAATTCCAATCCTCTGCCAAATTCTGGGTTTTATTACTCAATAATCTAACAGGAGTCATCAGTCTTTTTCTCCTAACACAATTGACCCTCAGCCCCCGCCTTCTAGCACATATAAGATGAAGGGTTGGGAAGTGTTCTGCAAAAGTAGATTGGATAATACAGTCGGGACAAAAAGAAATATATGAGCTAGGGCATGTTGGGACCAGCTGATTGATCAGATCGGGCCCAATCCGACTGCTCGTCTAGCCCAGGTAAGGGCCAAAGTGGTGTGTTGCAGATCATGACCACTTTTCACCTGGGTCACAACCTGCTCAACCACCAGGATCCCGTCCCCAGACATTATGGGTTGCCACCCACGGCCAACAGGTGGCTTCCTTGGGGGACTTTTACCCCCTGCAGAGGTGTAATCAACGTATTTTGACGACCCGCTAACAGGGCCAGTTTTCTCTTAAAGTGAACCCATTACATACTTGGGGGTCACCACAAAATAACTCTTCTTCTTAGATCGAAGATTCTTGATGAACATTAAATTCTATGCAAACCTCTGGTATTTCCTGGTGTATATCACATTTAGATGTTTGTTTCCTTTTTTCTTTTCTTTATTATAGGAGATACTTTGCTTTAGAAAACATTGAAATACTAAATGATAACACATCACTCAATAAGTCCCAGGCCTGACATACAGATGACACCACTAATAAAAAATCCATATGATTTTTATGAAGTGCTAACCTTCCAATGGCATGTGACAAAATTTGGGCCTAATCAAATTATTAGTTTATAAATTACAGTTATTTAAGTGAAGCTACTGTTGCAAATTTTCAAAACAATGGAAAAATCTGAATTTTGTGTGTTGATAAAGCATTGCTTTCTGATGAGAAAATACTGTACAAGCAAAGCAATGGCTTGACAAATGTTATTCAGACTCTGCTTCATCAGTAACAACAGTTAAGTGGTGGTACGCTGACTTTAAATGTGGTCATACAGACACAAATAATGTTGAATGCTCAGGTCACCCAAAAGCAGCAGCTGTCCTGGAAAACACCAAAATAATTCCACAAACTCGTTTTGGCCGATCATAAATTGAAGTTGCATGAGATAGCAGAAGAGTTCAACATATCAGAAGGCATTGTATTCACCATTTTGCATGAACATTTGTCAATGAGAAAGCTGTGTTCAAAGTGGGTGAGTAGTTTGCAACTGTTTCAATGCAACAAGAAGGAGTTTTGCATAAATATGTACAAATAGATGAAACAGAGACCCACCACTTCACTTCAGAGTCAAATCAGCGGTCAGCTGAGTGAACATCAGCAGGTGAAAGCCATCCAAAGCGACCAAAAATACACACATCAACAGGCTATTCTCCAGATCTGGCCCCCAGCAACTACTGGCTGTTTGCAGATCTCAAAAGAATACCCCAGGGAAAGGGATTTGGCTTCAATGAAGAAGTGACATTGAAAACTGATCCATATTTTAAGGCCAAAGACAAATCGCTCTACAAAAAAGGCATTGAATTGTTAAAGAAGCATCAGAATCAGTTGCCTTCTAGGGTGATACATTATGTTGATGAATAAAGTTGAATTTTGCCTAAAAGTTATTGTTTTATTATTGAGGCCCAGGATTTATTGAGTGATTTGTTAAAACCAAAGATATTGAGAGAAGTATAGATAGGACTCTTTCTGTACAAACCTATTTGATGGAAGTTTGTCAGGATTCAACTTGATTACACCAACAATATTTCCTTCATTATCATAAAAAACATCTTTAATGCCTGGAGGACGTCCATCACGAGTCTAGAATTAGAAATAATACAAAAATTATTCAAAAGCCAAACAGAAAAATCAAATGCAAAAAAGAACTAACCAATATATATGCCTTTTTTTATTACACTCAGGATGTCTTAGTTTTTTTTCTGTGTCTTTCAAGAGTTCTGTCTTCAAATTGATTTCTATTACCTTCTTTTGACAGATATCAAAAGTCAGCAAATATAAAAGTTATAATTGTAATTGTTGCCTTAAAAGTACAACATAGTGATACAGAGATGTGTCCGACTATCACCTGGTTCAAAAGTTCCTCCTGTTTGTTGTCTCTTTTTTCCTGTTTAGGACTGGGTTTCCAGTTACTTCTAAAAGCTTCTTATTCTCTTTCACTCCCAGTAACTCCCAACATCTTAGAGGCATTATTGCCTTGCTTTGGGTGATATGATTAAAAAAAAAAAAAAGGAAAAAGTTAACTTCCTGAAAACTGCTCTCTCTTTTATCATCAGAATTCGGAAGGAGCTGATCCTGCTGCAGCAGCTAAAGCAAAATACATGCTAAGGCTCCTAAAAACCATCAGAACATTTTTTGTACAAAAAGGTTGAGAAAATAATTGAGCAACAGAAAGTCTTCCATTAAGACTCTGCACCATCTTATAAGGTTTAGACAAATCAAGCATAGATATGTGATAATCTCCTTACCCACCTGACCGCAATCTACAGGACTACTACTGCAATGGATTAACTTGAATGGCAGAGGTAATTGACAGGTACATTTAGCCGTGGGTAAGATCAACAAGTGCAACAAAAAAAAAGAACACAAACAACAACCGGCTTGAAAGATAATGGCTGGCAAGGATATGATTGAACGATATATCCAGCCATAGATGATGTCAACAAAGCGACGACCTGGAAAAGCAAAAATGCATGGGAGTTTTGGGGTTATATAAAGTCTAGAATTTTGGCTGAAGAGACAGAGAACTCTCCCTGACTTCCAACTCCCAATGTGTACATGATCTCTCTCTAGATGTCTTCCTACTTCACACAAGTGTTACCAACATAGAATAAAAATATAAGATTATATTTATATATATATATATATATGTGTGTTCTTCATTGTCTGTCAAGACAATCGTTGTTTTCCAGCATAATATACTACACTATGTATGGTGTGTAGTCAAAAGAGAGGTCAGTCACCCTCCTCATAAGACAATATAAATTTCTTAAGATCACCATAACAAAGACTATGTCCAAAATTGATAAAGATCATCTAATTTAGGTATGTCAACATTGCTGACTTTGTTTCAAAGCAGCCACTAATGCTAGCAATGGACTCATTAAATAGGTACGATAAAAGAATTCTCAAGATTCAGTCAGTCAGATGAGTGCCATACATGATACACACTTGGACAATCATGTCTATTTCGATCCATGACTGACTAGGCAGAAGATTTTCCCACAGTAACTTGCCATTTCTTTCTGCAGTAGACTGTTACCAACCCTCAAGATTATTTGTGCCAGTTTGTTTTCAAATAAAGCGTTTCATTCATAAGCTATGTGTCTTTTTCTGAACTCATGTGAATGTCCTCAAAAACTAACACACCCTGTACTTATGAGGTAAACCCAGAAAAATCATTTGCCATAATTAAGTAAATTCAGAAAAGTAATTTATATAAGATAAAGTAATATTTAAAGTATCACGAGTCTTTTGCATAATAATGGGCGCAGACGAAATAAAATTACAAGAAGTTACTCCCCTTTAACCATCGCTTCTTGTAAATTGGGCTCCGAATGTCGAAATAAAATTTTTGTTATTTATTCAATTAATAGGACGTTTATCTTCCCATATAGAATATTTGTTCATTAATTTTCTGATTTGGATGTCTTTCAATAAAGAATAGTTACGATTTTTAGATTTCTTATTTATTTTCATTCTTACTTTAGAATTTTTTTAAAAATGAAATCTTACTGATTGATTATACTAATATGTTATTCTTTGATTTGATTTTATATCATTTCTTTGGTTTTGATATTGAAATTTTGAAATTATTTTACTAAAAAGTCAAGAATTGAAAAAGAGTAAAATACTCAATAGTTGAGGTTGTAAAAAAAGAAGAAAATCCAATGTGTCTGATAAATAAATTTGGGTGCTACTATAACGTGAGTTCTACCTCCCATTTTGACTATAGCATGTGGTCTACCCCATTATCGAATTCTAATAAAATATTGTATATGTATAAATATCCATCTTAGATCTCACCTGATCTGATGACCACATGAGGTGAGTGGCATGGTAGACCTCCCTGCTGCACTTGGGTAGACGATATATTGAGGTAGACCTCACGCTATAGTAGCACCTAAATTTGTTCATTTTCACCCACATCCCAAGTATCAACAGCATCACACGCATGACTTAAGACTCAAAGAACAAAATTCAAAGATGAAACTAAGAAATAATAAAACTTGAAGAGAAATTCCATCATAGATTTTTTTAAATCATTTCAACTAAAGCAAGCCTAGATAGCCACTAGTATGCAGGGGGTCACAGTGAGAGAGAAAATTGGGCACAAGGGGTTGTTGAAGAAAGGATAAACAGATGAATGGGATTCAAGAAGATGGCAATTGACATTCCGTTTAAATTTTTGGAGATTGTAGCTATCAGGGAGACAAGTAAACAGAAGGGTGTTCCATGGGCGAGAAGTGCGAGAAAAGAAACTGTTTGAGTAGAAGTGACAGTCACATTTCAACTATTTCAATGATAAAAGAGTGGGACCTAGATGACAATCTAGTAGCACGCTTAAATTCTAGAAGGAAAAGAAGCTTGTCAGAGCAGTTAACCTGAAAATATTTGTAGAAAAAACCAAGGGAAGCCACATCATGGTGGTGAGAAAGTGACTGAAATTTAAGAATAAAATACAAATTCATATATTTTAACAATACAGGATAAACTATGCAGTGTATATTGTAAATAACGGATTTGATTATTAATAAATCATTTAAAAATCTATTAATGAAAACTGAGTTAATTTTAAAAACAAAATTCATTTGGAAAAATATTTGTTTTCTACCTTTGTTAACTTTATTCGTTAATCATTATATTTTGTTATACACGGATTGGAGTAAAACAACATGAAACTGTCTGTGGCTAAATATGTATTGACTTTATGGAAACTTTGATATTGGGTTTTATTCTTATTTATTGTTATTTAATCATATATAAAAGGTATGCTATAGAAACTTTTAAAATGATGTTCAAATAAGGGTATGCATATACTAGATACTGCTCAAAAAGTGATATATTGAGAGTTTAAAATACATTTTAAAAAGTAAAAAATCTTTTTTAAAGTTTATATGTCAGTTTTAATTTCAAGCTAATAGATGAAATTTAATATTTCCTATAAGCAAAATATTTTGCTGCATTTCAAACTGAACTTAAATTTGCTTGCAACTACTTTTTTTATTATCAGTAAAAACATGATAATCGTCCATATTGACAAATCTGTCAACACAACATAATTCTCTTTATAAAAAAAATCTTTAAAAAAAATATATACTTTTCAAAAATGTAATTTGAGAGAAAATTTAATTAATCTGAATTGAAACAAATATTACTTTTAGTTTAAAATATTACAGATAAGATGGAGGTGGGTATTTCTTGATATGTTGACAAACAAACAAAAGGTATTTATGTTGTATTTGCCATGTAATTTTATCTCAGTTATGTGCCTTTTATTTAAATTAAACATCAGACATTTGGTAAATTTAAATAAGGGGCACATAACTAAGATGAAATTACATGGCAAATGTAATAAAACAAAACTAAAGCCAAAGATGCTGATTCTCTCATAACAGCTGATCATGATTACAAAATTCTTTGTAAGCCTTCAGGTAAGCCATAGTAGTACCTTCAGCTTTAAACAGCTGATGCGACTGGGCATCTCTGAAGTGTAAAGGAAGTACAATAAGATATGCTTAATCATCACTTCATTTATTTAATTTAATTAAATTTCTAAATTATTTAAAAAATGTTATCTTAAAAAATTCTTATCTATAACAGAAATTATAGGTTTAACCTTTTGTAAGTTTTGCTGGTTCAGCTTTATGCCATGCTGTGGCACATTCTCCAACTCTTGAAGAGCTTCTTCCATTTTGCGTTGTTCTTCCCTTTCGGCCTGACTTAGAGTCTCCGACATTCGACTCACACTGGCTTTTTGTAGTAATTCATAATGGCTCATTTTTTTGGCTTTAGTCTTTTTGCCACTTGCAGATTTGATTTTTTTCGTTTTTTTTTCTTTCTCCTGCAAAAGACATTCATCCATTTCAAAAATTCTGAAAGCATAAAAGACTAGAGAGGAAAAGTTCAAAGAAAACAATATGAAAAAAAAATCTCAACTGAATGGGAAGACTAAAAAAACTTCAAGTACAGAAAAAATGGGTGCCATATAAAAATGAACTGCTATTTTTTTTAGCTTGGTGGTTAAGATAGTTGTATATTTCATTTTTAGTGCCAATTATCAGAGTTAAAACTTAAGGGTATAGTATGATGATTTGAAATTTAAGCATCCTGTCCCCATTTGGCAGATTAGTGCTACACAATCTTCCTAACTCCATATTTCCTTCCTTTTGGCTCTGAACTATATTAAGCTTAACAGATATGAGAGAACATGGTCAAAGAGATAGCAATATTAGTTGTTAAAATTTATGTCTTCTTGTATTGTTATTAAAGACTTCATTTTTGACTGAAAAAGCTTCAACATTTTAATATCAATATTGATGTTGGTTGGTTTGTTGTGTTTATGGTTAGTTGTTCAGGGGAGAGATTTTGGTTGCTTGACTGAAATGTATCGAAAAGGTTGGAAACTTTTCAGCTTGTCTTCCTTGTAAACAATTATTCTCGCAATCTGTTTCCTCTCAAACACTCTACTGCTTGCAACAAATGCAGTGTGTTTGTTACCACAGTAACAATTCTGCCTGTCACCTCATTTTGCCCATTTTTTATCTCCTCATTTACAGCCAAAAGTTACATATGTGAAAAGATAATTTCGTGAGAGAGTATCTGACTCTGTGATCTATCTATTTTAAATGTTTAACTCACAAATCCACCATTTTCTTTTCTTTTTTGAAGTGTTCACATGTGAAGCATGTTCAAATCTGTGTTCACCCTGGATTTCTTATAGCATTACAAAAAATGCAAGCAATCCTGGCCCTACAGTAGTTTACTACATGAAATTTGCCAGTTCTTTACACCATTTCCGAAACTGTTTGATATAAATTTGCTATTTCTGTTCCAGTTTAATTTTATAAAATTTGGTTCTCACCATGATTAAGTTGTTTATTTATGTATGGTTGGCATGATATGTTAATTGTTCTTGCTTTCACCAAAAAATAAAATTTACCTTGTCAATTTTTGAATCTGTAATATCTGAACCAAGAAGAAAGCAGATTTCCTGGGATAAAAGTGGCTCGTAAACTGATTGACAAGCTGGAGAAACATGAGGGAGATTTGTCTCATGTTGAGATTTTTCAAGAGAAGATACACTGCAAGAAAACAAAATCACACACTTGGATTAAGTGAAATAATTCAATAATAAATAAAAGACTCTGCAAGAAGAAGGCTGCACTTTTATTACATGAATCAAAATTATTTGATAAGTCAAGAGGATTTTTATATGCAAAAAGAAGGCCACACTTGAATTCAAGGAATTATTGATTCAAACATCTCAAATAATAAAAAAAGATTTATTGGGAGAAAAGAAAACATCAAATTTCTTAACCCAAGCTGAATAGCACAAACAAAAAAACATAAGTACACTATTATCCAGAGTGAAATTTTCAGAGAAAAAAACATTTATTATAATGACAATAACATTTTTCACAATATACAAATTGTACAAATTACAATGTAGCTGCCGCCAGGCACCATAGGGAAAGATTCAGTTTCTAGTTGCTACCAAACCCTAATGTAAAATCAGCAGATTCATTTTCGCCGAAGCCAGCCCTGTATTCTATGACCGGCGACCTCGTCACCCCCTTAGGACAATGTCGCCAGAAAAAATATTTCCTTATATTTTAGGACAACTTAAAATGATTATGAGGTCTAAATGGAAAGTATGAAACAGAAATAGTTAGGTTAACATAAGTAAGTAACAAAATAACAAGTAAGCTGTTTTTAGGGCAACTTTTTCTAGAATCTAGGATTTGGGCCTTTGCGTAAGAAATAAAAACCCCCTTAAAAGTCTTTCGGATTGAGACCTTCTAAGAGGTCAGACGGTAAATTTGTTATCTTCAGTGGCAGCACATTTGTTTTTTGTACTGTTAGGAAGTAACTATCCAAATTGCCATAGACTACATGAAGTGCCAACAAAGTAATTATCACTTTTTCCCTTCTTTTTCCAGCAAATCCTAGATAAATCTTTATAGTTAATAGAATTTAATACTTCTAGAGTTTTTTTCCCTTTAGATCTTTTCTTAATTTGTGAAAATGTATTACTTTGTCAACACAAACGATTCCTGTTGATTTAAACACTTGTTATAAGTTCCTTTGTTTTGTTATAACTATTTATGTAAATTTCATTGTTTATTTCCTTATTTTTGGGATTTTGTAATTATCTATCCTTGTGTACATTCTTCCTCCATGTGCTCATGTTATTTATTTGTCTTAATTGCAGTTTTCACAGATGCACAAGTACTGTGAAAGAAATAAAACCTTTTACAACATATACCTGCAGTTGTCAGTTCTCTCATGCATGTTTCATATGGCAATGGTAATTACAATAGGCCTTTCACAAAATTTCAAGATACGCCAAAAGTTATTTCAAATACAAATAAGTTTTACAATTCATGTAAAGCAAATGTGTTCTTAATAACAAACGTATTTCAACAGTTTTCTTTTCAAGGAATGGTTCATATAAATCTATTTTGTGACAACAAGAGAAATTTGCTTTGAAAAGTTCACCATTTAAAATGTCGCAAGTTAAAAGTTGAAATTAAAAAGTAAAAGTTGAAGTTCAAAAGCAGGTGTGCAAAAAGGCTGACCTATCTTGGCAACACCACTTTTCTGGATTCCTTTTGACAGATACTCAAATTTTAAGACCATGCATCCTCAAATCTGAGATAAAATCTCACAAGTCTATGAAAGTATGAGGATTTTGAAGATTCTTCTTCTGTCTTCTTAACATTTTGATATGATTTCTATGTAAATCTTACAACTGAATCCAGATTTCCCAACAAATTTTACTGACAGATATTTTTTATGCCAATGTACCTATTAGAAATAACTAATCTTGTTAAGTTTTGAAACCAATCAACTTGTCTTTTCCTACTTTGAATTTATATAAATGACTCAACAGAAAATTGTAACCAGATGTAAATGTGAATACTTATCATTGTTGTATTATAATTGGTGTCCTTTAACTCATTTATATATTGCATCATCAAATATTACTGGATATTTTGATATATTTCCATCTTTATTCTTTTTATTCTTCCTTACAAATGACTTAGATTCTTTTTGCTTTTAAATCTTTCACTTACCTTAAACTTGTGTTGTCACATATTTCTTTTTCTTCATCTACTTTTGTCAATGATTGCTCTTCCACGATTTCCTCTTCTGATTTTTCATCAGGTGAGATAAAATATCCAGGGGCCCAATTATCAATCCCTGGTCGAACTGGTTCTTAAAAAATACAAACATTAGGAAACTTAACAAAAGAAAAGGCTGTTGTATTTATTTAGGTATATTTGTTATTCTATAAAATACCAATCACGCTTTGCATTAGATTGAAATAGGATGAATAATTTTCAAGTAGAGGCATTTTGCAAGTTGAGATTATAGAAACCACTGAATAAAAAAAAAAGCATGAATCTTAAACATTCATGAAAATTATTATTCAGATCCAAGTTTTATCATCATGGCTTATGACTCAAATTTTGTGGGTAACTTTTTGGAATATTTTTGGAAATCTTTTTTATTGAGAAATTTTTTATTTAAATTTTAACTGAAAACAACACAGGCATTTCTGACATGTACAATGTTATAAGCAGAATTCAGTGTGTGTGTGTGTGTGTGTGTGTGTGTGTGTGTATAAAGTACAAAAATGAAGAAAAAAGTGATCTTTCACCAAAACAATACACCATGTCACAAATCGATTGCAACGATGGCAAAACTACATGAATTGCACTTCAAATTGCTTCCACATCCACACTATTCTCCAGATCTGGCCCCCAGCAACTAATGGCTGTTTGAAGAACTCAAAAGAATGCTCCAGGGAAAGAGATTTGGCTCCAGTGAAGAAGTGGTATCAGAAATTGAGACATATTTTGGGGCCAAAGACGAATTATTCTACACAAAAGGTATCGAATTGTTAGAGAAGCATTGGAATCAGTGTATCCCCTTATGTTGATGAATAAAGTCGAAACTGGCCAAAAAGTTTTTGTTTTATTAGTTAGGCCTGGGATTTATTGAGTGATGTGTTATTTATCCTCCCTTGTCAGCTAGCTTGCATTTTTGTTGGTTCCTATAAATACACTTCTGTGTGAAATTACGCACCAAGTCAGATAATATACAACATACTAAAAGATTGCCTCAGACTACAGTGCCACTGTTCACAGTAGGAACTAAATTCTACCTATCTCCTTTATCCACTTTACTACTACGTTCACATATACATGCTAACTCTTTCACATAAACACACGTAACTACATTTCACTGTTCTCACATATGTATGCAATACAGTTTATTTTATATCCAAGAACTTTATGAACAACAAAAATCTGGGGTCAGACATATATCAGCAGGATGATAGCTTAGCAATGGACTCCATTATCACCATCACTGGCTAACATATACATGGAATACTTTGAAGAGATGGCATTAGAATCCACAGCTCTAAAGCCAACTCTATGGCTGAGATATGTTGATGACACCTTCATACTCTGGCCACACCAGGAGGAGATCCAGACGCTACTTGACCATGTGAAGTCAATAAGATCATCCATACAGTTCACTATGGAAAAAGAAAGTGAGAACAAACTGGCATTACTGGATGTGCTAATAACTCAAACAGAGGTGAGGTTCAAGACATCCATATACCACAAGCCAACATTCACTAGGCAATACAATATACATGATACTCTTCCTAACTATATACAAGCAGCAGTTCTGCTTTGTAGAGAGCAGAGAATGAGAGTCGAATCTATTCCAGCAGATAACTCTGACAGCCGGACTAACAGTCATGCTAATAATCTCTTGTTGGTATATGTTTGTCCTACTGTCTTTGTTAAATATATTTGTTTAACTCTATTCCTTCTTTGTGTTCTTATTTCTGGCTCCACCAAGGTAACAACAACTTGGTGATGAGGATTCTTAAGAACCCTTAAGAACCCCAAGTGGAGGTCATGGTAATTGTCAATATTGGTTCAACATTGGATGCATGGAATTCTATTTTTTGTCACACTTTGTTCTATTTAACAGTACTTGGAAATCCAGAAAAGCAAACTGAACAAAAAAATGTAACTAAACTTGAATGTGAGTTGCTAAACTACAAGAATTCATGTTTTTCTCTGAGTAAGTAAGAAATTAAAGTTATTCACTTTCAATTAATTGTTATTTTGTTACTGAGTGAGTAAGAAACTAAAGTTTCTTTTTGTTATTCAAAGAAAAGTTTTCATTTGAATTTAATTTGTATTTGGGTAATCCTAAAAAAAAGACATGGATAAACATGGACAAATTTAAATCCACCATGCTTGAAATTCTTAAGTTCCAACTTGAATATCAAAATCAATGGGAACTTAAATGGCAAGAAAAGCAACTTGAGTAGCAAAAAAGAATTGAGCAACTCTAGCTGGATACACAGAAAGAACAACTTGAAAAGCAAACTGAGACATAACGACTTGAAATAATAAAGCAAGTTGAAGAAGAACAGCTCAAATTTAAAAAACAAACTGAAGTCAGACATCAGAAATTCTCCTTCAAACTCAACAAGAACAAAGAAACTTGCTTAAACTGGCAAACTGGGGACAAATTAGTGAAAAACATAGGGAAGAAAATAAAATTTACAACTGGATGGAAAAATTTAAGTTGTACAACATGCAAATTAATTCTTTTGCCAAAAATTTGAAAACCTGACCAATAAAGCAAATAATTTAATAAAAAATTTAAAAGAAACTTTTCTGTAAGTTTTTCTGGGGGCCTTGGTTGGTGTAATAAGATGACGGCAAAATTCAAATTAAAAGATGGCATCCAACCAGTGTTTAGAAAAAAACAAAATGTGCCTTTTGCCTCTTTACCACAAATAAATGAAGAACTCGACACACTAGAAAGAACCAGTGTCTTGTCCAAAATTGTGTACAGTCAATGGGCTTCACCAACCATCTATGTAAAAAAGAAGTCAAACGAGATCCAGGTCTGTGCCAATTTTTTGACAGAGCTTAATGCAGCACTCAAAGACTATTATTATGCTTTACCTAGACCGGATTAAACTTTTGCAAAACTAAATGAAGGAAAAATGTTTTTCAAAACTCAACCACAGTGACATGTATCTTCAAATACTTGTGAAGGAAAAATGTTCTAATTTGCTCTGTATCAACACCCATCATGGGTTGTACAAATTTGAACATCTACCATTCAAGTTAAAGGTTGTGCCGGAAATTTTCCAACAAGTGATGGATACTGTGCTGAGCAATTTTGACTTTGTGGTTGCATATTTGCGCGACAATTTAATGATCAGTCAAAATGTAGAACAGCATAAGGAACATGTTCATAAGGTCTTCTCAAGTATTCAGAAGTATGGGTTCAAATTGAAAGAATCCAAATGCAACTTTTTTATGAAGAGGATTAAATATTTGGGTTACACTATCGATAAAGAGTGCATGAGACCAGATCCAGAATGGGCTACAGCAGTCAAAGATATGCCAGCTTCCAAAAATGTATCTACCTTGCAAAGTTTTTAGGATTGGCAAATTACTACTAAGTGTTTATACTGAATATGCACAAATTTCATGCTCCGTTAAATGAACTTTTGAAAAAAGACAAAAACTGGGAGTGGACACCAGAATGCCAAGAAGCATTCATCAAAATAAAGAAAGTCTTAACACTAGACTTATTTCTCACCCAAGAGAGAGAGAGATAGAGAGAGAGAAAGAAAGAATGGCCCACTGCGAAGAGGAGTTCATAATGACCGATGCTATACTGACTCTACCCTTAAAAATTCCTTCAAACAGCGAAATTACTAAGAAACCTTTCAACATTTACGTTGAAACAAGATTTAAACGCAAAAATTATTTACAATAGCAAAATGGTACCCCTGTTAAAAACTTCAAACAAATTAAAGACAAAAATTAAACGGACGAAAATTAAACAGACGAAAATTAAAATAAAAAGCAGAAATCAACATACCAATTAGATAAGACAGACTGAAAAAGTTGAGCAGAATCACCGAACTCCACCCACGTCTATTGAACAGGTGTAGAGGCTCATCCCTTGTTCCCTATTTAGGACATGGTTTCCGGCTTTCTCTTTCCCAATCAATTCACTCTTACATAACCCCCTGCACACCAGTGGCCTTACCGCCTTGCTCGGGGTGATATGATTAAAAAAAAAAACTATCACCTAAACTTGGACATTATAGTTGCCAGCAACACCTGCTCATATGCCATTGGAGCATGTATTCTGTACAAGATGCCAGATGGTCCTCACAAACCAATACCTCATCCATCAAGAACAGTCATCCACAGAAAGTAATGGCAACCTAATGTGGGAAATCTTCTTCCCAGTCAGTCATGTCTCTTTCAAGACATGATCACCCAAGCTTGTATCACGTATGGCACTTAACTGATTGTGATCAATATTTAAAGAATTATTATTGAATTATCTTTTACTTAAAAGAATTTCAAATGACTCGTCATCTAAACAGAAAATTAGTAGAAAACAAAGGCAAAATAGCGTCATATCAAACATCAAGAAAATCTCTTTAGTAGTTTTCGTTACATTTCAAATTAAAAATGAATGCTTTCTCTGTTGAGTTTCCTTTGTGATGAGGTGAAGCAAAATGCGTACAACATTAATCTAATTAAAAACAACTGATATGATAAAAAGAATTTCCTTATTTAATTTAGGCAGAAATAAATCCATAAACTAAGATAGATTCTAATGTTTCTTCTGGAATTTCTCTTTCTGCCTAATATTTGACATAAGTAAGAGGTAAGATTTTAATTAATTTGCAAGAAGTATGCATCAAAGGCCAAGTTCATAATCATACTAACAAATCTTTTTAAGTTAAAAAAATAAGGAATATTACTTTCCATTTTGCTTAACTATTTTAATCTTATAGTAAGAGAATTTCTAGCCAGTTTAATATATAAACTCTCAAAAATGACAGAAAACCCTTAATAAATTATGTATTTTTAAAAGTTTATACAATTCCTCCCTAAATGAAGAAATTAAATTTGTTAGTTCATTAAATATTCAGAATGGAATAACTGAATGAAAAGGAGAATTTGTGGTGATAAAAAAGAAAATGTTTACTATTTTAAAAAACTTACAAAAATAGAAAAGTAAAAGTTGTTAAAAACATTATCTGAAGATAACCACATGTAAACCACCTAAACTTTACATAATTTTCCAGTTTTAAATCTGTTTTTTGTGAAGTGTTATTCAGTAGTATTCACAAGTCACTTAGTACATATACTAACATGGCCTAGATTACTACTGCTGTTGCTACATTATGAAGACCTGTTATATTGGCCATGTCTTTTTATATATAAATCAAACAACACCTCACATGAAAATATATACAGTGTTTCTCTTAGGCTTTCATATGAGTTATGTGGATGCTTCAGAAAATGTGCACTTCCATCTATTTGCAGGCTGTAGTGAATGAACTAAGAATCTGAAATGGTTCCACCAATCAATACAAGTTGGTGCTTATTCAAATTATATAGACATGCATATCTGGAGTTAAAACATTATTCTTTGTCAATCTAGAATTGATGAATGAAAAATGACATCAAGTCCAACACACAACACTGTGCTCATGATTCTTTGTAATCTCCTTGCAAAAAATCAATAATGATTTATTCATTCAAGATCTCTCAGTCTGAATTGTTTTTTTTATAAGATGTTGTAACCATTATATACTGGACATATATATAGTGTGCAGGGGAGGAGCAGACATGATGTTTATGAGAGTAGAAACAAAATGGCTTCTCAGATCATAAAAATATAACAGATATCCAAAGCCAGTAGATAAAATGTGATTTACAAAACGTTTTTAATAGTTCAATATTATGTTTTTTTTTTTTCAGAAAACATTTTTAAAAATAAAAAAAAATGTGTTACCTTTATCTGGTAACCAGCCTGATTGCAAGACAGGTGATACTTGGGATTCATCTCTGTGCAGAAAATTCCACTAAAATAAATGAATAAATAAAAAATATTTGGTTTAAAATTTACTTCCTAAAACTTGAAGCTGAGAAGAGAAAGAGACTTGCTTGCAAATTGAAAGAAACAAATTCTTTAAATGCAGAATATTTAGATATTTTGGCTTTTAATTTTACAGAGTAAAGCAAAAGGTCTTGTGTATTTCACTTGGAAATACACACTTTTATCACATAAGTAAATGAACCTCTACCATTTACTATTTGTATTTCAACTGTGTTGTATGTATTTGATTGTATAAAATGTGAAGTTTTGTATTGGTCTTAAAAATGAAAAGTAGTTATTTGCATTCCACATAGATGTGATATTTTGAGTGTTTTACTTAGTTGTGTCAATACAAAAATGCAGACAGTACACTTTCCAATCTTATGTGATCCTTCCCAGACAGCTGTTTCAGATTTGCAATATTTATTTCTTACAAGAAATTATTCAGTCTATCAGACAGACAGACAGATATATATATATATATATATATATATATATATATAGACAGATAACGTTTAAGACAGAAACTCTCATCCCCCACCTCTATTTCGGAGCCAAAGATACTCAAGATCATGATTTGAGAGATACTAAAGTTTCTCAATTAAGAGGACAAGAAAAAAAAGCAAAAGTGATAAAATTGTTAAAAATAAATTTGTGATATTTTTTTCATGGCAAATACATTTCACTACAAAGTAAGGGTCAAATTATACACTAAAATACAATGATTTTATCTCTAGAAATAAGAAACCATGGCAGAGTTGTATGTAATGGTAATAGTAGGTGGTACCACAATACCTTGACTGGGTATGGAAATACCTAGACCTATATAAGTTGTACTCTGACATTTGCTATTAGCATAGTGATGTGACTTATTGGATTCCAAATAGGGCACAATAGTGGGTGCTAGATAGATGAGACATTCCATTTCTGAAATTTGACATCCTTTAATTTATAGTATTATGTGTGTCCCAGAAATACCAGATGGAAGGTGTTACCATCCACCATGCACAGCACAGAGGCCAATCACCTCAAGTCCTTAATGACTGTAACCATTGTTGCCTGACTGGAAATATCTATGATAAGGTATAAGCAACATTGGCTCAAATCACATCCACAATCAATAAGAGACGGTGCAAGAAGCATATCCAGTAGGGTTAGTTCTGCATTCTGTAGTTATAAGGAGAGAGGAGCGATGATGCAAGTCACCTAACCCATGACTTTTGAGATGGTATTAATTATAACTTGCTAAGTTGTACTTTCAAGTCAGAGTAAAGTTTTATTGTTCTCTGGCAACTGAGACACAAAAAATAAAAGGCAGATAAGATAGAATTGAATGATGAAACTGATATTCTTTTGTATACAAAGTACATTTTTGGTCAATGAGACTCAATACTGTAATCTCAGGAGCCATTACCAAAACAATTAGCTCCTAAGTGTGTACTCCACAAAAAAATAGCCTTGTACAAAATTGGCTAAGTATTTTTTATATTTTATGAATGATTCTGGCTATTATCATCCTTTTGCCATATTTCAGCTATTCTTCAAACTTCTTCAGATATTGTAACACATCACTCAATAAGTACCGGGCCTAACTAATAAAACAACAACTTTTAGGAAAAATTTGACTTTATTCATCAACATGGTTTCCTTCTATGGCAATACACTGATTCCAATGCTTCTCTAACAATGCGATACCTTTTTTGTAGAACGATATTTTGGCCTCAAAATATGCCTCAGTTTCCTATATCACTTCTTCATTGGAGCCAAATCTCTTTCCCTGAAGCATTCTTTTGAGTTCTGCAAAAAGCCAGTAGTTATTGGAGGCCAGCTCTAGAGAATAGGGTGGATGCAGAAGCAATTTGAAGTGCAATTCATGTAGTTTTGCAATGGTTGCGATTGACTTGTGACACAGTGTGTTCTCTTGATGAAAGATCATTTTCTTCTTCATTTGTGGCCATTTTTTGTTAGTTTTTTCCATTAAACGCACCAATAATGCTATATAATATTTGCTGTTGATGGTTCTTTATTTTTCAAGGTAATCAAGGAACAAAATACCTTGTGCATCCCAAAATACAGAGGCCAAAACTTTGCCTGCTGATGTTTGAATCTTTGATCGCTTTGGATAGATTTCACCTGCTACTGTCCACTCAGCTGACTGCTAATTTGACTCCGGAGTGAAGTGGTTGATCCATGTTTCATCCATTGTCACATATTTATGCAAATATTTCTTCTTGTTGCATTGAAACAGTTGCAAACAATGCCCTGAATTGTCAACATTTTATTGTTTTTGATTGACTATGAGTAAACGCGGCACCTACTTTGAATATAGCTTTCTTTTTTTTTCTTTTTTTTTTCGACCTCTCAACCTCTGTGGGTTATTTAAAGTCAGTTAAGTTTTTTATTGGCATTTTTCTTGATTCAAATCTTCTGATATATTTTTAGTTCTTTCAGGAATTTAAAGATATTCTCTGTATCAGTGTATTCAAATAGATTTTTCATATTATTAGCGTTGAAGAGGTTCTTTCTGAGGTTGGTGAGTGCTTTACATTCTATAGGGATATGTATGATTGTGAGAGGTGTTTGGCATGTTCCAGAACTTGGTTGTGGTTCTTTGTTTAGTATAAAAGAGTGTGTGAGATTGGTATGTCCTATGCGAAGGCGGGATAGGATAACTTGTTCTTTCCTGGATTTTGTGAGGATAGGAGTGTTTGTCTACTTTGGGGTTTCTTGGAATAGTTTGTTTTGAGTATTTTGGTTCCAGTCTTGTTGCCATTTATTTTGGAGAAATTTATTTATTTTTGGTTTCAGATCTGTATATGGTATTTTGAAATTTTCAGGGGTTAATTTGAGGGCAGATTTGGCTGCTCTGTCAGCTCTTTCATTGCCTTTTTCACCTATGTGGCTAGGAGTCCAACATAGGAGAATTTCTTTGTTGTTGGACATATTGTTCAGTTTGCATAGAAGTTTTACAATGAGGGGATTTTCAAGTTTTTTATTTTGTAGTGATGTTAGTACTGATAGTGAATCTGAAAGTATGATAAATTTTTGGTGATTGCTGTTATAGATGATGTCAAGTGCTAGTTTTATAGCGTACGCTTCTGCTGTAAATATTGAGCTTTCTGTTGGTAGTGCTTTTTTTAGGGTTTTTATATTTGATACTGCTGCGCAGACTGTCTTTTCACTGTCTTTAGATCCATCTGTGTATATAAGGTGATGTTTTGGGTATTTTATGAGAATGTTGTGGATTTCATCTTGGTATGTGCTTTGAGAAATTCTTTTAGGCTAAGGTTTACGTTTGGAGTTTTTATTGACCATGGTGGGATATTTGGTATTATATAGTTGTGTATGTTTGTAGTGGGGATTTCAGTTTCTTTGAGAGTAGAATCCATTCTTAGTCCGAATGATTTTATTGTTTTTTCGTTACTTTCAAATAGGTCTTTATATTTTGGATTGAAAATGTTTTCATAGGCTGGGTTTGATGGAGTGGATTTAATTTTTAGATAGTATTGTAATGCTAGTTTTTCTGTTCGGATTTGTGGTGGATATTCATTTGCCTCTACAAATAGGCTATCTATAGGCGATGTTCTGAAAGATCCTAAAATTTGTCTTCAGCTTTCATGATTGACCGGATCTAATTTTTTATATATGACTTTCTTGCTGATCTATATATGAAACAAGCATAATCAAATTTGGATCGGATAAGGTATTTGTATATTTTGTGAAAGGTTTGTTGGTCAGTTCCCCACTTTGTGTGGGCAACTACTGGGAGGAGTTGAAGGGTATTGTTGCATTTTCTTTTTAGATAATTTATGTGTGGTATAAAGGTTAGTTTCTTATCAAATATGACTCCAAGGAATTTGTATTGTTTGACCACTGGTATAATGTTTCCTTCCAGTTTGAAGACTGGGTCGTTATGCATTTTTCTTAAAGAGCAGAAATGAACACATTGAGTTTTGGATTTTGAGAAGATGAATCCATTGTTTATAGCCCAGTCATTTATTCGATTTAGATTTAGTTGTAAGTTCCTTTCTAATGAATGGATGTGGAGGGGGATCTGTAACTGATGACAAAGTCATCGACATAGAGAGCACTTTCAATTGAAGGTGTTAAGTTTTTGATAATGTTGTTAATTTTTATTGAGAATAATGTTGTGGATAGGATGCTTCCTTGTGGTATACTTTCTGTTATATTTTGGGTATCTGATAAAGTTGTTCCTATTCGGACTTTAAAGTTTCTTGTACATAGGAAGTTTTTGATAAATAATGCTAGTCTTCCACTTATGCCTAAGTCTTGAAGGTCTTTTATGATACCATACCTCCAAGTAGTGTCATATGCTTTCTCTATATAAAAAAAAATAGCTGTCATATGTTGTTTTTTTTATGAAAGCTTCTCTTATGAAAGTTTCTAAACAGGTTATTTGGTCTATAGTACCTATTTTTTCCAGAATCTTGTTTGAATATTGGTGATTTGGTTGTTTGTTTCAAGGTGCCATATTAATCTGTGGTTGACTATACGTTCCATTGTTTTACATAGGCAACTTGTTAAAGCGATGGGCCTATAGTTCTGAGGGTTAAAGGAGTCTTTTCCTGTTTTTAGTATTGGGATGATTGTCATTTTTTTCCATGTTTCAGGGAATAGGCTATTTTTTCATATATTATTTAGGATATTTAGAAGGCACTTGATTGATTCTTCTGGTAATTGCTTTAGAAACTCGTTGTGGATCTTATCAGGACCTATTGCTGAGTTATGGGATTTTTTTATTGAGTTGATTAGCTCTTGAAGGGAGATTATTTCGTTGTATGCTTCGGAGTTGTTTGAGAATAGGTTTATTTTATTTTTTTCTGCATTGTGTTTTATTTTTTAAATTTTTGATTGATTTGATTTGAGTTCTCAGCAAATTGTTTTGCTAGTGAATCTGCTTTATGTTTTTTCTCTGTTATTAATGTGTTATCTACTAATAGATGTTTGATAGAATTTGTTTTCTTTTTTTTCCAGACATGCTTCTCAGCATGTTCCATACTGATTTCTGATTTGAGGAGAAGTTTAATTTGCTGACATATTTTTGCCAGGAGTTTCTTTTGGCTTCTTTAATAGTTTTCCAAGCTAGCGCTTTATAGTATTTGAAGTTGATTAGGTTTTTTTTTTTTTTAATCATATCACCCCGAGCAAGGCAGTAATGCCACTGATGTGCAGGGGGCTACATAAGAGTGAAGAGATTGGAAAAGAGAAAGCCGGAAACCGCATCCTAAACAGGAAACAAGGGATGAGCCTCTTCACCTGTTCAATAGATGTGGGTGGAGTGTGAACCAGGCGATAGTTTTGCTTTGTAGATTCTGTTTGGAATTTTCTCAGAGCTTTGCGTTGTTGTTTAATGGCCTCTTTACATTCTTTGCTGAACCATGGCTATTTCGTTTGTATGGAGTAGAGTTAAAGGGTATACATTTTTCTGCTATTGTAATTAATTTGTTAGTGAAGTCTTCGATAGTTTGAATGTTTTCATTTTTAGTGAGGTGTTTAGAACATAATTTTTTAAATTCTTCCCAATTTGCTTTTTTTAATCTCCATTTTTTAATCTCTTCTTCCAGAGGAGTTTTCAGACTTTCAAGTATTATGGAGAAGTGGTCACTTCCACACATATCATTGTGTGTTGACCATGAAAAGTCCATTAGGATGGACGGATCACATAAGGTTAAGTCTATTGCTGAATATTTACCAGAGTACGGGCACATGTATGTTGGGGATTGGTTGTTATATATACGTAGGTTATTATTGTTGATGAGATTTTCTGAGTTTGCCCTTCTGGTTGATTTCTTTACAACCCCATATTGGGCTGTGGGAGTTAAAGTCTTAGAGTAGGATGAAAGGTGTGTGTAATTGTGTTATGATGTTTTGAAGTTCATTCTCTTTTAATTTTTGATTTGGAGGGATGTAAATAGAACAGAGATTGATTTGTTTGTGTAGGGTTACTTTAACTGCTGTTGCTTGGAAGTTTGTTTTAAGCTCTAAGTGGCTGTGTGGTACATCATTTTGGACTAAGATGGATGAGCCACCCGATGCACGGAGATCGGGATTTTTTGTATAGTTGAATTGTTGATATTTATTAAGGTTTATTTTTTTCCCATCTTTGAGGAAGGTTTCTTGAAGACGAATTACAGCTGGGTTTAGATTTGCTGTTATTTGGTGTAGTTCTTCTATGCTTGCATTTATTCCTCTGCAGTTCCATTGTAATATTTTGTGTGTAGTAGTGGTCATTGTGTTTCTGTTTGTTTTAAGTTTTGTGAGTATTAGGCTTTTGTTCTTCCGTGTCCATTTCCTCAGGTATGTTTTTGGCTGTGAACATGATTTGCTTGTTTTTTGTTTTATTTCATTGTTGGGTGTGGTTTTGTTACCTTTCTCTTCTTGAGTATTTTTTTAATATCTGCTTTCTTTTTTTTTTTCTGTGAGAGGGGTTGTTTTTATTGAGTGTGGCGGTTGGATTTTTGGCTTTGATGAAGTTTTAACCATATTTGTTTTTTTTCATTTCTTCAGTTAGATTTTACAATTCTTTGATTTGGTTGGTGATTTCTTGGAATTTAATATCTATGTTTGTTGTGTAATTATTGCCGTTGTGTTTATTAGTGTTGGGAGTATTCTTTTTTGTTATTTCTGCATATTTAATTGTTTCTGCCTTTTTCCTTGCTTCTGGGTAGGTAATGTTTAGGGTGTATTTTATTGTGGAAATTTCCTTTTCTTTTTTCCAGATTTCACAGTCTTTGGAATAGGCACTGTGATTTCCTTGGCAGTTGGCACATTTATATGTTTTTTAACAGTTTGTGTGATTGTCATTTTCTCCGCACTTTCCGCACACTGGGTGGCATGTGCATCAATCCTGACGGTGGCCAAATCTTTGGCAGTTAAAGCAACAGAGCGGATTTGGGATGTATGTTTCTACTTTTAGTTTTTCATAACCTATTTTTATTTCGAGTGGAATTTTGTGTTGATTAAAAATTAGTAAGTAAGTGTGTGTGTTTAGCATTTCTCCATTTTTTTTTATTTGGATTCTTTTGATATCTATTATGTTTTGTTCTAGTAGATTATTACAGATTACGTCAAATGAGCAAAATGATAATTCAGGGCTTTTCACCACTCTTTTGCATTTGTTTAGTGTTTTGTGGGGGTATGTTATTATTTTTACATTGTCAAAATGTTTTCATTTTAAGAGTTCGTCTGCTTGTGCTTTTGTATAGATTTCCCTGCTCCCCACCCACCTCAGAGCCCTATTTGAGATGCGCATAGGGGGGAAATCCATTCGCCCTGGCTACAACAGGGCTACAGGAATGGTATACTTGCACATGATGCAGGCTTCAAACACTTGCGTATCTTAATTTTTCCTATCCAAGTAAAAAAAATGGGAAAGATTAGAGGAAAACAGCCATGTCTTGTCCTTATTCACCATATACAACTGACCCTTAGCCACTGCTTTCACCACTTATTTGGGGATAAGTACTGTTGGGAGAATGTTTTGTATTATTTAGGTTTGGTGCAGGTTATACGTGTATAAGTGGTGAGCTAGATGTGACCAGCTGATTGGTCAGATTGGGCCTATCCGACCACACATCTAGCCCAGGTAAGGGCTAAAGTGGTGTGTTGGTAAATGGAGGTACTTGACCCTGACTTCCAAGATCCTCAACCACCAGGATCCCATCCCCAGGCATTATGGGTCACCACCCACGGCCAACAGGTAGCCCCATTGTGGGACTTCAACCCTCTGCAGGAAGGCAGTCTGTGTATTCTGATGCCCCGCTGACAGGGCACCCCATTGAGGGACTTTTACCCCCTGCAGAGGGGCAGTTGATATATTCTGTAGCCCTGCCAACAGAGCAACAGCTTTCTCATTGACAAAAATTCATGCAAAATAGTGAATATGCTGCCTTCTGATGTGTTCAACTCCTTTGATATCTCACGCAACTTTAATTTATGATCAGCTAAAATAAGCTTGTGGATTTTTTTGATGTTTTCAGAGAAAACTGCCGATTTTGTGCAACCTGAGCATTTAGAAGATTTGTGTCTGTACGGCCACATTTAAAGTCAGCATACCACCTCTTAACCATTGTTTCCAATGAAACAGAGTCTGAATAACACTTATCAAGCCATTACTTTGCTTGAAAAGTATTTTTTTCCCATCAGAAAGCAATGCTTTATCAACACACAAAATTCAGATTTTTCCATTGTTTTGAAAATTTGCAACAGTAGCTTCACTTAAATAACTGTAATTTGTAAACTAATAATCTGATTGGGCCAAAATTTTGTCACATGCCATTTGAAGGTTAGCACTTCATAAAAATCATATGGAGTTTTTATTAGTGATGCCATCTACATGTCAGGCCCGGGACATATTGAGTGATGTGTTATCTACCAGTTTAAGTACAAAGCTTTGAAGTTTGTTCCATCCCCCACCCTCTATTGGCAGAGTTGTTAACTCATTCAATTCTGACACCTGACTACTTACCCAGACACTAATCCTGGATACTTGGGGTAAATTTCCTTCTTTAAAACTATATTTCTAACAGAATAAATTGCCAATGAAGAGCAGCAAATGGCAAGTACACAGTTGCTCATATCAACAGCAACCTTATTTTGCTTACATGTAAAACACCAATTCTTTGTGATTAGAGACTGAAGCATTATAACAATATTAAAGATTCAATAGGTTAACAGATTCAATAGCTATAATAAATTTTAGTCTAAAATTAAATTTCTATTTTTTTTTGCCTTTTTGTCCCAAACTTTTAGACAATTAAAAATTTCCCAAAAACTGCTTTTGATAGCTTCACAATTTTTTTTTAATAATCATTTCACCCCAAGCAAGACAGAAATGTCACTGGTGCACAGGAGGATACAGTGAGAAAATAAAAAAAAGTACAGGAGATGTCAAAGAAAAGACAAGTGATGGATGGGAATCAAGTAGATAAAAAATGGCAATTGATGTTGCATTTAAACTTTTGGAGATTGTAGCTATCAGAAAATGGAAGCGAGTTCCACAAACAAGAAGTGTGAGAAAAGAAACTGTTAGAGCAGAAGAGAAAGTTACATTTAACTATTTTGGCAGTAAAAGGGGCGGCACCTTGACGCCAATCTAGTAGCACGCATAAATACATGAGAACCAGGAAACAAATCTTGACAGAGCAGTTGCCAAGAAAATACTTGTAGAAAAGACATGTATGTGGTATAGATGTAAACGTGATGGTGTTGGGAGTGGTGATATAACATTCCTTTTCAAGGGCCTCAAACAGTGTTATTGTTATTATTATTAAATACACTCTTGCAAAATGAAACCTTAGTTTCAAATAAGAGAGAATTTATTAATATTGACAACACTACTTCTGCTAAATCTCTATTTAAACGAACATGATCGACTGACCTTGCAGGAAGCTGGTCAATTTGATTGATTGAAGTTGAAAGAAATGAAGCTTACTTCTACAACAAGAAGAAGTGCATCTTTAGCAGCAGACACAGTGTAAGGCAGTAATTGTTGTTTCAGATAAACATCATAAACCTTCAGAAGGATTTCATTTAAAATTTCTTCCACATATTCACAGGCTACTTCTTCATTATCGAGAATTTCTTCTATCTCTTGCCTGAAAAGGGATAAAAAAAACCATGAATCGAATAAGCAAATTATTTATATTGTAATAAATTTGATGTTTTGTGCCAAAAGAATTTCACATTATAAAGCAAAATGACTGAGTAAATGTTGATATGATTTGTGTATGTATAGAAAGAGAATAAGAAATGGAGTGAGATGGAAAGAAAAGAATATAAATTGAAATAAGTCAAAAAGTTGTTTTCTTTCTTTCTTTTTTGCTGTTACTCGGTTGGGTTGATAGTATTTTTGTGCACAGGAAATTCCTTGTTTGAGTTTGGACTAAGTAAATGGTTTTTGTTCTGTTCTGTCCATATAGATCTGCTTTACTTGCCATGTTTCTCTAGAAGGTGTTTTTATTTTACATATAAACTGTTGAACAGCCATAAATTTAAATTAATAGAATAATTATTCTGTTACAAACAGGAAAAAAATAATTAAGTCAATCATTTTTTGTGCATGTATACACACACATACACAGAGTCATTGAGTTAAGAAGTATACAAGTGATGAGATGAGCCACTACTATAACCATCATGAAACAATCAAATTGATGTGTACTAATAATATTACTTACACTGGAGTAGAGATGTTAATGGATATGCGTGATTACTTTGCAAGAATGCCAAAGATTCCTGTTCTTATAAAAAAATATAACATCATCATCTCCATTATTATTATTATTTTAGTGATTTCCTGTAAAAAAATTTTGAAGTCACTTTTAAGATTTATATGTCTGTCAATTTCTAAAGAACAAAGAGATCTGATCAACACCTCTGAGGACTTGTGGCAACAAAGCAACATGGCAAACACTTTTATTGCTATTTATGTTTTTTTTTCTCAAAACAAAGAAAAAACAGATTTTTTGTTGATAATGTTAAATGACATTACTACTACTACAACTACTATTAGTATTAATAGGACCACAACAACTCACTCCATGAAGTATTTGACTTAAAATCAACTTATAATGCGGTTGTCAGAAATGACGCACATTAGGATTCAGTGTGTGTGTGTGTGTGTGTGTATATATATATATATATATATATATATATATATATATATATATATATATATATATTTATCTGTAAATTCAAATAAAATTTAACGGAGAAAAAACCATTTTCAACATGTCATTTTAAGACATGCATTCTTCAACTCCTTATAAACTGAGAATGAGGAAAAATTCTAAGCCCAGAGGTTAGCTTTAGTAAAGGAAGGGGTTGGGAAGTATTGATTTTATTAGGGTTAAGCTAGGGGAATTTTAGTAGTAATTTCCTCTTTGGTAGTGGGAGGTATGTGGCTTGACCCTTAAGTTAGTAGTGGTAGATGGTAGGAAGTAACTGCTTGGCCAAATTTTTAAAAAAACCTTATTGTGACTAATTGAAAGAATAGTATAATTATTGTAATTTATACTTATTTCTATGACAAAACATACTTATGATCTCCCTTCGTTTATTTAGGTGCATATTTTGGTATGGAAATTACAAAATTTAAATTTTTTCTGTCAAGCATAGATTACATCTATCTCTTAAGCTATTAGAGGTCCTAGCCTTGCCTATGAGCTTCCATTTTATCTGTGGATTTAAGTTATTTTCTTTTAATTCCCAGTATTTTCTAGAAAGGGCTGTTTGGTATCTTAAACTAGGGTTGGTGAAGGCGTGCTTGTGGGTATAAAGCCGTTGCTTCCAAATTCCTGCCGAAATTCTGATATAAAATTAAATTTCTCCTTATTTTCCTTAGGGTAGATGGTGGCTTGATAGATTACATTTTCTGATCTACACTTGCCCTTAACCGGACAGTTATTTCTAGATCTATAATTACAGGGGTGAGGGTATCATTTTATTTTTTGTATTGGATTCCCTACACTTCTTCAAGATTTGGTTATTATGGGAGCTAATAATGTTGTACATATTATTGGTACACAAGTAACTAATCTTGATAGTTTTCCTATTGAATATTTTACTATATATATATATATATATATATATATATATATATTAATTAAAAAAGGATTAATTCAATGATGTTGGATGATCATGATCGAAATGATCATCCAACATCATTGAATTAATCCTTTTTTAATTTATATTTGCTCTGTAATATTTTATTACATGGAGCTCTCTTCCTGTATCATTTTTTAATATTAAAATAATATTTTTAATATTAATTAGGATCGGGTTTTTGGAATTTACCTTCCTGCTTTTTCCACTTAGACTAAAGTATCTGAATCTGAATTAAAATATATATATATATATATATATATATATATATATATATATAGTGTTGAGTTGTGACAAAATTTAGCACCAAGGTTGTTGTTTTTCAATGGTTTTACCGATAAAATGTATTTTGGTAAGCAGGTTTTTTATTATAAGGTGCTTGATATTGAGATATAGATAGAGTCTTGATAAGCATAAAGAATTTGTCACTTTAACTGAGCAGATTCATGCCAACTTTGAATTTTTGTGAGGACACCATTATGAGGTTCTCACTTGTTAAGGCTGGTGAGTGAGATCACAAAACTTTGAAGTTGTCATGAACCAGCTCTGTTAAAGTGATAAACTCTTTATATATATATATATATATATATATATATATATCCTTACTGTAGTCTTGGATCAGACTAAGTTAAGCATATACATATGAATGTGTGCATGCACACACACACTCACACACACACACATTCATACATACATACATAACATTTTTCAATGAAAGATACATGTTTTTGTCTTAATTTCTGGAATGAGTACTTATTATTTACATTCAGATAAATGTCCTCATCTTTATTATTATTATCATAACAATAAAGATGAGGAAATAATATTTCTTACATATATATATATATATATATATATATATATATATATATATATATATATATTCTTCTAATATTGAGTCATGAATCTCTGTCTCTGATCTTCTGTTTTTCTATGTCTGGATGACAAATTAAAAAAAAATAATTTTTCTTTCTTAATACCACTCAATTTTTTTTTTTTAACTTTCTGTGTATAGATATGTTTTTGGGATCCTTCCAGCATATGAATTTTTGTACCATATTTGAATTAATAAATTTTTATTTTTGATCGTCACTGAAGAAGCAAGAATTTTCTCACTGAAATAGTTATTTAACAAATGTAAATTCAGAATTGTTTGACATACTGTACATATTTGGCTCTGTAAATAGATAATACTATTTATATCGAGCCCTCCATTTTGATCATTTTTAATATTAATAAAATTAATATTAATAGGATCTAGTTTTTTGGGATTTTACCTACTTGCTCATCCTTTTTTTTTGGTGGGGGATTCAATATATATATATATATATATATAAGAATATTTTATGATTATAAAGTCTGTTTTTCTGCAGGACCTTGAAAATATAGATTTTATAATCAGAAATATTCTTTCTGTAGGCCCCACTTTAAATCGCAGACTGCTTTGTTTAAATATTTCTCAGAAATAAAAGACAGAGTTCTCTCTCTCTCTACAGATTTAAGGGAGGATTATAGGAAGATCAGAAACTCTTATTAGCTTTAGAAATAGATGTAATCTATGCTTAGATGAAAAAATAAAAATAATTCAATTTAGTGGTTATAACCAGCTTTTAAACCAATGGTATGAAGTGATTTTTAAATGCCATCACAAAAATAGATTTAAATGAGCTGTTTTGTAGGATCAGAATTTTTTTCTTACCAAGAATTTTCTAGCAAATTCAGCTGTTCTTTCTCTTTTGTGAACCTGATACTTTATTTTTATTTATATTTTTTATTCTTTATTTATAACTTTTGTTTATTTGTGATAGTTACCCACTTTGTGACTGCATTATTGTTTTTACTATTTTAGCTCTTTTGCCTTTAGTCTGTAATTCTTTTTTAATTTTCTTTTTTGTCTTGTAGTTTAAAAACATTTTTTCATTATGATGAGTTTTTGGTTTTTGTGGTCATTTTTGTGAATCTTTTTTTCTGAATTTCTTTTCTTGTGAAACTTTAATTATTATTCTAAACTTTTTAGAAGTTTTTATGATTGCTAATTATTTGTGACTGTAAGTATATTTTGTGACTGTTTTTCCTTATTTCTTTTTATAATTTTCATTTTTATCTCTACTTTAGTTTGGTTATTTTGCTTTTTACTTTTGTTATTATTGTGTGCATATGTGTATGATTATATATGTTCTTTTGTTTTGTGTTTGCATATATTTTTCCTTAAATGTTTTTTTTTTGTGTACGTGTGATTTGGTGTATGCATTCTTTATTTTTCTGACACTTCCTGTATCTGTTGTTACAATGTTTAACTGTATACACCTCTACTCTTCACCTAACCTTATTTCCTGTCTTGACAAATTAATTTTTGTTAATATTCTGAGTTAGATGTAACATTTGATTTTTCAGGTTTGACAAAGCAGTTTGTAATTTTGACAACTGATGAAATAAATTCTGAATTTATAACTGTTTAATTGTGTTGAGTTTTCCTCTCAATATTGCTCTGGATAATATACATTGAGCTCTCTATTTTTATGGGTTTGTCATTTATTCTTATATAAATAAATATCTATTTAAATCTAAACTTATTTATAAATGGAACTTTGTCTCTGTGTGTGTGTATCTGTTACCTATAGACTCTGAAACGGCTGAACCAATTTTCTTGAAAATTTACACAGTTGTACTATAAGCATCTGCGAGTGTTTTTAGCTAGGATTTGTGTCGAGGTACTCCCGATAAATAATTGGGTTATAGAAGGAGTGGTACGATTTTAATCAAATTTGATACACTCCATAGACAAAAACATAAGAAACGATATTCAGAAATTTCAAGGTTGCAGTTCTTACAATAGTGCAACAAATCGATAATATATATATATATATATATATATATATATATATATATATATATATATAAAAGGCAAGATGTTTGTGTGTGTGTGTGTGTGTGTGTGTGTGTGTGTGTGTGTCTGTCTGTCTGTCTGTTTATATGCTTGTAAGTCTGTATTTTTTTCAGCCCTTTTATTTTAGTTTTTGCTTCTAGTTTGGCTCTAAGTAGGTATAATTGTAGTTCTTAGTCTCAGCCATGATACTATATTTACTCAGGGGACATATTTAGCCTTCAAAATTCAGTTTACTACAAAAAAAACTTATTTGATATCGATAGCAGGAAATCATAATTTGACTTACATCCATTCATTTTTCTTTCAGTCTACAGTTTTGCTTTGACTGGAAACAACTATTGCTTTTTAGTTTTTCGTGCCAACGTCCAAAGAGTCTGAGCTCCAGGACCATGGATTAGTTTTAAAGCTTTCATTACACCTGATCAACGCCGGGCTATACTGCTAGTATATACATATATTAATGTATAGTTGGGCAGAAACCTTTCTTTTAAGCATGTTTTATTAAAAACAACTGCCAAGGAAGATTTGACTAATTTTTTTTATTCAATTTTTCAAGTATTCTAACATGTTTCCTTTTAGCTGGAGATAAGCAATGTAGAAATGTTTTCTAATGATTTTTCTGATCCCTTTCAGCCACTTTTCTGGTTATTCTCAAGAGTGTTATGTTTCTGCTGTTGTTATTTTTCCTCATGTTTCCACTGTAACATAATTTATTTTGTGCTGTTTTGAAAAAAGAGCATTTTTTATTGGATTATGGATACAACTTCAGCTATACATGACTTCTGATACCAACATGATGTAGACATTACAACATAGCAAGTATTTTTATGGTATGGAATATAAAGTCAATCTCATTCAAAGCTACAATGTGACCCATGAATATAATGCCAAAAAGTATTTTAATAAAAAAACAATACAACAAAGATGGCGTAAAATGTATGTAAAATAATGAAAATATTTTATCTGAGGACAACATTGAGCTTCAAGTATCTACAGGCATGCTTTTCAGAGTTTTATTATGCTATATCATAACAATACTTACCAGTTTTGTTCATTAAGTCGACCAGGTACAATTTCCGTGTGCTGCACAGGAGGTGGAGGTGGTTGTACCACCTTGGTCCTGTCAGCTTTTTGTTTGAACATTAAGAAGGAATGGCAGTGAAAAGAGACATCAACAGATTGATGAATGTGAGGCTGAAAAAAAATGTTAGAAACATAAAAACTTTTCTGTTATTTATAATGTTTTTGTCATATCTTCATCTTTGATAAAATTGTTCAGCATTCGCAACCATATTGAAAGACAAATATCACATAATAATCTAGTACTCTCTTCTCGTTCCCAGTGAAATTTTCCAGTCTCTTAACACTATATTCAGTTTCTGGAATGCATTCTTGGCTATGCCAATATGCCTTCAGATCTCTGTACCACACTTTCTGTCCTCTGTTAGAATACTTTCCAGGTATTTAAATTTCTGCACCTGTTTGATTTTCATAGCACCAACTTGTAGTTAGCATTTTGGACTTCTCTTTTTACTGATTACCATGCATTCAGTTTTCTTGCAGTTTATTTTTAGTTCTTTCTTTCCACTTTCTTTAACTACTTTCTGTAGGAGGTCTTTTAGTTTCTTTCTTGCATCTGCTATCAGCACTGTATCATCTGCGTATCTTATATTGTTCAGATTGCGGCCACCAATGACAAATCCAGGCAGGACTTCTACTGCTCTCAGAATAGTCTCACTGTATAGGTCAAATAGATCTGGTGAGAATACACATCCTTGTTTTACACTGCTTTCAATTTTTGTGTACCTGCTGAACTTGTCTCCTGTCTGTCTGCAGGCAGTTTGATGCCAGTAAAGGTTCTTGATTACTCTAAAGTCTTTCCCAAATATGTCAAGTTGCCAAGCGTTTTTATCAGGTCTTTGTGGATGGCGTACTTTGTCGAATGTCTTTGCATAGTCAACAAAACACAGGTACATGTCCTTCTGCATTACTATTGCCCTTTCAGATAAAACACTTAGCATAAATATTGTGTTCTTTGTTCCAGTGTCCTTGACAAAACTGCACTGTTCTTGTCCTATTTTCAGTCTGATTCTCCTGCAGGCTCTGATGATGAGTTTTGTTATGCGACTCATTAAATTGATCGTCCCTTATATACTTTGATGATTTCATTTTCTTTTTCACTATTTACAAACTTTTACTGATAAATCTGTAGATGACTTTAACCTTTTGTTGCATATTGGTTACAATTGTAACCAATATGCAACAAAGGTTTAATACTTGGTCTTTAAAAGCAGTTTTGGCAGATAAAAAGATTTGATGATTTTGATTAAAATAGAAACAATTTCCATTCTTCTTTATGTACCATATCCCTTCTGGATGTAGGTGATCATGGACTTCCACTTGCTCCTGTCCCTTTTTGCTCTTAATATTTTTTCCTCTTAGTATTACTCCCAAACCCTGCTCTGCCATTCATTTACTCAAGCCTATCAAATATGTCTCATACCGATTCCCCTTGTTTTTCTTTCTCTCTATCCATCATGTGAGTATTAAATTCTTCAAACCCTCCTTCCTCATTACATGTCCCAAGAAACTCATCTGTCTCTTCCTGATATTAAGTATGAGTTTTCTTCTGGTTTGCATCCTCTCCAACACTTTGTTACTCATATACTTGATACATGATATTCTCAGCATCCTTCTGTAGAACCTCAAACCTATCCTTCATCCTACAAGAGATCGTTCAACATTCACTTCCATACAGAAGGACAGATATCACATAGCAGTCCAGCCCTCTTTTCTTTGTTTCTAATGAGATTTTCCTGCCTCTCAGTAGTCTAGTTAGCTTTTGAAATGTATCCTCGGTCATGTCAATGCGCCTTCAGATCTCAATGTCGCGATTTCCATCCTCTGTCAGAACGCTTTCCAGGTATTTAAATTTCTCTTCTTGTTTTATTTTAGCTTCTCCGATCTGTAGTTGGCATTTTGAGATTTTCATTTTGCTGATGACTATACATTGTTTTCTTCAAGTTTATACTCAGTCCTTTCTTTTCACGTTCTTTTGTTACCTTCTGTAGGAGATCCTGTATTTTTCTTTCTGTGTTTGCTATCAGCTCAGTGTCATCCACGTATCTTATATTGTTGACATATTTATAAATAACAAAGAAAATTTAGCCTTATAATAATCTCCCTCAACCTGTTTATTCCTGGAGTGATTATCACAAATATGTAAATTATCTGGCAAGATGTGGGAAATGCTAATTTGACAGATTGACTGCTCTATTCAAATTCTCCAAGCTACTTCACTAGACTGGATGTGTGTTTATGTATGCATGTGTACAATTAAAAATTATGCAAATGTAAGATACATTATTTCAATAATTTTAATTATTTTTGTTGCTAAAATTTCTCCATAATAATAATGATTTTCCCAGGTTCAAGCTTTAATATTTGACCCATAGCTTGGGGAAGAAATGGATTTATACACCTTTCAAAGGTATTTTCACATAAGTGAATGTAATTTGAAATTGGAATTTGAACTTGACTCTGATTTCTCTTTCCGAGCAACTATACACTACACAATCCATACAGCCCTGGCCTATTACATCCTAATTACAATAGCCTGTCAAATTACTGGTCTAAAATGTAATTGCCATGAAAGACAAGTTCTCAAGTTATGGGATGAAAATTTTTAGAGAGTCTACATATTTTTTTCCTGAATTTTTATAATTGAGCTTAATTTCTAAATAAGTTGGATAAAGATTTTTTTAATGAAATAACTACAATTATTATGAATAGAAATATTTGTCAAAATTTAATGACACAAGTTTATTATGGTACCTCAATGACTTCTAAACTAACAATAATGATCTGCCTTCGTTAAGCCATATGCAAGACTTGTGTGCAATATTTGCAGTAGCAATTGAATTATTTCTTTGAGTTGGAAAAATATGTTTTTATCTTTTATCTCCCAATGACACAAGGTCTAAATTGAGAGATTATCTGTTTATTTACTCTATGACAAACACGGTACTCAAAGAATCCTTAGGTCATCCCAGTTGATGGAATAGGTTTAAACGAAAAAAATAAGAGAGAGAGAGAGAGAGAACTGAAGAATATTAACAATATTATTAAAAAAGGAATCACAGAAGAAATACTAAATGATAAAAAACTAACTTGGCAAAAAAAAATAATTTTTTTGTTTCATTTTTACAAGAAAAAATTTAGCATGATTCATCGGCTAAAAAAATATAAAATAAAAAAAACTTTAGAAACGAAAATATTTATTGAATTTGTGTGTGTGTGTATGTGTGTGTGTGAACTTAAACGAAACAAAAAAATGGAGAGAACGAAAACAGAAAAAAAATCCATCCATTCCACAGGTTTCTCCAGGGTGGATACAAAAAAAAAAAAAAACATTTTATTTTTATTTTCTGAAAATTTTCAGATTAATGAATTAATCAAAGAGTATATATTTTTAACGCTGCTAAACATAATGAATGAAAAACAGCAATATACATATATATATATATATATATATATATATATATATATGTATGTATCAGTTATTTTAAAGTCTTAAAGAGCAGCAGGAAAAAAAAATTCTAATTCAGTGATTGAAGTTCGATAACATTTCTTCCCATCCCATTTAACAACCCCAACATAGAGAAGAAAACATATTTTAATGTATTTAAATGTGTATTGATGTTTTTAAAAATCTCAAGAATCAACGCCACTTACAAAAAATATCGGGAGTGATTATTGCTTGGTCGAAAAATCGTAATTGAATTTTATGGAGACAAGTGCTTATTTCAATGAAGCAAGCCTTTTTTAACATTTGGACTTGTCAACCAAAGCGTTTACCTTTACACTAATCCCGCATAAAATATCACTATGGTAACACATTTAAGAACGTCATAGCCAAGAAATTTTTGACGACGAAAATAAATTATAAAAAAAAGTTTCTAAGGAATATAAAATGCTAAAAAAAAATGATCGTTTCTTTACAAGCTGTTTTTCTTTCGCTTGCTTTGTTTTTAGAATTGATAAGTATATAATTATTTTAAAAGCATTCAGTCCGTATCATAACAACGGAATCACAACAGGAAGGTAACTTTAAAAAAAATACAACTTTCTGTTTTCTTTTCTTGTCGCACAAATTTCAAGTAAGACACATCGTATTTTAAGATAATTTTAAATATTTTGTTTGTTTACGTATTTAGGGATTTCTAAATTTGGAAATTTTAAGAACTCAAAAGTTTGAAAACAAAATAATATTTATATTTAGTAAATATAAATATTATTTTGTTTTCAAACTTTTGAGTTCTTACATTTCAATTTCATATGCAACAAGTTTTTCACTATAAAAAAAATATTTTCACGTTTTTCTGTTATTTTTTTTTAGATTTTATGAAAACTTGTTTAAAGATTCTGTCTCTTTAATACTTTTCTTGTCAGTATTTCTTTTAGATTTTTAAAAACAAACATTTTGGCAATAATCTACTAAATTTATTGATCATATGTAGTTGTGTTACAGTTTAAAAACCTTTTCAAAAATAGTTCTATGAAAGTTAAAAACACTTTTCTATGTTTCAAGTGAAAATCGTTTACTTTTTTTGGTTTATGTGCGTTGTGGTGCAATGGATATCGGTTTGGGACGAGAAATCAGAGAGCCGAGTTCGAATTGCAATTGACTTCGTTGTATTCGCTTTTGCGCAAATACACTTTTTGTTAAAAAGGTATAAATGAATCCATCTCTTCTCTCTCCAGCTAGAGGTTGAATAGCAGGACAGATTGGTTTCTATAGCCTTGGTTGGCAATCAGTCTACCGCAGAAAGAAATGGCAACCTACTGCGGTAAAATCGTCTGCCTAGTCAGTCAAGAAGCGTGTATCACGTATTGCACTTAACAGAGGACTGCTTAATTTTAAAAATATTTTTGCTTAATGAAATTAGTTTGGCAAATATTTGAAAACGTAATTTTTTATTGTTCAAGAATCGGACTAAGTGTGGCCATATAACTTTTTTTTAGTAAATTAGATTTTTTTTTTTTAGACAGTTTGACTTTGAATTATTATGTTTTAAAATTTCTCATAACGTCAAAAAACTGACACTCGTAATATTTATTTATGTAACCAAATGTAGTTTTTTTTGTTTTTTTCTCCCGAAATGAAAGTTAAAAAAATAGTTACCCACTTATTTTTTTAAAATTTTTATTTGCCATGAATCAGAATTATCAGATACAAACGAAATTTTCAGTACTTAAAGAATGAATTGTACACTCAATATGTTTTTTATTAGAAAAATTAATGGAAATATTTCGATATTTTGTGTGCACGTTTTAATTGGAGGCGGAGGTCTCGCATTTTCTTTCTTTTTTTCTTTTTTACTGTTGGTGTTGGTGATCTCCGAAGAATTTATTTCATTTCAGTAAAAAAAAAAAAAAAAATTAGGCAATATCAAATAAATGTGATCATACTGAAAATTCGTCCCTAATCTCTTGCCAAAAGCAATTTTAAAACTTAAAAAAAAAACAACAAAAAGCTTCAGAGTTGGTGTAGGGAGCCTCGGCTATGCTTAAGAAATGGCCTTGTGCCTAAAACAACCGAGCCCACCACATTTGAAAAGATTAAAAGGTGAATAAACATTAAAAGAAGGATTAAACCTCATTTCTATGAGAAAGTTCTTCTTGAAGCTTTCCTTGAATACGTGCATTTTAGAATTCAGTTTTCTTAAAGTCAGATGAATTGGATGCATGAAGAAGCTGTAATTGGTCAGTCAACTTGACACCCCCAAAGCGAGTACAGGTGGGCAGGCGCGGAACTGTGATTGGTAGCTGGCTTGTCTATTCAATGCATGGTGTTTTCCATAGGCGAGGTACCAAGCTCTATGAAAAGAGTTGGAATGAGAGGGCAGTCAGATTTCTCAAGAAGACGTTGGCTGTGCGCATCGCTACAGCAGTAGAAGAAAGACGGACTTAATTATTTTCATGAAACATTTCAACACAAGCTATTTTGGCTTTTCATTTGTGGAGACCTAGAGAGGCACAGGTTGTAACGGCTGATGGAAAAACCCTTTCCAGCCTGGGTGCGAGCACAGTGGAGCTAAAAATCGACAACATACGCCCGGTAACTGTGGAGGTAATGATTGTACACCAAACCTTGTGAGAGCTCGACCTCCTGCTAGGAGTCGATGTGATTGCGAAACTGGGAGGAGTCCATATACACAGCTCAGAACGTGCCCCTTAGAGCCTCTTTTGCAATAAACAAACCTGACTTCAGCGCAACTTTCATTCAGTGCAGGCACATATGGACTGCACCACTGAAAAATAAAATAGCAGAGTACCCGGTTCCTGAGCATATTAGGAGCGAATACAAAAATAAATTGCAGCTTTAGATAGTGAACGGCTGGCTTGTGCCGTATCCCATGGAGGAGCTAGGGCCACCTCAAGGACTGATTCCTTTGATGGCAATAGTGCAAGAGAATAAAGGGAAAGTGACACTGGTCATGGACTATAGAGAACTGAATACCTTTGTAGACATGTATACAGCCAACGCGGATGCTTCTGCCCAGAAATTGCAGGAATGGTGACAGCAAGGGAGCAATGTTGCCACCCTCAATTTGAGAAGGGCCTATCTCCAAGTCCGAGTCCACTGATCATTCTGGGTCTTTAAGACTGTCATGATAAAATGGCAGAGATATTGTCTCACTTGATTCGGATTTGGTCTTAATGTAGCCCCAAAAATCATGTCAGTGATTATGAATGTGGTCATGTTGCAGAACGAGGAAATTCGAAGGACGTCATCCTACATTGATGATATCTACGTCAATGCAAATGTGGCCTCTTCAAGGAGGGTTAAGAAACATCTAAAATGTTTTGGCTTATTGTGCAAGGCCCCAGAGCTGCTCCAGGATGGAGCGAATGTACTTGGACTACACGTCAGTGGTGATGGAGAAAAACTTTGCTGGAGGCGAGGCAGTGACGTCCCATAAGTCCCACCAGTGATCACTTGTCGGAGCACCTTCTCCATGTGTGGGAAACTGGTAGGCCATTTTTTCATATGCAGCAGCAGCCATAAAGCGCCGCATGACTTCTGTTACACCAGGATGGGACGATGAAGTACACGATGCATAATAACTGAAACTATGGAGAGAGTGATGCAAGACGATCCCATGCAAGGTGACTGGTGAGTTAATGGGAACAAGCTCACTTTGGGTGGATGCCAGCTTGCTGGCCATGAGTGTCACCCTTGAGGATAACAGGTCCATCATAGAAGACGCCTGCTGGTTATAACCAGAAAATTATGTGCAGCACATAAAACTGGCCGAACTAGACGCTTCTCTGAAGGGGGTTAACCTGGTGCTCCAATGGCAAGCAACAGTGCTACATCTCGTCATGGACTCAGCATGCACCCAGTGTTGGATATCAGATGCATTAACTGGAAGACTGTGACTTAGCACCAAAGCATCGAGCGAGTTGTTGATACGAAGGTGGCTCGCCGTGCTAACTGAAACTTACAAAGAGTACAACCTGTCCATGGATGTAGCGTTGGTTAAATTGGCAGTCAACAAAGCAGATGCATTGACTCAAATTCCACAGCGTTGTCTGCTGCTCAGAAAGAGTTTGAACCTCTGAAGCTGCCGTGTACTGCTTCCACGCTCATTATAAACCTAGAGTGGATCATGAGCATACATGAACAGTGTGGGCATCCCAGGATTAAACGGACGCTCTACTTCTCAAAAATGGTTGACCCAGCAGTTAAAAAGGCGGACACCAGGATGGTAGGCAAAGATGCGAGGCATACACGTCAATTGACCCAGCACCGGTGCAATGGCAAAAAGAAAACTTGAGTACTACCCATGTCTGAAACAGGCTGGTGATAGACGTTACGCATGTTGGCAACCAGCTCTATTTGACTGTTATTGACTGTGGTTCTTCCCGCTTCGCCATTTGGCAACTACTGCATCATCAGGACACTGCCAGCATAATACACTAATTGGAGTCCATCTTTTATGACAGGGGCCCACCTGCCAAAATATTAACAGACAATGGTGCAGCATTTTTTTTTTTTAGAGCAATTCTCGCAGCTCCTGAGAAAGTGGGGTGTGCGGGTTCAGTTCCGGTGTGCCTACGTGCTGGCTGGAAACGGCATAGTAGAGAAGAGCTACTGGTCTATAAAAGTGATTGCAGCTAGGAAGCGATGTTCAATCCCAGAAGCAGTGTACTGGTATAATGTGATGCCGAAGGATGGTGTTTCGCCTACAACAGCACTGGCTAACATGGTGTACGTCTATCACTTATGGTTGCGAGGCATCAACAGTGCAATGGATCCTTGCGACATGCAAACAAAATACAGAATCAGTGACATAATGTGGGTTAAAACCCCGTACAGCAGATATAAAGACAAGCTGAGAATGGGGCATGTTACCGAGATTGTCAGCCCACATTCAGTGCAAGTTGATGGCATGCCTCGTCGTGTTAAAGACTTGCGGCCAGTTGTAGGGTCGAAACCGTCATCAGATGATGAAAGTGACTCTGAAGATAGTGCATGATTGATGTATCTAAAATCAGATCCACTGAGCATTGCCTCAGACTTCAGCACTCTACCTGCAGACACCAACGTGGTTAGCTGTTCAGATGCAGATGGCAGCTCAATGGACGAGAGTTCATTCGAGGATGAAGCCCCTGTCATTTCACTCAAAAGGAGTGCCCGGCAGAAGAGGCCTGGTTTGTGATTTTAAGATCAGATGAGTGTGTAATGAGTCAGTCAGTCAACTTGACACCCCTAAAGCGAGTACAGGTGGGTAGGCATGGAAACTGTGATTGGTAGCTGGCTTGTCTATTCAATACATGGTGTTTTGCATAGGTGAGGTACCAAGCTCTAAGAAAAGACTGTGCGCGTCACTACGGCAGTAGGAAAGAGACGGACTTAATTATTTTCGTGACACATTTCAACACAGAAGAGACAAAGTATGTTTCGCTGTATGTACAATTGTATTAGGTGAAAATCATGTCTTGTTTCTCTTTCTCTTTTGTTGTCAACAAGTAAATGAAGAAAAAGTGGAATCAACCAATGCAGTGTGAAAATGAGAGAGAGTGAGAAAATACATATCATCTGGACTTGTAGTTCTCTGTGATGTTCTTTCTTTCTTTGTCAATACATAAGGAAGAAGGAGAATCAATGAATACAGCACAAAAGAGAAGGTGAGAGAGTAAGAAAAATGCAGGTTTGCCTGGATCTGGCATCTGGTAAACGACCCGTGGCTCTCTGCCAAGAAAAGCAAAAATCACACATATTTATATGTTTGTGGAAAATAGAATTGGATCAACTTTTAAGATTTTTTCTAACTCATGATTGGTTAATAAATGAGAGATTGTATCTATTTTTTCAACAACATCCGCATATGGTGAAATTGATAAACCAACTGTTTTGTAAAAAATACTTTTTTATCAGTGAATGAATGAATAAATGTATTTGCTTTTTTTATTGGCTCAAGAAAAGTATAGATGTCTGTTAGCTTGGATTTTCTGTGCAATCAAATCTTATAAAATCAGACAGGTGCTTGCATAAAAACATTATTTTTTTCAAATTGGACAGAAAAATCTGTATTTACTTATTTTTTTAAATTACTTGTAATTTTTCAGTATGATTTTGAAATTCATAACATTTCTGTTTGTAACAAGAATTAAAAATTAAAAAAAAAAATAAACACCTGTTTGAAGAATCAAAAAAAATTGTAAACTTTAAAAAATACTATTTTCAAAGGTGGACCCTTTTTTTTTTTTTGCAAAGAATTTTAATTTTTTGTTTAAATTTTAGCTATTGTTAGATATATTGTTAGATTATTTTTTTGTATATATGTTGAAAAAGGAAATACTTGTAAAATACTGCCTTTGATTGAATACTCTTCCCTATCGGAGGAGTAATACGATAACTCTTTAATCCAGAATAATTAAAAAGACCACATTAGGTGCAATTAAATATTATATGACATTAAATGGGTACAAAATTATTAAAAAATAAAAGTAACAATTGAACTCATGATGACTAAATGACAGTAACACATGTATAACCAACAATTATATGACACCATCTCCAAGAACATGAGTTCAATCCTTGGATCTGGTAGTGATACACCAATCCAGCAGAAACAGTCATTGACATCACAGGATATATCACAATAATCAACAGATATTCCATATCAGCCAATCAGTAGACACCTGATGATGACCAGAGGGTACTTGGTCGAAATATTGTAGCTATAATAACATCAATATCAACCAAGATGATTGATCTTAATACTCTAAAATAATTTTGATTAGCAAACAATGAATTAACCCTCCTTTTTTTTTCTTAGACTCATATTCTCAGGCCACTATTTGGAGTTGAAAAGTCATGCGTCCAAAACAACACAAAAGATAACCTAAAATTGCAATATAATTCATTTCAGCAATTTTTTTCTGTAAGTAAAAAATAAATTAAATTTAAGCTCACAGAAGTATAGAAAAATGTTCTACTTTTTGACTTTTGGTAACATTATCCCTCTGCATCCATTCCTCATATAGGATGAGAATAATTCTTGACATTTTATGCTCTTTTTCAATTTTCTTTCTTTTTTTTTTTTACTTTTCCAAAAATTTCAGTATCACAAACACTGAATTACCAACCAAAGTTTCAGTCTATGATTTAAAGGAAATCAATATTTGGTATGTAGAAATTGTTGGAAGCATTGAAGCATTTACCAATACCTGATAACACAATGAATAAACTAAGTGTTTCTTTTTTTTTTCTTTCATTTTTAATATTGATAAATTTAAGAAATAAAAGTAATGGGGAACTTAGTGTATGAGAAAAAAAAAAATGTTTTCAAATGGTTTTAATTCTTAACTTTCATTTCTATTATTGTATCAGTTTATTAGACAAGAAAATGTAGGTCATGAATTTTTCTTACTGGCAATTTCATGCCAGCTGCTCTACTAATTAACTTCCTGTGCGATATGTGCACCAGATGACTTATTAGACAATAATACAACATTAGAGTGACCTACCAACCATTGAGAATGTGGAAGGCTGTTTTAAACATGTTAAATTTGGAGAAACTTAGAAAATGAGAAAATTTTTAGTAATAGATCAAATTAACTCCACCTATACTGGGATGCCCCCAATATAAACAGGCTAATTCTAGCTCTTGAGGGTAGTTTGGATGGCAGTGGAGATAGCCATTGCAGTATGGTTGCTAGGAAAGACATTGTAAGTTGTCCTTACCCCCACTCTTCACCACCTACTCCATTGTCTCTTGCATGAAACTGCTTCAAACAGTTGGTTGACTGGAGAAATTTTCCCTAGACTAAGAAATTTTTGTTTCCAGATTAGTGATCAACTGGAAGACTAAATTTTGCAGATCAACGTTGCTGTGTGTGTCGATGAATGTCATTCTTAGTTTGCTCCATGTTTGTTAGCTCATGTCTGGTGAGCCCACTCTGTACTAATCTTGCATCTCCACATTCTGTTTCAGTAAATACAGGAATATTGGTGAAGAAATGTCGTAAACCAGGCTTGATTTCTCTCAGTCCTGAAACTTCAACAATGCTCATTAACAAGTGTAAAAATAACAATCTTTATTTATGGTACAATGATTGATTAAGATCATGAATAGATAAACAAAAGGGACTTGAAGAAAGTTTCTTGAGCTGGGAGGAAGAGGTTGACTGGCAGTTGCAGTTATGGCTAAACAACTCACTGTCATTCAACTATTTAAATTAAGGCAACTGATCAAGGGAGTTCAAAAAGTGGCACAAAGAACAGTCCTTTAGCTGACTGAGGCACCACAGTCATCCAGCAGGGAGTGTTGGTCTACTAGTGGCAACACTAGTTTGATCTTTTACTTCTGCTCTTTTGGCAACAGATTTTATGGGGTTGCAAACAAATTGCACTGCTCTGATTGGCCAGCCAATAATAATGCTTGACTAATAGTATTAGCGAGCTCATAATAATACTTGAGCAATGGTCTTGTGTCATCATCAGAAGGGGAGACGAGAAGCTCCATCCTAGCTCTTCTCTCACTTGCAGGCCAAACAAAATTGTGGCTTTGCATCACTCAGGTCCATCTCCACAATTTCACCCTTGTTTGACCTGATCATCACAGGTGTCATCCTCTATCTTAACGGGTATTATATCCCTGATCAAAACAAACCTGACCTGAAAAATTTGCTTTGTGTCACTCATTTAAGCGATTAATCAAATGTAAACAACACTTTAGATAAACAGACCTAAAACTTAAGACTTTATCTAATGACCAACCCCACCCAAGCTTACAATTTCACCTTTCACACAATAAGTGACACAAATCAGAAAATTCATGTTATTGCATTGTTTTAATATGAAAAATATTTTTCTTTAAAAATAAAAATTATATTGCCAGTCAACCTTTGACACCAATCATGGTGTCATAATTGTTTGTGCTGTAAGCTATAATTAGTTAAAAGTATTTACTGCTATTTCTCTAGTAGTTTTGTCTTCAAGGTTAGGATTAGGTTAGCCTCCAGCTGTATCAACTGCTATTCATATGGTGGAGATTTGCATATGAATACAATATTCTCTCCCATATTTTTTTTTTTTTTTTGACAATGTAAATTTGTGAATACTTTATTTTGGCAAAAGAAGAAAAGGAATGCCCTTTAAAAAAAATTCTTAACCAAATTATTATTATTTTTTTTTTTTTAGTATTCAATTCTTAGTCATTTAGGTTCTTTGATAATATGCTTAGAGCACCTTAGAAGATTTGGTGGGACATTTTTGCAGTGTTTGAACTAAAGGTCACAGGTTCCTGGGTCAGCCCCTTCAGTTGACTCACTGAACACTGGTTATGGGACAGTATCTTCTGATTTTTGTATGTTATTTCTATCTGGATCCAGTATAATGCTAATTGAGACAATTGTAATTGATTCAGGTTCAGAGATTGTCATTCCCTCCTCAGCATGAGCAAAGGTGACATAGAGAAATGGTGCTTTCTTTTCTGCTTCACAACCTAACAAGAGCATAATTGGGATTCACTTGAATCAGCTCAACTTCTTGTACAGTAGGTTTGTACATGTTGTTCTGAACATAGTTTCTCATAAGCACTTCTTCAGGAATTGTCCACCATGAAGAAACAAATCTTTCTCAGATAGATTTTCTCAAATAAGAAAACATTCTTTTGAGAAGTACAATTCATGGCTGTAGACAGTAAGGAATGAATCAAGTAAAAAACATCAGATAATGTTTTCCTATTGATGCACAGGTAAACCTCTTGATTTTAAAGCTAAGTTGATCATCCTTCACAGAGTCCTGTTCAGTCCTTTCACTTGACCATGTCCCATGGGTTGTACACAGTAGATCTACTAACAGCTATTCCTTTCTCTTGAAAAAAACCTTAACTCCTCCAACATAAAACTACTTCCTCTATCAAAGTGTATATAACTTGGTATACAAAATAATATACTTAAGCAAGTATTTATTCACCACTGCTGTAACCAGGTATTGAACTCACAACTCTTTTGGTCAAGTCACTGGATCAAACCAACTCTTTTATCCACTGGGCCATGTGTCTTTGACAGCAATGGTGAACAAATAACTTGGAGAGTTGAGCTAAAAGGGGGTAACTCCATGTCATTCGCAAGTGGCATCACACATGGAATGAGAATGATATACCTCAGTGATCAAAATAAGTGTTTGGTTCAAAATTCCTAACACCTAAAGAAGGCCGGAGCGTATAATAGCCAAAATATCATAAACATGGCAATCAAGATGAGGACAAGAGTCTGAACAATGTAAATAATGAGAATTAGAGAATTTTTTTAATTAAAATTTATTGTTTCAAAAAAGATGCTTTATAATTATGTGGCTGGAAAATCTTTAAATAACTCTATTGAAATTCAGTTTTAGTTGTTGCAAATAAAAAAAATAAAGAACTTGAAAAATCTTTGAATATTTGCTACATTGCTAGGTGTTTTTAGTATATTTTCTAGCAAGCCAGTACTTATTTGCTAAATAAATATAGGATCTGCAATATAATCGGTCCTGACATGGCAACCTGCCTTCAGTCACTTTCTCACCAAAATGATGTGGCTTCCTTCTTTCTTTTCTACAAGTATTTTCATGGCAACTGCTCTGATGATCTTTTTTCCTTGGATTTCTCGACCACATGTGCTACTAGATTGGCATCAAGATCTCACTCTTTGACCATCAAAATAATTAAATGTAACCATCTCTTCTACTCTAACAGTTTCTTTTCTCACACTTCCTGTTTGTGGAACTCATTTCCATTTACTTGCTTCCCTGATAATAATCTCTAAATGCAATGTCAATTGCCATCTTTTATTTACTTGATTGCCATCCATTTTTTATCAATTCTTTGACATCCCCTGTACCTTGTTTTTTCTCACACTGTAACCTCCTGCACACTAATGACAATCCTGCCTTGCTTGAGGGGAAATGATTATAAAAAAAAAATGTAATATCTGGTACGATGCTAAGAAGGAATTAGATTGAAAAAAAAAAACAAAAAAAAAAAACAGAAGGATGTATTCTTTTTTTCTATATTCTTGATGACTGTAATGATTCCAGCTAGTCTTATAACAAATTGATTAACAATTGCTAACTCAGAACTTATGGTCAATAAAGGTAATAACTTAGAAATATGTTTTATGCCCTAATGAAAAGTTTGTGATATTTACAAGATGTTAGATAAATCTCAACATTAACTGTAGTAGAATCTTGACAATCATGGGAAAACATTTTAAAAAGTCATCCATCCTGTATCAACGATTGGGTTGCATTAAAGAACTACTTTACTGCTGTACATTTCATACACTGCTTGTTTTAATTTCTTCATGGAGTATTTTTAACTAGAAAAAACTAATAAGAATTTATTTTTATTTTACTGCAGCCACATTTTAGCACTCCATTTCAATTTCTATTTCACAGTTTAAAATTACATATCAATGAGGAAAAAGAAACCCAAATTTTACAGTTCATTTTGTAACAATATAAACTTACCAGTGAAAAGAGGAGTTATCAAAACAGTAAAGTGTGATTTATTCATAGTTATTCATGGTTATGCAGAAAGAAACATTTGATTTTCTATTAATATTGTTTTTATTGTTGCTAAAATTTACTTTTACCTGTCTGGATTCTTTGCAGGTCTTGATGGAGGTGTGCAATATTCTCTGATTTCATACTGTTCTGCTGTTTTGCCCCTTTCACGATGCAAAGCCTCATCTTTCAAGTCACCGATGATGGCATTGGAATGACCAAATTACGCAAACCTGGTAACAAGCAATTTTGAGTTCTTTTTCTTTATTTTTGCTTTAGTCAAATCAAAACCGGCCACTCTTTACAAACTATGTTATTCATTGAGATATAACTACACCACAGTAACAACAGTTTCAAACTTGGTGTCCACCAGAAATCAACCGACAAAAATGACCTCATATTCTCATCATAAGAACAAAATAAAATCTGGCATAATCATTGGATTCTCCTTAAGAGCACACAGAATATGCAGCCCACATTATTTACACGAGGAGAAATACATTGAAAACACTTTAAACTTCTCCAATACCCTAATTAGTTTATATTCAGTAAGAAAAAAAAGCCCATTCAATATGCCAAAACAAAACAACAGTCCCTCTTGAAAAACCCAACTAACCCAAAAAAATATATTATCCTATCAACTAACTCTATCATGTCTACAATCGAAAAGAAATTATCGCTTCATGAAATTTATTGCTACTACATCCGAAATAATAAGACTTAGTCAATACTAAACAAAACAATAAGGTAAATCCTGAAGGAGGAAATTACTCCATCACCTGTAAGAATTGTCACAAAAAATACATCGAAGAAACCTCAAGGAATCTGAATAAATGATTGTATAAAGACAAAAGAGACACTTTACAAAACAATATGTTGGTTGCCCATGCTAACAAAATCAACCACAATTTTGACATAAAAAAAATGCTACTTTGATCAAAGGAAAACAATTCACTACTACAAAAATATTTAGAGAGTGCCTTGTTCACGTCATCTACAGTAAATTTGCGCCATGGCTCTTGCAACATTTCACCATTCCTGGCAGATCTATTACACAGTGTACGATAACTATTAACAAAAGTGATGAAAAGAAAAAGGCTCTAAATGAATTCAGCTAGATATAAAATAAATTATTTTTAGAGTCTGTTCTTATGTTTCTAAAATTAGAAATTACTTGTATTGTTATTTGTCACCCCAGACTATGTAACAATGTCTCCCAGATTGAGAGCGTTAGGTTAGTTTCGAACCTTTTAAAACACTTCAATTAAAATTCAGCACCATCACTTGATAAGACATGAATAGTTATTTTCATAGTGATATTATAACATATTTATGTTATAAATTCTAAATATATATATATATATATATATATATATATATATATATATTTTCCAAAGAGTAAAAAGATTAGAATTTGAAATAACTATTTGACAAAAAAGCCGTAGGGTTTTTGTATCCCTTTGTAACTTCATGAATACCCTGTATATGTGTGTATGTATATGTACATGTGATCTATGAGTTCATCTATGCTTAAATTGGCTTTTCTCTCCAGAACTTTCCAAACAGTATTTATGGTGTTCAGAAAGTAATTACATATTTCACCTCTATGACTTACTAACCAAAACAGAACTAATGATGAATGGTATAAAACTGCATCTAGAATAAGTTTGTTGTTTTTTATTTGCTAGGGTTTCACTTATAGTGCATCCCATGAAGAATTAAAATGTTAAAAGAAAACATTCCCAAATGCTTACTTTATGAATCCAAAGAGGTAATATTGCTGCAAATGCATTTAAAAACCTGTTTGTGCAGTGCATATGAAGTCATATCAGCTGCAATTCAAAATGACAATTCTGATGACCCAATCAGAATGAAGAACTTTTGAAAAAGTCTATTTAATTAGATCCACTTCAAAGCACTGGAGATTTGGCACAAACGTGTCATATCTCCACAAACATCTCAAGTAATTTGGGGAAAATTTGCAAAGAGGGAATTCAGGTTCTTAATGAATTCTCACCTAATATCCAAGCATGACATTTCACCATTTGCATCCATCTTTTAACCAGGAATGCCAACTTTTTATTTTTGCATTACATTGTTAAAGATGATGAAAAATGGGTTTTGCATGTCAATAGAAAATGAAAAAAACGAGAATACCAAAATCAGGATTTCGTTCATAGAAGTCTTTGCTTTGTATCTATTGGAATATGAAATATGCTGTTATGAAGCATCATCACTGCAGACATTAATTGACAACAACTTGATCAGGTAATGAAAGCATTATGTCAAAAAGTGTCCTACTTTGGTAAATAGAAAAAAGAAAATTGATTCATCAGAATGAAAATGCAAGGGACATGCTGCAAATAAAAATGTAAGAAAAAAAAATTTTCAGGATGGGCAGTTCTTCCACATCCACCAGATTTAGTCAGCTATAATTTTTTTTATTTTCAATCACATTTCGTTAGTGGCAGAATATTCAGAAAACAAAGTTGAAAACAGTCTTTCAAATGTATTTTTTTTAAGGAAAAACCCACATTTCTTCAATTGTAGAATTGAAAATTTTATTTCCTGTCTGGTTGCACTGATTACATTTTTGATAAATAAGATTTAAATTACATTTGTTTTTATATCCTTAATTACTTTCTGTCCCCCCCTCCAATATTTGATCAACCATCGCAGTTCTGTACTAAATAGTTACTAATTATGAATGGTGGAAAAAAATAAATTCTGCAAAAAAACAAAATTCTTTTCTTTGTAGTTCATGCCATAATTTGGAATTGCAGCTGCAAATGTCTTCTGATAATTGCTTTTCATTTCTTCTCTTCAGAGAATTTGATTCTCTTGAATAAAATTGAAAAAGGAAAACCAACTTTTCAGCCCATTTATTTATTATTTTGTTCTTTTCTTTGTCCAGTTTCAAAACCTAAAAATTATATGAATGAAAATTTGAAGCGTGTTCAGCAGATTGAGCAAATGGCAAAGCTGAGAGCAGCCGAGAAAGAGCAACCACCGAAACAAGTATGGAAATCAAAAAGGTTTGATCAAGTTCCGTCCCGACTCAAGAAAAATTTACAGGTGAGATTGGCTTTTGTTAAACCTTGACAAATTCCATTTTTTCTGCTTAACGCAATCAGGTTGGGGGAATTCTCAAGAAAAACACAGAATATAAGATATCATGATTTCTTCAATCATTTAAATTTGGAGACAAATTGCATACCATTAATGCAGTCAGTTTTAAAAGATGAGAAACACTTATAAACTTGGACACAAGTCTGCTTGCCACACACACTCTTTTTGTAAAAAGTAATTGAAAAAAAATAGCACCTTGTCTTTTAGAAATAAAGGCAAAGTTCTTTTTGAAGCCATTATTACAATTTTACTACAAATTGAACCGCCATTTTTTCTTGAAACTTGCTATGGTGATTTTCTAAGTGTAACTTAGATGTGACATACAGTGAGGATCAAACTCACTATTCAGTCATAATTGATCTAGCAAGATCAGCTTTCTAACCATTACACTGTGTCGACATGAGGCTTACATATTGCATAAGTCAAAAGATTTGTTCAACCTTTGTTATTAGGTTCTATGAGGAGAATTGTTTTAAATCATGTCTATATTTCTGACATGAGGTGGTATTTACAGATGAGGACAAAGTCCGAATAATGTAAATACTGTATTAAATAACTTGAATCAAAAAAATTGCTTTTGATCATGATAGCCCAGATAAGTCGGCACATTAAAAAAAAAAAAAAAAACGTTTTTTTTTCTATCCTTATTTTCATAAAGGAACCACCTATGGCTCATCCTTCCAGTGGCAATTTCCTCCGAGCTCATTCAAGATCAGGTCCACCAGTCAAGTTATCTGACTGCTCACAACCAGCTACCCCAAAAGAGATACCAATTGAGAAGCTTACTATTCAACCTGCAAGTCAAATGCCAGAGGTAAAACATGCTTTTGTCTGTCGATTAAAGATTTGTTATTTGCTGTCTTTAAATTAAGTTGTGCCTTTGGCATGTAGGCTACATTCCGCCTAATTTAGTACAAAACTGCAATAAGAGAATCTGTTTATTTTTTATTTCAATATACCAAGTCCTGCAAATCACCCGATTATATTGCACAAATGACCTAGACTTTTTTTTTTTTTTTTTTTTAAGTCAGACAAACTGACTGGCATCTCTTAGCATAATGTCAAATTGGCTTTTCATTTTTTCATTGATCATTTTAGTAACTTGGTATTCCTTTAAAGGCCTTTGCTTTCACCATTTCCTCTTATGCAACCAAGTGATTGCAAACGCCTAAGCACCCATCGGTTAGACAGGTGTTTTGAGAAGAAAATAGTTTGGCCAGTCTAGACTCACATTGTAGCATGTAGAAGACCTGGAACTCACAACAATCAACAAATATAATGCATGAAAAAATTTTTTCCTATAAATTTAAGTCATTGGATTTTTGTTGGTGACTAGTTTGCCAGTCAGATTTATTTTATTTTCTTTAAAAAAAAAAAAAAATCAATGTTGATGAATTCATTGGTCGTATGCATGTTTGAAATTAGTCTTCAAGTAAATTATGACTCACATTTATCAGTGCAGACAAAATGATTTGCTTTCAATCACCATCATTCTCTCAGTTTGTTAACAAATAGTCACAGATAGAATCTTAAACAAATGTTAAGACAGGTTTTCACCGAGATTTTCATGTTATGCAGAAGAGATCCGCTTTCAACATCTTCAGTCATGCCTAAAGGATGGATCACATCTTTTCTGCAAAGTATATTATTGCTTTTATTATTTCAAAATAAACTTGCATGTGTAAAGTCCCCCCAACCTGTTAAATTATTTATTTTCATTACCACTGATGCCAAAGATCAATTTATCTTTGTCTCTGGTTCCAAATAAATGAATGAAAGGCTCAAGGTTGTGCATATGAAGTTCAACAGACTGTCTTGGAGTAAAGGTGCAAGTCCAGTATCATGAGTTTGTCATTTTGACACTCAACTTTTTTTTTTTTTTTTTTTTTACAACAAAAGCCTTGCCACCAAAGCCAACAGCTAATTTAGCTGTTGATGAGCAAAGAATGTTTTTATTTGGAGTCAGTTTCTGAGATCAGCTCTCCTTTGTATATAAAATAAATCTTTGAGTATTAATGTCATCTATACACGGATCACTACATAAGCAGAATCAATTAAAAAAAAAATTCATTGTTATTTCCTGAATGTTTTCAAAAATCTTAAAATAAAAATTGAGGTAGATGTGAAAAATATTTTGACATAAAATTGTTTAACATCAACTTTAAGTTAATGAACTAGCTTGAGACAAACCTGCTGACCTTTGCACTATGCTCCTCAGATTTAGAACACAATAGCAGGTTGCATTTTTACGAGAAGAATCTTTTGGTGGTCATATCAGACATCACAAAATGACTCATCTCTAAAATGCAATGAAAAGTGGCTGTCTACCAAAAGCGTTTCCATTGCTAGAGAAATTCCATTTAGTGCTTCCCTTGACATGGTTTAAATTGAAAATTTCATTAAAAAGCAGAAACTCACTACTTAGCAGCTTTGCTTTCTTCTGAATGGAATCACAGCACGTCAACCAGTAACTTCCAGTTTCTCCTTTTTACAAGGTAACAAATTCTAAAATAACAAAGTGCACAAGTTGATGTGATTTCATGAAATCTTATCAAATTTCCTCATTATTATTGAAGGGTCATTTACATAACAATGGTTGCCTAGTTCAGTGAATATGTAAATAAATACACGTATACAATATGAAGAGAAAACTGGCATCAGCTGTAACTTAAAAGCAATTTAGAACAAATTGCTAATGAGAATTTTCTTTTTAGTTATTAAATTTAAACCTTTTTCTGGTCTTTAAGAACAATTAATCCTGGTTTATCTTATAAAATCAGCAATGTTGTTAGGATTAGTGAAATGAACATTCTGCAAATGGCTTCCTTCATTATTAAATGTTCTTTTAAGAACAAGAACAAAAAAAATGGAACTAGGTAAGATTGAAAGAATCTCATGTGTTTGGTGCCATCACTGCAGTTCTAAAGACCGAATTGCCAAAATTATAACTTTTAGTTTGCTTATAGTATACTTTTTAATCCAGCTTAACGTGCACAGATTTCATTACAAACAGAACAATTATGGAAGTCTTATTTTCTGCAAAAGGAAATCACTCCCGTCTTTGTTTTATAAGTAAACAGTCCCAACCTTTTTTTTTTTTTCCTCTTGTGCATGCTAATGTGAATTTCATTTTCAGATTTCCAAATTCTTCCTTATATTCTTAAGGATTTTCTTTTTTTCAAATACATTTGGTCAGGTATTTTTGTTATTCCAGTTAACACTTTTGCTTTAACACTGGATGTAATTCGAATGAAGAAAGCAAATTCACCTCCCCTATAGTTGTCTAAGGTTTTGCTGCAATAACATTTCTAAAGCCAGAATTAACTGTAAAGTCCCAACATCCAAGGTAAAAACCTATTCAAATTAAGTGTCGCCTCCTACTTTTCAAATGTAGAATTTCCTGGCAAATGTAATGCCAAATTTCATTTACAGGTGAAATTGGCTCATCGCGACATTGACTTCATAAAACTGAACAGTCGTGCAACAAAAACCTCCAACCTGTACGCCCAGCAAGTAGTCAACAGGACATGGATCACAAAAAGAAACAGGACGATGAACTACGCAACTATAAAAAGGGCCAAGTTCCCAAATAGTAAGTGCATTTCTTATATATGGATTGAAATCTGACAAGAAGAATACATAAAAAACAAAGCAGGAAACGTATTTTAATCTAACAGGTTTCACTTTTCAGTTTCTTCAAAGATCTGGTTAAAGACGAGAAATGAAACGTTCTTGAAACAAACAGTATACTGCAATGTTTGGAGTTTGATTCTTATTGATCAGATATGTAACGTGTAATAAAGCAATAGACAATTAGAAGAGTGAAACATGGTAGATTAAGACAATAAACGTAACTTCCATCTTGTATAATACTGGATTGTAAGTGTAGAGATGCCAATGACCAGTTCTAGAGACTTCTTTGCACTTCAAGAAATCTAAGCAACACAAAAGCACTTGCACTATTCTCCCATGTGCATTCATGGCTCTCTACAATTTCTTGTTTTTAGTTCCAAGGCTTGTCTTTTCACTATTCCTTGTGTGTCTTGAATTTCAACTGTCTTTTCGATTCTAAATGTTTATGTGTTTGATTCAATAAATCTTGGTAGAAATTTTTTGCATTTATTGAATTTATATACGGGCAATTTGCTTCCAGCAGAAGTACTGAATGATTTCAAAATGTGTTTACTGTCCTGTCTGAATATTTGGAGTGGAAATAAAATACCCCCACCCCCGTCAAAAGTAGAGTAGCCACACACCCAGTAAAAGACAACTTCAAAAAGTATTGAGACAAATTTAAGTTTGGTAAACCATCTTCAGTTCATGTAACTTAGAAATAAGCTTGTAGCACCTTGAATTGGTTAATGACAAAAAACTTCTTTTGCAGCCTCAAAGAGAGACAAATTCAATGGGAAAAAGAGAAACAAGAAAGACTTGCCAATTTACCAGACCCCACCATTCCTGCAGGCCATAGAGTTTTGCCTGAAAATGAACGTGCAGAAACTTTGAGTCTTTTGAAGAAAAGTGAGTACCTCATTTAAACTTTTGCTTATTCCTTACCAATTGAAATAAAAATTCAAAAGGACGATTCTAGAAAGTCTTTGATAGAAATTTTTATTTTATTAAAGTGGCTGTACATTTTTTCTTTGTAATTAGCAAGATTCTAGATTTTACATATCAGCTGAGTTCCAACTAATATATTGCCTACAATTACAGATGAGGCCGACCTGCTGCAACAAATTCAGAAACTGCCATTAAGCAATGACTCTTTGCGTGCCCAAAGATGGCGCCAACAACTTGAAACCAAATTAGCTGAAGTGGATGAAGCCATCAAAATATTTTCTAGACCCAAAGTTTTTGTTAAAATCGAGTGAAACAAATTTTATGTCCCATATAATAAAAAAAAAAGTGAAAAATAAGACCCTCAACATTGAAAATAAAAGCACCTAACATATTACACTGAAGTAGTTGTCTATTCTCTCCACATGACTGGAAGAAATTATCAACCATATAAAAATGCTAGATTATAACGGAAAATAAAAAAGCATTAAATTCTTTATACAAATTTTATTACAAAAATTTACACTTTGACATTTATTCAAAGATAGTAGTTTATCACAGGGGATCCAAGTCATTTCTTTCTTTTTTTATATCAATTCTCCAACTACAAAAACTTTGGATCCAAAAATAGTCAAGCATTACATTTTCTAGCAATGTTAAAATTGGGTGTTTTTTTTTTTTCAAGACGATTTCAAAGCAAGTATACGGTTGGGGATTACATTCACCCCAATAATAAAATAATTTGCAAAATAGATTAAATATAAATGATTGTAGTAAATTATATAACATTTGGATAAGTTAAAAAGAACAAGTAGCTTCCCCCAATCAAAGTTACTCGGATATAAGGCTTACTTTTGCCAAATGATAACCAAGCCTTGTAAGGATTTAGTCATTAAGACTGGCAGACCAATTAAGATTCAATAAAGGAAGACGTGAAAGACTGGTTCAATGTACTCCAAAGCAACATTTTTTTTGTAATGGCAAAATTGCGAGTATTTATCAGTGAAGATAGGAAGAATACTACTTCAAAATATAGAAAGAAATTTACAGGATTTAAAAAAAAAAAAAAAAAAAAAAAAAGGTGAAAGTTGGTGGGAGGTTGTGGATATATGATGCCAAGGACTGTACTAAAAATTTACATACTAATCAAAGTCTATTTTGTTTTTCCACTCTAGTAGTCAGTCAAAATAGTTTTGGTATTTTTTGATTATACTGCCACAAGGAGAAAAAAAAATTCAATGAGCAGCTAAGAAAGAATCAATAAAAGAAACTTCACAACCAATTTTCATTTTCAGGCAGGCATTTCAAAAGCTTTACAGATGCACCCAACGGTCACGTCTTTCATCAAAAGAGGCAGTGGACTGCATTTGAAACCTTTCAGTTTACTTTTGATATTCAAAGTTAAATGAACTTTTAAGAAAATCAGTGAAATGCAAAATGTTACAAAAGGTTGATTTATTTGAGGAAGTTGCAGTATTTTTTTTTTTTTTAGTGGAGGGGAAGAAGGAAAATAGAAAAGCTATTTCAAAGAAAAATAGTGCTTCTCCATAAAAGTAGCAGAAATTCAAAAGCAATTTCCTCAAACGCGGTGAAAGAATTTTAAAATAATTTTGTTGCAAATACACTTGACGGCAGATAGTAAAAAAAACTTCTCAAAAGTATAGAGCTGATTAAAATATGAAAATTAAAAATACAAGAAGCTACTAAGTCAAGGAGCCCTTGGTCACACATGTGTTAATGACTCCATGACTGACACCCCACCCCAAGGAATTTGAGGATATATGAAAAAAAAAAAAAAAAAAAAAAAGCCTATAGGCAATTTCTTTGGAAGTAAATAACTTGATTGTTAAGTTTCAAGGAGAGGGGGGGGTGTTGATCTCAAGATTAAAAGCGATGAATTTAAATAGGGAGGTGCTGGGGGGAAGGGGAAGAGATAGCACGATCACAAAGACTTTCCAAGTAATAATTTATGGTGGTTTCATATTGCTTGATTCGTCATCTTGACTGGTCGTAAAGCATCTGGTTGCCACGACCGGATATTGTCCAGTGCCTGATTCACCTTGTTGCACCACAGGATCCTCTCTTCCTTTGTATCTGCAGACAGCATATGGCTACAAGAAATAATGGGAAAACTTTCAATAGATTATAAGGCAAAGTTGCTTCATTCATTAGTGAAATAAGAAATATTGTCATCTCTTTAATAGAAAAAGGTTATGACAAAATTAAACAGAACCCACTTTCACACAAGTTTGAAACAACGCTTCATTGTGTGAAGGGGGGAATGGATTAAAGATTTGCAACTTACCGCACAGTTGCCATTGTTGTATGTTTTCGGGTTGTCAAGGTATCCTCTTCACCTGGACGAAGTGGCCTTACCGTACACATCTCAAAAGTATTTGGTCGTGCACACACGTCTCTAGAGATCAGTCCCACTTTTTCAGTTATACATCTCTTTAGGTCAATGTAGCCAATGGGATCCTGCCAGGAAACCAGGTAAGGAGAGATTGAGTAAGGCTGAAGACAACAGACAAATTCCACTTCAGCCAATAACCAGGCTTAAAACACATGCAACTACAGTTCTTCCTTGAAGTTGGCAAATGATTTATGTGCAAAATGATCAAAAACTGAATCTGCAAACAACTTTATTCTATCCAAAATTCATTAGCATGAGAGAGAGAGAGGAAAAAAAAAAAAAAAATGACCATCCACTATAGATAAATCCCCCAATATGCAATTTAAAATTTTTAAGTATAAAAAATTATAGACCCCCACCCCAAATAAGTTTCTAAGAATGTCTTTGACATACTTAAAAACAAAAACACCTTATGCAAGAGAGGGAGGAAATTTAGGAAATGCTTTGAAAATCAATTCATTTAATTAACATCAAACATGGGGATAATTCAATAGCCAACTTTTACTTTAGCGTCCCAAATAATTTAACATTTTCCCATTTGAGAAATAAGTGATAAAAATATTCCAATAAAAAAAATTACGTGAAATGCAATTTATATAATTTTCTTGTTGAAATAAATTGTTTCGACTTGCATGAATGAATTCATGAGATCAAAATGTAGAAACAGTTTATGCTAATTAAAGAAAATATCTAATAATAAATTCTTATTAAAAAAATAAAACCCAAATTAAAGTGACAATTTCTTTAGCTTAGCCATTGATCAATTTCCAGGTGTTCTTTCATCAAACAATACCACAAACACAAAGGAAGAGAATTCATAAAATATTGATATACATTTATATTTTCTAATAATTCTTTGTAGATGGAAGGCATTAAGTGAACACTACTCTTAGGCGATAGTTTTTTCACAAAATACTCATAAATTCACTGCTTCCCCCCCCCACTTCTTTATCAAAATATTTTCATTGAAAGTTCTTCCCCTTCAAGTGAATGCATCATTGAGTCAATATCAATTTAGTCAACCATTATTTTTTTTTTTTAATCTTCCTGAAGTGTTTTAAAGTAGTACAACTTCTGATCCCTGATCAAGTCATTCTGCTGCACAATATATATATATATATATATATATATATATATATATATATATATATATATATAAGAGAGACCCATCATTCAGAGGCATAACAAATCGATCACAACGCCTTTGGTGATGACCAACGAGCATTGACGATCACAACGCCTTTGGTCATGACCAACGAGCATTGACGATCACAACGCCTTTGGTCATGACCAACGAGCATTGACGATCACAACGCCTTTGGTCATGACCAACGAGCATTGACGATCACAACGCCTTTGGTCATGACCAACGAGTATTGACGATCACAACGCCGGTCACACCAACGAGCACGTTGACGAACACAACGCCTTTGGTCATGACCAACGAGCATTGACGATCACACGCCTTGGTCATGACCAACGAGCATTGACGATCACAACGCCTTGGTCGCACCACGAGCATTGACGATCACAACGCTGGTCATGACCAACGAGCATTGACGATCACAACGCCTTTGGTCGCGACCCAACGAGCATTGACGATCACAACGCCTTGGTCATGACCAACGAGCATTGACGATCACAACGCCTTGGTCATGACCAACGAGCATTGGGATTTACCGCGGTCGCCTTTGGCCGGTGACCAAGCATATTGACGATCACAACGCTGGTCATGACCAACGAGTACGACGATCACAACGCCTTTGGTCATGACCAACGAGCATTGACGATCACAACGCCTTGGTCATGACCAACGAGTATTGACGATCACAACGCTTTGGTCATGACCAACGAGCATTGACGATCACAACGCTTTTGGTCATGACCAACGAGTATTGGATTTACTCACAACGCCCTTGGTCATGACCAACGAGCATTGACGATCACAACGCTTTGGTCATGACCAACGAGCATTGACGACTACAACGCCTTTGGTGATGACCAACGAGTACCGACGACTACAACGTCTTTGGTGATGACCAACGAGCATTGACGATCACAACGCCTTTGGTGATGACCAACGAGTACGACGATCACAACGCCTTTGGTGATGACCAACAAGCATTGACGACTTCAACGCCTTTGGTGATGACTCAACAAGCTACTGACGCCCATCACAACGCCTTTGGTGATGACCACCGCTACTGACGATCACAACGCCTTTGGTGATGCACCAACAAGTTACTGACGATCATAACGCCTTTAAATGATGACCAAATGCTACTGACGATCACAATCGCCTTTGGTGATGACCAACAAGCATTGACGATCACAACGGCCTTTGGTGACAATTGGTCACATTGACGATCACAACGCCGAAGATGACCAACAAGCATTGACGATCGTTTTAACGCCCTTTGGTGATGACCAACAAGTACATTGACGATCACAACGCCTTTGTGATGACCAACAACATTGACGATCACAACGCCTTTGGTGATGACCAACAAGCATTGACGATCACAACGCCTTTGGTGATGACCAACAAGTTATTGACGATCACAACGCCTTTGGTGATGACCAACAAGCATTGGACGATCACAACGCCTTTGGTGATGACCAACAAGCATTGACGATCACAACGCCTTTGGTGATGACCAACAAGCATTGACGATCATCACAACGCCTTTGGTGATGACCAAAGTACATTGACGATCACAACGCCTTTGGTGATGACCACCAAGTACTGACGATCACAACGCCTTTGGTGATGACCACCGCTACTGACGATCACAACGCCTTTGGTGATGACCAACAAGCATTGACGATCACAACGCCTTTGGTGATGACCAACAAGCATTGACGATCACAACGCCTTTGGTGATGACCAACAAGCATTGACGATCACAACGCCTTTGGTGATGACCAAATGCTACTGACGATCACAACGCCTTTGGTGATGACCAACAAGTATTGACGATCACAACGCCTTTGGTGATGACCAAGTATTGACGATCACAACGCCTTTGGTGATGACCAACAAGCATTGACGATCACAACGCCTTTGGTGATGACCAACAAGTACTGACGATCACAACGCCTTTGGTGATGACCAACAAGCATTGACGATCACAACGCTCTTGGTGATGACTACCACATTGACGATCACAACGCCTTTGGTGATGACCAACAAGCATTGACGATCACAACGCCTTGGTGATGACCAACAAGTATTGACGATCACAACGCCTTGGTGATGACCACCGTTACTGATTTATCACAACGCCTTTGGTGATGACCAATACATTGTCAGTTTTGTGCCTAAAGTATGTAAATATCTTGCAAAAAAAAAAAAAAAGCCTTTCTTTTTAAACAATTTAAAAAAGAAAGGCTGTTTTTTTTTTTTTGAAAGATATTTACATACTTTAGGCACAAAACTGATAAAAACCTTTTCAGGCAAATAAAGTACTTTGTGCCACCTTGAAGGACACCCATGTCACTGGCAATGGGATTTTATCCCCCACACCCCATATAGCCTTAGTCATATATATCCAAACTGCATTCACACAAAGCAGCACTATCTCTTGGCATCTTGTGTGATGCACAAAATACTTTGAAGCGGTCCCATTAGCACACTGGTAAATAGCTCTATTTTATGCAGAATTTTAGGAAATTTGGTGCTGCTTCTTAGTCAGATGTTGCCTCTCCTATTATTTTGACATATCATAGGCCACCCCTCATTTGAAATTTATCAACCTGATCTTTGCTAGCCTGCAGGTCTAAAATTCATGCCTGCTCCTTCAACATTTCGTTACTTAAAAGTAGTAAGGATTTTGACCCCAAGTGTTGAGTATTGGAATGCCTTAATGACAGTAATGCACCCACAAAATAGAGCAGCCGTTTCAGCACAATAATCAAAAACAGACATAAGCCAGCTTCTTTGCACCCACCGAGGTCAACACAGAATCGGCCTCATGACCTCTTCAAAGTACAGTTAATTTATTGACGCCATAATGACAAAACTACCACAGTAAGCAACTGTATTCCACAAAGCTTATCCAACAACTATTTTCTCTATTAGCATAACAAACCAGCCTTCTTGTCATCACTCCACTTATTTTCATAAGTGTTCGCCAAAGTATTTTCTACAAGTGAAAAGATTTCGACAGTGAATTGTTCCTAATATTTTTTTGTACAAAAATATAATTGAATATTAAATACAAACAAATTATGAATAGGATAGAAAAATGCAATTTGCAAAGTTAATACTACCACATGCAAAAAGTTGTTTATTCCACAAGTTTTTGTCGTGAATATTTTTTTTTTTATTTCAGTTGTGTAAGCAAATTGAAGAAATCAATTGAAAGTGAAATTGAGAAAAATTGTATAATCAAATGTATTTAAATGAAAAATCAATTTTTGCACAAGTCAGTGAGAGAACTTTTAATAAAACATTATGCCATATGAAAACGGAGGGAAAGCCAAATTTGAACAGAAAGAGAATATAGAGGGGGACCAGAATTGAATTTGTTTCATCCTACCACCATCGTCCTAGCCAGAACAATGAAAGAAAAGGAATGCCAACTTACTGTAATATTAGCAACATCATTATGTACAAAACTGTCATTTTGTTAAGCCACTCACTTCCCTTTACTCGATATGGCTCAATATCAAGCAAGGAAAAGAAGTCAAAAAGGAAAATGTTCTATTTTAATTTCAACAGACATTGAAATTGTTATAACCAATAATTAACGGAAATATTAATCACCAGGTTTTAAAATAGAATGCAAACTAGTTGAATTATTAAATTATTCCAAATTCACAATTAACTTGTCAGGCAACACGAAATTCTGATGGGAAGATTCGATTGTATGACTCATAATGGAAAAATTGGCCAAAGAGATGAGATCAAAAACCAAGGCATTTCAGGTGTGAAAAGTTCCACTTCTACAAAATAGATATATCCTCTAGACATTTTTAGGTAAATCCAATTGTACAAGTCAACACTTTTTGAATAATGGTAAACTCCTGTGGGGTTTGTAAACCACTTGTGCATTTACAAATTCTACAGCGAACTTAAAACGGTTAAAAATTTAAGAGAATTTTGAAAGTGGAAAATAGTTACAAACCTTTCTGTTTTCATCATCTGGATATTTCCAATATTTCAGTTTGTTCCCACTGAGGACACACCAGCGTCGGTGCCATGCCCCTAACCCACTCACATCTTCAAACATGGTCTGCAAGGAAAGAAAATAGGAAGGAGGGGAATAAAAATAAGTTTTTGAGGTAAAAAGGAAAAAGAAATAGTCTTGAGAGCAAAGACAACATTTTAGGCATTTTTGCAGATTGACTGAATGGCAGTGCATTATAGAATCGAGAATAACCACTTAAACGTTTTTTTTTTTTAATGCTGCTATTGATAAGAGTATCAAACTTTATATTTCAGTCACTGAAAGAAGAGGAAAAGAAAAAATAAGCAGGTTACCTATTTTGTCAAATTAATAGCCATACAAGATCATCTATACTGATGTTTCAATGACTAATTTTAAATTAGAAACTAATTAAAATCATTTTTTGTTTAAACTGAAGACAAAAATTCATGAAAAGCAGGAAAGTGTTTAAAAAAAGAAACAAGCCACCTGCCATTGAAAATAGCCTTGCAAATATATTGGAAACTGATACTAGGATTAAAGATACTGCAGAGATTTATCTAAGAATGTTCAACATTCATTTTGACCTTTTATACAAATTAAGCTTTTAACATTTTTCCAATCCATAACAATTTTCTCCATCTTGGATTTGCAGTCAATAATAAATGATCATAAAACAATTTTTACCTTCCCAAATTTGAAATACCTCTTATACTCTTGCTACAAGAAAAAGGCTCATCTTTTAAAAGAAGAGCCATCAAAAGCAATTTTTTTTTTGAAACCTTCAAGAAAAACTCACCAAGAAACCTCTCTCACTGATATTTGTCTCCATCATGCATTTCATACGAAGATAGATCGAACCAATCAAAGGCGATTCATACGGGACCTGATCAAAAGAAAAAAAAAATAAAATAAAATGATCAGTCATAAAGACTCAATTTTTGTTAATTTTTGTAACATTTCATACAAAACTTCAGGGAACTTGAGGACCCAGACATGTAGCATCTGATTAAACAATAAGATGTTTAATAATATTATGAGTTTCATAGCTCCAAACATTTTATTTTTAAATTCATTTATGACAAATACTGGAAGTTATGGTAAGGTTTTTGATTCTCTTAATTTGTTAACAGAAATAAAAAATATGGCAGAACTAAGATTTGACAAAGAACCTACAGACACAAAAAAAAAAAAAAAAAAAAAAAAAAAAAAAAAAAAAAAAAAAAAGAAGTTTTACCCTTTCCATAGTGAAACTGGTCTTATCAATACTTTTCATCGTTAAAACCACTGACCAGGTAAGCGAGAAGCTGCTTGTATGTATGTCACTCAGGCCAGCTGGGTAAATAGAAACTTGGAGAAAGAAAAAAAAAGTCGTCAGATGCGGTTTTCATATTCTGAATGTTTGCATAATGCAATGAATTACGAAATTTTACAATGTTCCAAATATGCAAGCAAGACAGTTTCTCCTACTATATATTAGTGATAAATGCACAAGAAATGATTTTCCTCACCTGGAGTAGATGGCATCCCCTTGCATTTCTTTGGTTTCTTTTTCTTATCTTTGCTTTTCTCCTTGCAAATTTTCTTAAAAAAATAAATAAATAAATATATATATAAAATGTGTGTGCACACGTAAGAATTTTTAAACTCTTAAAATCCTAAATTTTCAACTAGAGAAATCATCCCCACAAAATCAATGCTTTCTGAAGAGATTAGAAAAGGTAAATTTTTCCAACAATCAAATATTCAACTGGTAACTTTTCAAGGTGGTAAGTGATATTGGAAGGATCCAGTTTTTTTAGGTGGAGATTATAAAATGCATGAAATAAAAGTTTTCAAACTTGAACATTTATTTATTTTATGCAATGTACACAAATCTTTTTTTCAAATGAATGTCTACTTACCATTTCATAAAGTTCTAAACTAACTTCAAATTTGGATGTAATGCTGTTGAGTTTGATCATATTTGGAAAATCGAGGCTGCCTCTGACCATGGGATCATGAGTCGACATGAGTTGAGTAGTATAGACTCGAGGACCATTACGGATCAAAATGACATAATAGAACACATTCATATCTAAAGAGAAGTGGAGGAAATACATTAATGAAGACATTTTACATCATAAGGAATCCAATCTCTTCTGAATCTTTTCATTTAGTTTCATTATACTTCATGAATACAGAATTGACCAAGGAAAAACTACCAAGAGAACCAATTACAGAATTGCATGGTACAAAGTCTGAAAAATGGCAATTCTAATTTGTAAATTTGTATTAGAGGAGACAGGTTGCAATAGAATGACAAAAAAAGTCTTTCATAACTTCTCATAAGTTATGAAACTGAATAACCTACACAAGATTATATGAAAAAGGGTTAATCATATAAAGAGTAAAACTCACTGCTGTCAACAAGTTTTTTTTTCTTTTAAGATTATTTTATTGTCACATGACTTTGTAGTGACAAATGTCACAGTAGAAAAATCTATTTTTGAAAAGAATCTTTCCCTATAAGCAATAAAGCATTAGCAAAAAATGCAATTTCACAGCAAGATTAAAAAAAAAAAAATTCCCAAAATAATTAAAAGCAAAGTTCGTTGAAGAGTAACATGCTAAATACTGACCATGTACAGTAGTCATTTTGCTCACAAAGTCTTTCTTTAATGGCAACCGGATGTCACTGATAGTGAGAGTGCCTCTGGTTCCGTGGCCGAGGTGGTCAAGGCGATTGGTCTCTTTTAGCCGTTGAATTTCTGTAAGGTAAGCACGCCGCTTTTGGCCTATTTTAAAAAAGATATGTTAATGTATATAAATAGTAATTCCTCAACAAGAAACAATTTTAAATATCAAATTTGCCTGTTTAAGGAAGGTTGTTTTTTCCTTTGTTTTGGCAACAAGTATTCAGGGTGGTTAAAAAAAAAAATCTGATAAAAGATTTTTTTTTCTTTCTTTTGAGGGTGGGATCAGAATGAAAACCTCCAACCAAATTGTCCAGTTTCAAATTTTTTTTAACCATCTGACAAGAAATTTAATGTTTTAAGAAAAAAATGAGATAGTGAACCAAGATTAGCAAACAATTATATTATCAACCCTTGAAAATTAGATTCTCAAATGTGATGACAAAAAAAAGACATGCTTGATATGCCAACCCAAACTTGCCATTTTGAATCACAAGAAACCCCACCCACCCATACACATTTGTCAGTAGAGAAAAATGCCTGTTAGATTTGTTTGCATTATTGTTTAACTTACAGGCAATGAGTAATAGCTTGTGACATTCCACTTGTTGAGCAGATCCATTGAATGAGGAACCCTCCGTACAACATTGGTTCAATGCATTACTCGTCTGCAGGATTACGGTTTGTTCTAAAGCAATCTGATTGTTTAATTCCTTTACAAAAAAAAAAAAAAAAAAAAAAGACAATCAGTAAGTATCATGATATTGGTACTAATTAAATAACATTGAAAAATAAAATTGTATGCAAGAAAAAGAGAGAACTTAAGACAAAAGATTTTTGTAAGGATTCCGTCAATTGCATTTCACCTGGTGAAAAACAGGAAACTTAATCCTTCCTTAAAAAAAAAAAAAAAAATTACTACAACAATTCTCGTCAGACCCACCTTAATTCTATCGAGAATGGCCTTTCTGTTGTCTATTGGTGGAGGATCTGAGCTTTCAGATTCCAATTCCTCTTCAGTGCTCACTGGCTTGCTGTTACGAACTATTTTCTGAACTGGGGTTACATTCACATTGTTGCTAAATCTACAGAAGAAATTAAGAGTCAGATGAGACAACAGTTTGTGAATACTGAAAAACCAAGCAAATATTTGACAACAGTGTAAAAAAAGGATCAGGTAATAAGAGAGAGAGAGAGAGAGGCAGGCGCATTAAAAACTGACCTTTTTGACCTGTACATGCTGATACTGTACACAAGTGGGCTTCTGTCTCTCATGACAACATCATCATCTGTTGTTGATTCATCATCAAAGCAGCTGTCTGTACATGTGGCCAAATTGTGACTACCACGTTTGTTCTAAAAAAAAAAAACATTGAGAAAGGAAAAAAAAAAAAAAAAAAAGTGTTGTAAAAGCAATGCAGTTTAGAAGCAATGAATAACTTTCCTGAGGAACTCATTACAATCTTATAAAGATTTATCAATGCTAATTAACTTTGTTATTCCGTCAAGAGAAAATAGGAAAGTTTATTTTTAATTCTTTAAAATCCAATGGCAAGCTAAGACACGATGCTTTGCCCAAAGTTAGCCTGGAAGTCAACCTTTTTGTTTATCACCCACTTTTCAATATTAGGAATCTGGAATGTCCACCAATCAATAATTCTAGAATTAACAGATTAGATTTAAAATGATATTCACTTAAGTTTTAACTACTAAGTATTTGCCATCAATCCTCAATGTGAAGAAATTCTAGTACAATCATATAAATTGAGTCAGCATAGACAGTCGTCTTTGGAAGTCACTAAATAGTGAAAATGGTCAGTTAACATTGAAATGCTCATGAGCCAACGGCCCATCAGCAAAGTCCACCCAATGCAAGGGGAGAGGAAAACAACAACAAAAATAAAGAACTTTGAGACTTACAGCTGAATAGTTGGTTGGGGTTTTCTCCATCACACCATCATCTGTGTCCAAAGCTTCATCAAGTGCATCGTCAACACTTGTGCCTTCAGCTGACATGTCACTGTCATCAGAGGTATCCTGCTCAATGTGTTGAGCTTCCATACTATCAGATGAACAATTGTTAGCATCCAAAAGTTGCTGCTGTTGCTGTTTGCGTGCAAGTGCCAAGATATTGGAACAGCTTTCAGTTTGCAAAGACAATTTGCACTGTTGACGAACAGCTTCTGGAACAAAAGCACTGATGCTGACATCATCACTTTCCGAATCTATGCAAGACTGTGCATTGGCTGCAGCTTGAGCTGCCAACGCTTCATTCTCCTCACTACTACTGTAGGTATAATCAGCGTCATCCTCATCTTCTGGAGAAAGGAGGTCACGGCGAGCCTCAAGGGTCTTTTCAGCTTCATTGTCACTGCTGAGATCTGCTGGTGATGGATTCAGACCACTACTACAACAAACAAGCAAACAAAACTCTTGAGAGTTGCTGAAAAATTAATTGGAAATATAAACTAAACATTTAAAGATTTGTTCTTAAAAAAAATTATAAAAAGCATTTTAAAAAGTCTAAACAAAACACTTCTTTAAATTTAAAAAGAACATTAAAACAAATCTCAGTGATATCCAAACCTTTACAATGGTTAATTGATTGCAGAACATTAATTTATTCTATATTGATCAGTTTATTCAAGGTTATTTTGTGAAAAATTTCAAACATACATATATATAATAAAATTATTTTACACATCCCTGTTTACATTTACCCAAAAGAAAGGGGTTGTGCAATTTCCTAACAATAAAAAGGTATGTATGCACGCACACAAATTATGAAGTGACAGGGTACATAATTAAATTCTTAGAACATTAATGAGATATATGAGTGAGCGGAAAAATAAACAAAAAAGAAAGAAAACCATGAAGAGCCCTACAAGAACACCATTACTGCCGATCAAGTCAGTCTGAGGGTGCTGCCAAAAGGATGAACCAGACTTATAGGCACAGAAGAGAGTGACAACCAAGTGTGGGTTGAAATTGTTATTGAAATAAAATCATTCTATGTTAAATTCATTTTACTAATTCTAACCCCACTGCCTAAATTAGTGATCCTTCCTTAATATCACATCAATTTGAGCCAACCAGTCAATACTTGTCCTGGATGGTGGGGGGGGGTTGATTAATGAATCTACAAATCATTAAGACAATCTGATTTTCCTTCCATGAACCCATCCTCATGAAAAAGGAAAAAGGATAAGGATTTCTTGACTTATAAAATGGATAAGAAGTTTTATTGGCATCTTTTGATACTTGCAACTCTTAAAGCTAGCTTAGTCTTACACAAGTTTTTCTCCTGCCTTCTCTCTCAAAGTAATAGAAAGTTATTGTAGTATCACAAATAGACATTGTGCCAATGGAAAAAGAAAGGAAGGTTCTTACTTGTCAACAGAATCTGTGCAATCATCAGAACTCTCAAAGCTATCCTCAAATCGCACTTGTTTAATCACAGTTTTGCCAGCAGCAGGTGTGTTACCCGTGTTTAGTACACCTGGTTTCTTAATGGCTGGAGATGCTTGGGAAGAAGCAATCAGCTTGAAGATGCTTGTGGGTCCAGCTGTAGTTGTCATTGTTGATGGAGAGGCAGTAGGAGCAGAGATGGAGGCAGTAGTTATGGTTAGAGGAGGAATTGTTGAAGAGCCAGTTGACATAGGAGGAAGGGGTGGAGGCGGAGGGATAACCGAATGGGACGGGGGAGAAGATGGCAGTGAAATGGCCGAGCCCTGAGGTGTACTAAAAGTTTCTGCTAAAAAAAAAAAAAAAAAAAAAAGTTTGAATTTACTTCCAACATAAAATTTAAAATTAAAGCAATCTTAGTTTATAAGCAATCTTAGTTTTTTTTTTAATGAAAAGGAATTTCAAACCCAAGAAAAAATTATGGCGCGAATTTTAGAGAGAATTTCTTCATTATGCAAATATTAGAATTATATTTCTGAAATGACTTGAGCAAATGACAGCATGTGGAAAAAGGACAAATGTTAGTGTGAAAAGAAAGCACATAAATTATATAAGCTACTTTTAAAGAAATGGTTTCTCTCAGGATTTAAGAGCATTACAAATTTTTTTTGTTGTCACAAGAAAGATGAACACAAACCTTCAAAAAGTAGGTCTTAATGTTGAATCAGAAAAATTAACAAGCTTTAAACTGTATACAATATTATCTTTCATGATACTAGTTAAGAAAAAAAGATTAATTTTCATAAAAGATTTTTTAGAAGAAACTTTTTCTAAAATCAACAGATTTAAAATAAAATTGGCAAAATTCAGTATAACTTACTTGGGCTTTCACTAGAAACAGATTCAACATCACTGTTCTGGAATTTAAGGGAAAAAATTAATTATTATGAGCAATATTTTAGAAAAGAAAATATGCAACACAAACAAGGGGGAGGGGTAGTATTGGTAACAGCAACATTGTTTAATGAACACAATTTTAAAACTGAAATTAAAATCTCAAGAGAATCTCAAGTCACCCAACTTTAAAAAAAAAAAAACAAACATTCACTTACTGTCACACAATGCTCTTTCAAAAGCCCATTTTGCCAACGATTTTCAATCACCTTCAGCTCAGCCATCCTTTCCTGTCGTATTTTTTCAGCCAATGAATACGTTGTATTTTGGTTCTGAGACTCAAACAGCCTTTGATGAATGGCTTTCATTGCACAGCTTGCCTTAGCAGGTGAAAGGGCCTTTGCAGTGACACCAGGGTCAGATTTCACAGGGGATACATCAATTTTTCGAGCAGCTACTGGTGACTTAGGCACAAAAGGCTTACTAGGAGTCACACTGGTAGTAGCCTGAGGTCTCCCAGCTGTTGGTAGAACATTACCCTGAGGCTTAATCATCTTACTGGTGGGGGTATTGCCACTGCAAGTCACTTTTTCCCAAGCAGACATACGGGCATTCACAGGATATGCAGTTGGTTCTTTCTCTTTGGCATTATCAACAGCCGCCACCTTTTTCTGCCAGTCAGCCATTCTCTTGGAGACAGATTCCCGAGTCGGCTCAAAGCTTTCCCGTCTACTTTTGTTCTCTTTTACCGTGGTCACTGCAGCACACTGGATAGGGGAGTCAGGCGGTGCAAACTGAATAGAAGGTATATCTTTCTTAACAGGAGAAGGAGCAGCAATAGAGGTCGTCATTGCTGGCTTGTTGCTTTTGACTGGGGAAGTGGCAAGGTTTTTCTCTAGCAAAGCCAACCTAGAAGACAAATTCTGGTTGATGCCAGATTTGCTGGGACTACTAGAAGAGGACTTTACTGGACTTGAAGGCCCAGAATCAGATGTTGTGTCAGTCTCTGATACTTTCTTATTCCATTTAGCCAACCGCTCAGATACTGGCTTATTTGTTGGCTCATCATCTGTAACCTCCCCATTGGAAAGAGACTCATTCAGGCCCTTGCTGTTAATAGGGGTATGACTGGATATTCCCTGAATAGGGTCACAAGAGGGAGTAAACTTGAGATTTCGTTTTGATGACATAGTATTGGTCTGCCGAGCCATTCTGTTGACCACAGCTTCCAAGTCATCAATTTCATTAATATTACAAACCTGGGTAGAGGCTGCAGATTTAGGTGGTGGGGCAATGGGAGCAGGAGATTTAGATTGAGAAATTGTTGGAGCTGGGGATTTAGGCAGGGGTGCAACAGGTGCTGGGGATTTTGATCTTAAGGAAGTGGCATCCTTGAAGATAGTTTGCTTGGGTGCTGGAGCCATTTCATTTGTTCTGAAATTTAAAAAACAAAATTTCTTTGATAAGCAAAAATTAATTTCACTAAAACTTCCAAAAATCCAAGAAATAGGATGTAAATAAATGTTTTAATTATATGAATAGGTTAACAGACAACCACTTTCATAATGTATTTAGTTTATTATTTTCTTTTTGTATTGCAACCCGAGTAACCAGAATTATGTGATGCCAAATAAACTTGCAAATAGAAGGCAAATTTCATCTTCAAAAGAGTAAAGTTAATAACTCACTTGATTGTGTGGTAAGAATAATCATCTTCCCAAGAATTTATTTTCTGAGCAAGCATGGCAAATTTGGAGACACTTTCTGGTCTCTTATTTTCCGGATTTGGATTACGGTTTTCTTCTTGTGACAAAGACTTTCTTGGTACAGGAACAGGAACGTACTCATCTTCTGCAACATAAAAATTAATGTATCACCACTCTTTGTCTTAAGTGTATCCTTAACAATTCCAATCAGATTGAAACTATCAGTTGCACACTTATTGCATTATTTAGTTGCCCCTTTTAAAATATTATAAGCAAATCTGTTTACTTAGCAAATAAAAAAAAAAACGCACAAATTTTGATTGTTGTCATCGCTTGATGTTCTAATTAAAATTGAATAAAGCCATGCTTTATAATAAAGATTTTGTTTCTATTCAAAATTGATTCAACATCATGAACACTGATCTGACACCAAGAAAAATATCAGCACTAGAAACCAATTTTATTAATCAGCGCAAAGAATGTTCCAAATAAACTACAGTAAATCCCTTGCTTCAGTCTACAAACTCATATTGGATTGTGCAACATGATACCAGCCTTTTATCAGGGAAAAAAAAAACAAAAAAAAACTACAATCTTTATATATTATCTTTTAATGACAACAATTAGAGATGAACTTAAAATTCTTTCAAGGACATCACAAACCAAGTAGCAACTGTCAGCTTATGATGTTACTGTAGAACTACTGTAAGAACAGTGATTGCATGTAAGCCAAGAGCTGATCCTTCTCTTGTATCAGATTGGTCCTACCTTCAGAAAAATGATCATTTTTAATAACAGCTACCATTTTGCAAGCAGGCTCTACCTCATTCAATGCTGCTATGATAAAGAAACAGTGTTGGTTTTAGTGGTGGTAATTTACATCATTGTTCAAAACAATGAAGGCACTTCTTGTGGCAAAAGGCATGTCAGTCCAAATAGAACGCCACAGCTGGTGGTGGTGAGAGTGAGTTCCCTGCAATTTTAGTCACTATTCAATAGTCATCTTCCACTATTCCCACCAAATTAATAAATGGAAATGCAGCATCAGCCCTAATTGATTCTGCATACTCTGGTAGTTTCATAAAACTACCAAATCAGTGCAGAGACTTAAGCCAAAACAGGTTCTGTCAAAAGTGTAAGGTCATGTCGACATACTAATATGTATCGGTACATGCATTTGGAAATAAGTAATGCCACAAATGAAGCTAATTAGGAGACCACATGTAACTAGATCTTGTTTGTGTAATGTTGCCAACAATAGTTGATTGCTTAAGAAATTGAAGGTTTATTAGCAAAGGCAATTAAGCACAAGTCATAATTTTGACAGGAGTTAGATGGTCATAATCACATTTGTAGAATTGCAACATTTATCAGTTATCTGAAAACTACCATATTTTCTCAACATTTAAAATTAAGTGTCCACTTCAAGTGCCATTGTGTGATTAACGAATGAATGCAGATAGCAATTCCCACAAATATGATTTGGCATCATAATATGGTAAACATTCAATCGTATTATAAAGAAATTTAATGAGGTGGGGTGAGAGAGAGAAAGCCTGAATACATCATCTTTTGGATTATCTTTTACAAGTGCAGGGACAGATGAAGAGGAACAAGGAGATTATCCTTTCAAGTTGCTCAAGACATGGCACTTTTTTTAAGCATTCAAAATCCATGCTTTTAGTTAACAATCAAAATATCTGAATTTAGTTATGTAATCAATGATGGATTAGTTAAACCATACAAATCAAAGTTGCAGCCATTTTCATTAGTAACTCAAGATTCCTATGAAAATGGCAAATCTGAAGAGAGTTTTAAATACCTTATATAAACGAATTCCTCAGTTTTTACATCCCAACCCATTTCCTAAGTCATAAAATCCCACTATCCAGTTATTGAGAAAAAGCCACTTCTGTAATGGAGGTTGCGAAGAAATGGTTTTATTTTCTATCTAGTCAACACTTTACTATCTTCAATGAAGACCTGTGGCTTTCATGATAGATGCTTAGATAAGGTTTGAAGTTAAAATCCATATTCTGCAGTTGATTAACTTCTGTTATCAAACTCACTTTCAACACAAATGCTAGTATTGCAATTACACCAGATTGTACTTACTGTAATGATAGCTTTTCATCATGTCAATTCGTGTACTATGCAAGATGTTAAGAAAAAAAAAAAAAACCCTCTTCATTCTGTGCAAAGATATTTCATCCAGGAATTATTCAACATATAAAAATCTATCTTTTCCTAGTACAGAGCCCCTAATTGTATCCACTCAACTGGCTACCCTTTGATGTATGATTCATCTCAATAAGGTGGTGGGAGGCAACATCCAAATCCAGTCATATAACAGCTTATCTAAATAGCTAGTTACTTTTTTGGTAAATTTATCTGAATCACATCACTATGTCTAGGCTACCAACAGTAACAACTCTTTACAAAAAAATTCACATTTTCTCAATGCTCACAAGTGAGTGTCCGTTTCATCCAGATCATTAAAACTAGCAATTTTTTTTTCACATTATTCATTGAAGAAAAATTTTTAGCTGTGAACCATATGTTTGATTCAGGATGTTAATTGTACCAACCTTTAAAAGTAAATAATCCCTTTAAATTTCTTTTCACAGAAATTTTAATGAAAGCCAACAATAATCCACATGTAGCAGAAATCATTTTTACTGACGTTTATAGAATAACTACAATCTCCAATTTTCAATGCTTTTTAAAGAAAACAAAAAAAAAATATTGAAAAAATATTGTGTTGACAAATGCAATGCTAAGCAGCTAAGATAAAAGGAGAGCAGGGTATAAGGAGGAATGAGAGAAGACAAAGATAAAAAGGGAAGAAAAAAAAAAAAAGACTTACCAGAGCTAAAGCTTTTAGAGTTGGTAAGATCAACCTGTCGAGAACGTACGCTGCGAATGGCTGGTGTATCTGGCTTGATGGCTTGTTCTTCTTCTCGAAGACATTGGCGCTTAGGAGAGTCTACAGCCAAAGTAAACCAAGCAGAAAAACAAGGATGCAAAGCAAACAAGAAACAAACTTCATTGGAAAGATTCATGCCAACAAGCAAGCAAAAAAAAAAGCAAGGTTTGGAGGAGGTGGGGGTGAGATGCAAAGCCTAAAATGCTAGGTACCTCTACTAATTTGCTGGCAAAAAAAAAAATACAAAAAGGCTCAAGCTTTCAAACAGTTTTTCCTATCAAAATGTTTGAAATGAAGAGGAAAGATCAAAGTATTTTTTTAAATTATTGTATCTTTTTCTAGAAAGGTCAAAAAAATGCCTTTCCTGTTAGGAGATAACCAAATTTTTACTAGAGTTTACTATGGATAATGTAATATTCAACTTTTTTTTTCCTGGTAAAAAAAAAAAAAATTGTCAGATTTTAATGAAACTTTCAGAAATTATTGACAAATGAAATAAATTTTTTTAAATTAATTTTGTTTTAGAAAATCTTGGTAATTTTTTTTTTTCACATCTGTTACCACCCGCCTTCCATAATTTAATGAAATGGTACAATTATACAAAGTCTGTTGTATTGAAAATCTGTAAAAACTGTCAGTCATCCAACCTGACACTCCTCTACCACTGTGTGCAGAATTTCTGAAATGATCAGGACTTCCAAAAGTGAAAAAGCATCAAAATTGAATTTACAACAATTTGATTTTAAAATCAACATTACTCAATTCTAAAGAAAATGTGATTTGTATTCATACTAACAAGATGTAATAAGCAACAACAACAACCTTTTATTTAAAGTTTTTAACTTATTGATTTTCCTTGCAATCACTTAGGCCAACATTTTAAAACCATTAGTAAACAACATGGATCAGAAAATTTAAAATCTGATCTTGTAGTTTAATTGATTAAAATATTCATCAGATACTTGCACTTGTGGTGGCATTCACCCTGAGTGGGTTGAGCCAGATTCTTCCCTAGAAGAATCATAGGACCTTTTTTTTTTGGCTCCACAAATGGTCCCTAACCACATTCTGTGATAAACTTATTGCCAAGTCTATGGAACCCAGTCTCTCCTATTTACCCATAGCTGGGAGGGGATGGGTATTAGCATGTAAGCGAATGTAGTAAATTTGAACTTGGCTTCGATTTCTCAATCCAAGCTGCTACTCATAACTCCACCATGGTAAGATAGGAAGCCTATAGCAAGAGATACAAGTCTCAAGCAGAGCTACTTATTTCTAATCCACACTATTAATGGCTGTAAAATATCAGTAATTGCAATGGAAATCTGAAATTAAGATGAAATATTACTTTAAAAAAATAATTTTTAATAAAAAAAAAAAGTTTTCACTGTGACTTATGGATAGGCAGCAGAAAATTGTTTAGTTCCTAAAATATGAAGAATTATAATAGTTTTATACAAAAAGTCAAGGTTCTGGAATGCTCAAGCAATGCCAAAAAGAAAAATTCTCAAGGTGGCTTCATAACCTCTACAAATACAAGTGCATGCATACAAAAATCTATCAAAGGTTGGGAAATGCTATCAAAATGGGCACCAAGGGGGCTTTTAATAGAAGAGAAAAGGTGCATTCTCTAAATTGTATCAAACTGGTCCAGGAAAAAAAAAAGCTCCAATTACCAATTATTTAAAATGTAGTTCATGCCAAGTATTAAGTTGGATAAATCAAGCAAGCAAATGAATTTCAAAATTTACCATCATCTAAGGCTGCCTTAATATTAACAGAATTATCTTCTGTCAGAGGCCGACGTTTTCTTGCAGTCAAATCTGTCTCACTTATTTCTTTCAAGCGCTCTCTCCTTTGCTTTGTTCGTTCAATGAGTTGCTAAAGAGACAGAAAAAAAAAAAAAAAAGAATTAAAATGTTTTCACATCTTCCTTCCATCCTTAACCCCCACCCCAATTCTACATAATAGAAATTGGAATGTTTTACTAGATTGTAAACATTTCACATATCTTAAGTATATTAAAAAATGTCATTGAACATAAAGAGTTCATTTTTACCCAAGAACAATTTTATTAATTTTATTTTCACAATCAGATGTCATACATTTACTTTTTGTTTTTTCAGAAATGTTATCAAATGACATTCAATTAAGTTTGAATAAAATGATTAATGAAGAATAAAACTGATTAAAAAAAAAAAAAAAAAGAAAAAAAAAAGAATGTTGATTGTTAAATTTTTTTTGACAATTCATATTTTGGAGCAATCAACAAATCATAAGATGAACAGATGAGAGATGTATATAATAAAAACACTAATTTATTTTGGGAGAGAAAATTAAACTAAGAGGATTCATTTTTAAAGCTTATTTTCTTGCTAATAAATGTAGAAATGTTGAAGTTAATTCAAAATTTGACAAAGCCATTCAGGGAAAAAAATGCATTTACTCAAGTTTTGCAACATTTTCAGAAGTAACAAATTCCTTTTTGTTGTGTATGTGGGAGTAGTATGTACACTTTCAGATAAATTACTTTACCACATTTGACATCTACCAATCAAAATCAATTTAACCAGAAAAATCTATTACTGCTTTCTTTTTAAGGAAAATAAAATACTTTAGGTGACACCATACACAAAAAAAAAAAAAGAAGCTGCATAGCATGATGAAAAAGGTCCGAAACAAAGTTTTATTGGTAAAAACCAAATAATTAAGAATTTTAGGACTTATTCACAAATATTTTTTTTTATATATGTCGCCTCCCAATCACCACTTATTTTCAAGAAATTTAAAATTTATGTAACAATTTTTTTTTTTTATTAGTTAAGGACATCTTGAATGTAAATCAATTTTTGTTTTCAAACTGCAATTAATTTCCTGAAAATCTGCTCTGAATTGTAAAAAAAATAAAAATAAAAAATAATGTAATAAAACTACGATAGTTAATCAGAAAAGCTTTCATAAATAAGATTTATTAAGGAGGTTATTGTTTGAAAAAAAAAATTTTTTTTGATGAATAATGAATTTTTACAAAATTGTTTTCCTTTTATCAAAAATTGAATTCAAAAATTTTATTAAGTTTTAAATCTTAAAATTCTGCATTACTTCCATCTGGTTAGGTAATATCATTAAGTGAAAACTAGGTTTACTAATCTAAAATTGAAAAGCTTAATACAAACCATTTTACACCAAGATTTTTAAAATAATTTTTTATGTATATACAAAATTATATAATGTCCCCCTCCCCACTTTTTTTTAATGTTCAGCAATATATGACATTATCAGAAACCAAGAGCTATGGCTATAGTAAATTTAAAGTCAACATTCCTAAAATTAGATTAGAGAGAATATTTTTGAACATTAAGATTACCGAGTACTTAAAAATTATATATAAAGGGGCTTACCAGTCATTTTCTTAAATTATGTTTTAATAGATAAAGTCTACATAGAAATCTGTCAATACCCTTCCTTTCAGTACTTATGTGATTGACGAGCGATAAGAACTATGTAATGACTGCTACTGTTTAAAAAAAAAAAAATCCTTTTCAATTATTTTAAACTTAAATATTTTAACAAATCAGATTAATTATACTTTTAATTTGCTAACATTCCTCAAAAAAAATTTTCAGAAAGTATATTTCATTTTTGCAAGATTTTTAAAAATGAGAACTGTTGTTTACAAGTATGTCAAAATGTGTGAAACTGGCCAATTTCAATTGAAATTAACCAAAAATTTGATTCTAATCAATATAATTTCTATTTCAAATACAGAGTATTTTGTTTACTGGAGATAGTAAATTCAATCATTTAGCTTTCAATTAAAGCTAAAAAAGCTTCATGAATGCTTTTTATTTTTTAAAAATTAATTTTAAACCTTAGGTAACAAATTAGTAGAGTTTATATAGATATATATATATATATATATATATATATAAACACACGGATGCAAACCTCAACAGTGAATACTAATGTTTTATGCTTGAACAATCAAGTGATGTCATAAGTGGCCTGAAGATTGCATTTAACTCCCACTGTGTGGCCCTCAGTGTATATATATATATAAAGACAAAAATATCAAAACAAATGGTCTAAATGAAGATAGCTATTTCTTTTATTAAGGAAAAAAAAAATTCTACTTCCTAACAGCTGACTAAGCATCATTAAAAAAAAAAAGACTTGTAAATTTGTTCGACATTTGATCAACTTCCTTCATCACAAAGGACAGGAAAGAGTTGCAGTTAACATACAAATAATTTACATATTTTTTCATAGTATTCAAATTGAATAGTTTAAGCAATTTTAAATTTACACAAGTCACATTTTAACTAAAATGGCTAAAAAACATTGTTATAAAACTAAATTGCATTCTTTTGAGTTTTTAGGTTTGTTTAGAAAAAGTGAGACTTTCATTTTGTTCAGTGGTCTAAGTGTTCATTTTATGAAATCTAACTTTCTCAAAATGCAACTTAAAATAAGCAAACTTAAATTAAGGAAGTGGAGAAAGGAAAAAATGGAATTCAATGATTATCAAATCTAAACATTTAATGCATTAAGATGCAATGAGTATCCATGACCAACACAAGCAACATCCTCGTCCTCCTACCCACACTATTTGTAGACTTTTATAAACATTGTTTTAGTCAACATCTGTAAATGATTATACAATTTTTACTAAATGTACTAAATGCATTTACTTCTATTTTCAGCAATGGAAGAATGACGGTTTACCCCAGCAAAGAGGGGGAGGAGAAATAAGAAACAATGAGCAATTTACCTTGACACTGTTGAGAATTAAATGCCCAACCCAAAGAGAATGTAGGTTGCAGTTACTTACAAAACAACAGACACAGTAAACTTGAAATGACAAAAAAGAAAAAAAAACACTAAGAACAGTTAAATACATAGAATTATGTTGGAGAAACTGCAGCATTCCTTTAAATGTCAGATGTTTAATTTGACAAAAAGTAAAATATTTTTAGGCTAAAAAAAAAAAAAAAATTGAAATCCCTTTACAAAACACTGAACAGTGTTTTACAACAAGGTTGGGAAGCCAAGTACTTCTTATCAATATAATAAATTTGACAAAAATAAGAGAGAGAGTGAGAAAAGTTAAAAAATTTGCCCATGGTTACTTCACTATTCAGAATGCTGAATTATCAAATCTGTCAGAGTGCCATACGTGAAACACGCTTCGGCGATCATGTCTCGAAAGAGATATGACTGACTTGGCAGAAGGTTATCCCGCAGTAGGTTGCCATTGCTTTGCGGTAGATTGGTTGCCAGCCAAGGCTATAGAACTCAATCTGTCCTGTTATTTAACCCATGACTGGAGGGAAGAGACGGATTACCTTTCCCAAGGGTATTTGCGCGTAAGTGATGTAAATGAATTCAACTGAAAAAGTATCAGGTTTAAAATATGCATAGTATGAATTTATCTACCTGGGAATGTTGAAGAAACAAGAAAAGTCAGTCACACCTTTTACTATGCAAACCAAATTCCCTAAAGCGCTAGTTTTCTAACTGTCAAAGGCAAAAAGCCGGGAAGCGGGGGAGATGAAGGAAAAAAAAAAAAAAAAGGTCGAAATGCTACAATACATCCTTCTCTCCCTTGCATATGCATAAATCAAAGTCAAAGTTGCTGACCGGGGTGGGGAGAAATAGATTAAATTGCAAGACGAAAAAAATTATAGATACTTTCTAGCGAATGAAAAAAAATATTCCACTGAATTGTTTTAACAGCAACAATTCTTTTTTTAAGAATTTAAACTTTCTAGTTGAAAAACTTTAAAATATTTCTGGACTGAAGACCTAACCAACTAAGCTTTTTTTTTTTGTTTTTGAAAGAGAAGTTTAAAAATTTGTTTTTCTAACGGCTGGATTTTCAATATAATTTATTTACAAAATGATGTAATCATTAGTGGCTAAAGAAGTTTAAAAAATTAACCAAAGAATACTGATTGTCACTGATTGATCAATTAAGAAAAATATGAAGTTAACTTTCAAAATAATAAAAAAAATATCACCTGCAAATGAAAATATTTACTGGTAGTATTTAGTGACAAAGAAAAAAAGTTATTCAAGAAGTATCTTCCCATTTTGCTAAGAGAAAATCGCTTAGTAACTCAAGTTGAAAAGTAAAAAAGTTAAAAAAAAAAGTAACAAAAAAGTTACAAAAAAGTTACAAAATTTAAATAAAAAATTGAATAGCAAACCGTTTGCTGCAAACGATTTCAGACCCAAATGAAAATTGCAACATTTCTGAAGATTCAGGAAAAAGTTAAGGAAGCCAAGATTAAAAAAGGCTAAATTAACTTTACTTTTTTTTTAGTTTAATATATTTTTTTTTTTAAGAAGCAAGACAATTGTGTAGAAGGGGGATAGTTGGTTATTTAGTTATAAATTTAAAATTAATGACTGGTGAGCAAGATAGGTGGGGGGAAATGAAAAGTTCTCACCAAAATCTTTTTCCTGGAAACAGCTGACGATGGATCCAAAGATGGTAAAAGCCAATTATTTCTTTCATGGCAAGGAGGAAAATTAGATTTACGATTTTGTTGACACATGAATAAAGAATCGTTATTTCTAGTCTGATTAGAACGTCGAGGAGCAACAGTCAGTAATTTTCGAGAGACAGGGTGAATGATATTTCGGAGTTTCTGATGGTTGGATGATAATGGAGAAGATTGACTGGAGACGACGGAGGAGAGAGAAAAGGACGTCGAAAAGCGATTAGCCGACGAGGAAATGGAAGAGTTCGGAGGCGAGACACTACTCGAAAAAAACGAGGAATTAAAGGATTCTGAGAGAATGTGAGGTAAGGCAGTTGAAGAAGCCTGGATTTGTGAGTTTGGAGAAGAAGACTGGACTGGTTTTAAAGGCAGGGACAAAAATGTCGATGTCGAGGTGTCCGGTTGAAGTGAAGAGCTCAAGGAAGATGACCAATTTAATGAATTTGTAGAAGAAGAAGAAGTAAGACTGGCCGTCATTTTTACTTTGTTGTTCGTTTTACAATCCCAATAATAATCGTCGTCCTCGTAAAAACTATCGTTCAACATTTTTAACAAATTCATTTTTTGAAAATAAGAGCGGATAAACAAGAGAACTTTGAAAATAAAGAAAAAGGATTTCTAAAAAAAAAATTAAATAAAAAATATAACTAAGTGTATTTTTTTAAAATATTTTCCATAATATTAGTTAAAAACAATTACTTTATTTATAGAAACAGGGTTTCAACACTGAAATAATTACAGTACCACAAATATTTTTTTAACAAGTATCAACAAACAAAAGTCAAAAAACTTAAATATTGAAAAAAATGTCACTGAAAAGTAAAAGAAAATCTGACAGGCTTTTCAGAGTTCTTAAATAAAATGATTAAACCTAAATAATTAGAAAAGCAAAAAAATCTCAGCTGCGAATCCGTCTCAAGTAAAAAAAATTAACGAAAGAAAGACATAATTTTCTTCAAGGTTTTAAATAAATGAATGTCGTCATTGAGAAAATACTAATAAAAGCGCACCAAATATTTTTGCATATGTTACAATAAATAAACCAATTGCTTACCCGTGTTTCCTCGTCCATGGTTGAGGCTTTTAAGTGGAGGAATTCACGATTTCTTACAAGAATACGCCAAGGCGAACATAAACGACGTGTTTTCAAAATCTGCTTTCTGTTCGTTGATCAATTCAAACTAAGCGCCAGTTACGACAGTCGGCAATACTCGGTACTTTCCGGTGAGATCACTCGGCAATCTTCGTATGAAACAATTTTTTTTTCTTTGTTTGTTTGTTTGTTTCTTTCCGTCTTTTTTTTTTTCTTTTTCAAGTGTTCGGTTGTTTTCGTCAAATTTTTACCCCTCGTGTTTATTTACAGTTAACTTGTCTTTTTATAACTGTCAGTCTAAAAATAGTAGTTGTTAACGTACTTTTCTTATTTTTTCTTCGTCTAGCTAGAGAGTTTATTTTTTTATTTTTCTTAAACGAAAAAATATTTAATTTTCCTATTTATTTTTAATTTGTTTAAAGGTATTTATTAAAAGTAATCTTTAAACTACTTTTGATGAAATGAATGGAAAGTAAGTTATTTTCTTTTCTTTTCTTTTTTTTTTTAGCATATTATTTTTTTAATCAGATGAAAATTCAGACATTTTTAAAAATTAACGATAAAAGAGAATTTTAAAAGTAAAAAAATAGGGAAGATGACAGGAAAACTAGCACAGTCTGTCTCTTTTTACGCCAAGGACTTTATTGGAAAACATCTGCGGTCTATACAACATTGGGATAATAATATTCAGAAGCAGCTTGGCACTACGGATTTGATGAATTAACACAGAGGAGGACAAACAAGAAATGTGTGCATTCCATCCCATGCTTAATGGCAAAAGAATTTAACAGTAAAAATCCTCCCAACCCCCGCCAAAATAAGATTGGAGAAATATCAAAATACCATAATTAGGGACAAGACAATCTCAGGTATGGCTGATCATATATGGAGAGAAAAGGGTAGTTATATGGTGGGTTGCTTATCTATTCCTTCTTTAGTTGTAGTGGGAGTCCGTTCTAGCGAAGGGTAATTGTATATACTGTTGCAGGTTAACGGAATTTGGCCTTGTGGTAGATAGCCCACTATAAGTCACAAAATGATTATAAAATCAAGAAAAAGAAATTGAGTTGAAAATAACATTTATATATCCACATATCAATTAATGTTTTTATAATTAAAGTAATACTTGAATATAAGTCAAACGGAGGTTAAAATGTTCATGGCAAATAAAAAGCTGGAGGAAAATTAATGCTTAGGAATGTGGGGAGCGTGTAAGTGAGGAATGTCTTTAATGTAGTCGCTCCTTAGGTCAGTAAGTAGTTTTGATATAGGGAAGAAGGAAAGAGGTGAACGGACGAGCATAGTAGCCACTTGACTTGGTCAAGGGAGATATTAATTACTGTCGCCTGTCACTGTCGGTCTGTCTGCTGGGTGCTTTCTGTCTCGGCATTTTATTTCAGCTTTTTGGATCGCAGGTGTTCATTTGGGATTTCACACTTGTATTTGATTCTGGGCTTCCTATTGGTCGATAAATAAAATTCGCGTAGGCTCGCGAAATGGAAATTTAATATTTTATTAATTTTTATTTTTCAACCGGAACATTTGCGCGAATCCGAATGCACAACGACGACTTCTGGTCATTTGCTTTTTGGTCGTTATAGAGCAAACATCCGGTCCATCGCTTTTGCTCTGTATCACCACAGTTACCAACCCCTGAAGAGAAGGTTCGATCGATGAATGCAGTGAAGTATGGCAAGCAACAGGCAAATTTGATTTAAAGCTTTACACTTTAGGATTTTCTCATTATTAGTGATTTAAAATAAATCCTCGGATCATGTGTTTGGATGACATCGTAATTGTAAGTTCAGTCCCTAAGCTAGGCAGTGTAGTTTTGGACTTGTAGCGTAGGGAGCTGGTTAATGTTTCTTGGTTCGCCCTTGTGTCAGACATAACCGAACTCCCTACAGCTTACAGGATTTATGCAGAATTATCATCAGAAGGTTTTCATCAGAATGTTGGTTGTCGGTTGGAATGTGTGGATTAGTGTAGAAGAGTGGAATAATAAAATATACAGTTTGTATGTTAAAGTAGAAATTTATTAAAAGGAGGAATAACATAAGTTGTGGAAGTTAATGTTCAATTAGAAACATTATTAAGAGGTTAAGGGTAGAGTTCGTACAAAATGTTCTAGTAGTAATTGTTGAAGGAGATAAAGAGAAAAAGGACAATGTCCGAGTCGTTTGAAGTTACATTTTAGATGTGTGTCTCTCTTTCGCTGCTCCCATCTCTGACTCATGACTGACGCCGAGGTCATTTATATAGTCTTTTTGAATTTAGCACTGGATCGCCAAGTCCTTCCAAGTCTTACAAGTCGCTCCCATTGGTCAAAAAAATCATTTTAACACCTACTTGCGAAATCTGGTTTCGACGTTTTCGTTAAGCCGACAGTCAATCTTTTTTTATTATTTGGGAAAACCAGAATTTCACACGTCATTGTGAATTTTTGTAAAAGTGAAGATGGTTGATTTTAATTAATTTCTCATCCGTTACATAACTTCCTTTCCACTTGACAAGTCTGCTTTGAATGAGATATATTGGTATCTGTTGTCACTTTTTCAAATAATAGCTTTCGTTTTGGTTGCTGTTTTGTTTTAGTTTTGTTTTTCTTAATTGTTTTTTTTTTTTTATGTTTTTTTTTTTGGGGGGGGGGTTGAAATCAGTCAGTTAAGTGCCATTCGTGATACACGTTTGGGCGATCATGACTCTAAAGAGACTTGACTAACTGGGTAGAAGATTATCCCGCAGTAGGTTACCATTGCTTTCTGCGGTAGACTGGTTGCCAACCAAGGCTATAGAACCCAATCTATCCTGTTATTTGACCCATAGCTAGAGGAGGAAGAGACGGATTAATACCTTTCCTAAGGGTATTTGAGCGTATAACCCTGCAACGAATTCAACTGGAATTCGAACTCTGCTCTACCGATTTCTCGTTCCGAGTCGATATCCACTGGACCACAACGCACATACGTTTCCATAATTGTGAATTTTTAAGCGTCTTGTTTGAAATACATCAAGAGTAGGCATGTTTAGTTTTTCCGCATGTCAAAGCAAAGGTAACATTTTTAATTTTAAGTAACGTAAGGATATAGAGAAAATTGAAACATTTTTCAAGACGAAAATAAAACTAGTTTTTTTTTTATTTTTATTTTTAAAAATTTGGAGTTTTCAAGCAGCGTGTTTCGTTAAGTGTTTGTAGTTTCGATGTTGAATGTTTTGTTTTGTTTTTTGAAATTCCATTGTTCTTATTCGAGGCTGATATTTTATCGGCGTCAAATTTGAAATTGGAATAATTCAAAATTTTTGGGACTCTTGAATTTTGATGAAATCAGGAAAGAAATGTGCATTTATTCAATGAAAGGCGTAAAACAAGTTGATAAGGTTGGTTTCATATAAATTTAAACAATTGTATTCAATAAAAAGGGTATATTTTTAGGTACTTATCTTTGGACTTGAGAGTACGTTGAAATTTTTCCAGTTGTCGGTACAGGTTCTAATTTTATGAGCGTATAATTAGACAACGGTTAATTCACACGAGTTGGGACCTGTTTGCTTTTTCTTTTCTTTCTTTTTTCTTTCTTTCTTTTCCTGTAGAAGGTTGAGTCGCCATTTTCTGTTGTGAATTTTTATTATGTTGTGGTAAATATTTTTCTTTTTGTTTTTTGGGTGTTGGTGTTCACCAGTGAGGTGCAAATTTATTACGCGTGAAGAATGACATCGATTTTGTTGTTTTGAAATAACATTTATGTTTGAAAGGTTTGCATAAAGTTTTGAATTAAAGTGCGTTTAAGAGTTCAGTTTTTTAAAAGTCGGACGACATAGATTTGTGAAAAAAGACAAATTTTGCCTCCTGATATGTGTAAAATTGTAGTAGGTGAAAGTTCGTCCTGTGTGAATGAAAGCGGAAATAATATCTTTATTTTTCTTTCATTTTTGTTACCGATAAGTGATGAGGAAAAGGGAGAATCAATTAGTCCTGTGTGGGGAGAGTAAGAGAGTGTGAAAAAGGCATGTCTCCCAGATGAGACATCTGGTTGGCGACTTGTGATTCTGTATAATATTCTTTCTTTGTTGAGAGTACATGAGGAAAAAGGCAAAAGTGAGAGAGTAAGAAAATGCATGTCACCTGGACTTGGAGTCTAGTTAGACAGCCCGTGGCTTTTTGAAGAGATAAGAAAAATATTATACATATTTATACGTTTGTACTCGGGTAGCATTCAAACCTGCATCTCCTCGGAGAAAAAACGTCATTAGATCTGACGTGTCTTGGACCGCACGACTACAAAAGAACTCACTGTCAAACAAAGCCCGAATAGGACTTTTAAACACACATTTTCCCTATTTGTCGAGATATTCATATCTGCTCTTTTTAGTATCCTAATGTAAACAAGAACGAATTATTTACGAAGGTGATTAACTCCAACATATTTTTAATTTATTTAAATATTATTTTTAAAGCATACTCGAATTTGAGTAGACACTTTCTGTTTTTGAATTAAACAGTATATTTATTTACATCTACTGGCGTGAATAATCGAAAAATATGGTTAGGAATATATGCATCCACCAGTAGGATTAGAACTTGCATTCCCGAGGGGAAATCGCCATTAGATCTGACGTGACTTAGACCGCTCGACCACGTAAGACTCACGACCAAACAAAACCCGAATAGTACTTTTGAACACAAACTTTCTCGGAAATTATAAATAAATTGTCTATACATATTAACAGTTTTTTACACTTTTTAACAAAACGGAATTCTGTGCTGGGGAAAATAACTATATCTACTAACAGTATATTCCATTTTTGAGCAAAAGCTTCGGCGCTTTGGGAGTATAAATACACCAAATAAGTTTCTCTACTTCTGAGCAAATTGAATCTTAAGGACTTGGGGAGTATACCTATTAACATTTTACTCTATTTTTGACTAAAACGAATATCTGGGCTGGGAAAATATACATATACCTATTAACATTTGACGGAAAGCAAACTTCTAGGGTTGGGAAGTATACCTAAACTGATTAATAGTTTATTCCACGTTTTACCTAATGCGAACTTTTGGACATGGAAAGCATACCTAAACTTATTAATAGTTTATTCCACTTTTTACCTAATGCGAACTTTTGGACATGGGAAGTATACCTAAACTTATTAATAGTTTATTCCACTTTTTACCTAATGCGAACTTTTGGACATGGGAAGTATACCTAAACTTATTAATAGTTTATTCCATTTTTTACCTAATGCGAACTTCTGGACATGGGAAGTATACCTAAACTTATTAATAGTTTATTCCACTTTTTACCTTATACGAACTTCTAGTCATCGGAATATACTGAAACTCGTGACACTATCTCTCGCTGGTATATATATATATATATATTTTTTTTTTTTTTTTTTGTTTGGTTTAATACAACGGAGAGAGAGGAATTAGTATTAGTGCTATTATTAGTTGTGCTTTATTGTAATTCGCGATGTGAGCCTAGATAAAAAAAAAAAAAACTATTTTAATACTATCATGTACTTGTAAAATCCGGGGAATAGATAAATTAGCTGACAATTTGAAAGCGAGAGAAGGAAATATAGCTTTCTTTTTCATTATAGTTTTCTTTCTTTTTCACATACGATACGGATTATTTTGCGCTAGATGGAAATTTGACAAAATAGTTGCAGTCATAATAAAATGTCAGGATTTACTTGATGAGGTCAAATAAGATTAGATCCCCCAACAGATGTTCCTGAGAACAGAAAATTGTGGCAATTGAAAAATCTAAAGTTGATGTAATCGAAAGACAGAAGACAGAAAGACATTACGTCATGTGAGCTGTTGATATTTCATTCGTCGAGCCATGGCTCCCCGCAAATCGTGTGGATGGAAAACGGTCTCATTGGACAAAAGCTTTGAGTCTATCAAATCCCCCGAGAGGATTGGGGATGGTTATAAAAATACGGACTCGGTGAAAAAAATCAGTAGTTGTTGAGTAGTAGTTGTTGGCTGGAGAGTAGTTATTTGAGTCGAAATGTAACGATCGTGTAAAGGGTTCCAAACTGGGAAAGCCATGACCCACGGCCGGTCGCCTACCAGAGAACTTATGGCTAAAGAGTTAATGTCGAATGAAGCCTGCCGCCGATTAACTTAAAGAGTTAATTTTGAATAATGCGCCTTCGATAAAAACCCCGAAAGAGCGTTATTGTTTTTTTCTTTTTTTAAATCATGGGAGAATCGAAATTTCTGATTCTTCGTTCGCTCTACTTCGGTAAACTTCGATAAGGACCCGAAAGGACTTCGTTATTTTAGAAGTTGCATAGAGAATTGACAGCCCTGATTATAGAGAATATGTGAAAATACTTTAACGAAAATATAATGAATAGTTGAAAAGACTTTACTAACAATTTGAAGAGCTCTGTTCATTTAACAAAACTTAGAAAAGACATTTTTATTTGAGGATTGAAAGCTCTGATATTATTAAACTCTCTCTCCGTTGTAAACGGGCTTTATGACGACTGTATTATCTGCCCCTGTGACTAATAATTGTTTTATTTTTTTTTAAAACATTCTTAGTAACTCTTCAGGCGTGTTCGACCTTATTCATTTATTTAATTTTTTGTTTTTTGGTGCCGTGTTTATTTTTAACCACAAGTGTACACAAGTGTCCGGTCTGGTTCTGGTGGAAAGACGGCTACTGAATTTGCAAAACGCAACTTTCTGAGATCAAATCACAGCGCGGCAGTAGTCCGTTGTTGCACTAGACGTCTTGCAAAGCAGCTTTTCTGACGAGATCATTACGACAAAGAACAGCGACTCGAAAGCGTCGACATAGCGGGAACCGTTTCGACATAATCGCATCGCGATCCGTTCCCGAACCAGCGATCGACCGAACGAACCGGCCAGCCGGGTGGCAGTGTCACAATTGGTGCCGTCACAACCGTCGACGAGAACAAGCGTCGCAACTAGATAGCCCGGGCAAAAAGGTGTCACAAACTTATTAATAGTTTATTCCACTTTTTACCGAATGCGAACTTCTGAGCATGGGAAGTATACCTAAACTTATTAATAGTTTATTCCACTTTTAACCTAATGCGAACTTCTGGGTATGGGAAGTTTACCTAAACTTATTAATAGTTTATTCCACTTTTTACCTAACACGAACTTCTGGGCATGGGAATATACCAAATTTATTAATAGTCTATTCCACTTTTTACCTAATGCGTACTTCTGGGCATGCTAATATACCTAAACTTTTAATAGTTTATTCCACTTTTTACCTAACGCAAACTTCTGGGCATGGAATATACTTAAACTTATTTATAGTTTATTCCACTTTTGTTAGTAAGTGAACTTTTCCCCCGGTTGAATTATACCTCTTTCTTTAGTTACTAATAGGTTTAACTTCACCAGCGCTGTATTTTACTTTTGGTTAAAAGTGGAATAAACTTTTATCCACGCCCTAGATCTATTTTTATCTAAATTTATACATGTCTCGTAATTATCAAAAAACTGTTTGTCCATTTAGATCTCTTGATTACGCCTTCTGAGTTCATATTCCTCTTCAAAATGTTATTTCATAGACACTCATGTTTTATTTTCTCGTTCTTTTCAATATAATGACATTACCATCTTAGCAAAGTTGTTGTTACACATTATTAGCCTCGCTCCGAACATATACAAAAAAAAATTGGTGCTATTTATAATGATTAATGTGAGGTCTCCTTCCCGTTTCGTCTATAGCGTGAAAAGTCTATCGCAGCATCGAAATATAATGTATGTGTATGTAGTGTACACATATTTATTTAAACCTTATATTAATATTTACTATTTATGTTTATATTAAAGATAGAGAGGTAAAGATAAACATGCTTTCAAACACAATACATATATTTATTTTAGCGATAAACACTATTTTCTAAGAATGGCACGAATAGATCATTGGAATTTTTTCTCATCGTCTTTCAAAAAAATGATCAAGATCTGACCGGAACAGCTGTCGACCAAACACCTCGCATTTTCATGAGAAAAAGATTACGTGTTTAAAAAATGTGAGACAGATAATAATATCCATGTTAGACCTAACCTGACCTGATGGCCCCGCGATGGGAGGGGCACAGTAGACCTGCACCTGGGTAGATGATATATTGGGGTAGAAGATCTCACGCTATAATAGCACTGAAAAGTTTCCACTTGTAATATTTTAATGGGAATGTATTTATTTACAATGAAAATATTAGTTACAAGTTTTAAATAAACGTATAACCTCTGGACTTTTGTTTTTGGTATCGAACAAAATCTTACCATAAAAGTTCTTGTTAAAACAATTAAGTTACATATTTGTTAGTTTGAATCGGTAAAAAACCGAGCAAAGGGGTGGGTAAAAAGATTTAGTTTTGTCATTCTTCCGAATTGTAACGAAGACTTTCCAGCTTTAATTTAAAATATCAGTTACTTGAAATACCAACTTTTTTACTTGAACTCGAACACCGATCTTTGACACTGAAACTATTAGCTATGATGAAGCAGGCCCGAGTTTCACACCTGTTATACGATCAATTTTTTATTATCGTCATGGCATTTTGATAATAAATCGATTGTAATGTTTGTTTAATGTTGGGCAATCGTTACGTACTATCGATCGCAACATAAAGAATTAAACTAAAGTAGACAATACGTGAAAATTATCAATTCAACGATATTATTTCACATAAGAATTAGTGGATGTCTACATTTCTGAGATGAGGTAGTATTTACATATATATCATTCTCATTCTATGTGCCATACACCAGTGATCGAAATAAAGGGTTCGGTTAAAAATTCTTAGCACCTGAAGAAAGCCGGAGCGTACAACGACCGAAGCGTTAAAAACATGGCAATAAAGATGAGGACAATAGTCCGAACAATGTAAATAATATAGAATTAGTGGATATAATACAATACATCATTTATTTTTAGCGAAAGTATGAAAGTATTTATTTTAAGAGTGTATGAAAATACAAAACAAGCATTAGAAGTTTTTGCAGTAATGCACAGATTATTTTAAAATTCAACTGTAACAGTGAATAATCTTCACTACATTTTCTCGAAAGAAAGAAAATAGGGTGCTAATGAATCTATGGTTTTACACCCCCAACCCCAAATGGCAAAAAGAAAGAAACTACGGTATATATATATATACAGCGAAACAGGCTTGTATGTGGATGACTAATATATTATGCTTTTATTATGATTGAGCTCTCTGGAGAAGAAAATTTTAAAAACAATTTCCACTTCTGCTATATGCGTGACTCTTCAGAAATAAATTGAGTTATTTCGGTAACTGGCGCGTGTATTCACTGCTTCTATACAACACGTTAAAAGTTCCCTTCTCTGACTTCATGCGCCTATGGCTTAGGGAGTAGCGACTCCGTCTGACACCAAATCGGTTGAGTTTCGATCCCGGCCAGAAGCAAGTGGATGTGTCTAGCCATACTGATGGGCTATGATACAGCGAAACAGGCTTGTATGTGGATGACTAACATATATTATCCTACGTTTTAGGCACGACTCTGAGTTTCGTACATTACAGCAATCTTCGGGTGCTTATATCGTATTGGCTTATTTTTATTTTGAAAATCGATCTCGATTTTGAAACTGATATCGATTTTGAAAATCGATAATAAGCCATGATATGATATGATAACCACCCGAAGATTGCTGTAATGCATGAAACATAGAATAACATATATATATATTAATGCATGTTTAATTGAATAATATAGACAAGTTTTGTCTATTTATTTTATGTAATTTTTTCACATTCTCTGATAAGCTTAATAGCATTATCATTAAATGAAGAAAGAAAATTACAATATTGATACATAGATTGGATTATAAAAAAATTATGTATCAATATTGTAATTTTCTTATTAAAATCAGACAGTTGATTTTTGCAAGAATTTTCAACTTAATGTCTTTCAACGCCAAAAACGACTTGCTTAATATTCAGTTAATTGCCATACGTGATACACGTTTAGGCGATCATGTTTCGAAAGAGACATGACTGACTGGGCAGAAAATTATCCCGAAGTATGTTGCCATTACTTTCTGCGGTAGACTGGTTGCCAGCCAAGGCTATAGAACCTAATCTGTCCTGTTATTTAACCCATGGCTGGAGGGAAGAGACAGATTAATACCTTTCCCAAAGGTATTTGCGCGTAAGTAAATGCAAGGAATTCAACTGGAATTCGAACTCGGCTCCCCGATTTGTCGTTCCGAGCCGATATCCACTGCACCACACCGCACATCCTGTAATATTACGTTTTGCTTAATAGTCACATTACGTAAACATAGCGTGAATCGCTGACGAAAAACAAAAAAAAAATTAATTGAAATTTTGAATTTGTTAGAAAAGATTAAAAAAAAAAAAAAATAATGACAACAAAATTTCATCTTTCCTCTTAATAATAGCATAAAGATTTTGATGATAAAATTGTGTTTTTATTAAGTTTGAGTCCTTTTAACATGATGCTGTGCTGTTTTTTCAGCAACTGAGTGGCGGTCAGTCAGTTAAGTGCCATATGTGAAACACGCTTGGGCGATCATGTCTAGAAAGAGACATGACTGAGTGGGCAGAAGATTATCCCGCAGTAGGTTGCCATTGCTTTCTGCGGTAAACTGGTTGCCAGCCAAGGCTATAGAACCCAATCTGTCCTGTTATTTAACCCATAACTGGAAGGAAGAGACGGATTTATACCTTTCCCAAGGGTATTTGCTCGTAAGTGAATTCAACTGGAATTCGAACTCGAGAGTGGAGGTACCTAAATAAATATCAACATGGCTATGTGATACAAGGAAAATACCAGAAAATCTTTTTAATTTTTTTTTATTATTGTTATGATAAATTATGATTATATCAAAACTGGTGCGAGTTAATATTTCTATTCTATAGATCTATAAGAAATTAATTTTTGATCAAGAAAAAGCCTCAAGATTATCAAAATGTTCTTTATGATAAGGTAAATCAATATATATAACATCGAAACGCAGAAGTTGAACTTAACATAAAGTTATTAACTGAATTTTGTTCTGCAATTTTTAATGTATAATATTTGATCCATATGGTTAATATTCACTACTGAATTACGTACATTTTCAAAGAAGGAGATTATGTTGAAAAATGTAAAATAAATACTTTTGCATAATTATGATACGCATCGTTTCTGTTTCTCAGTCTGACTCTAATTGACTATTGTGATGTGGAATCAGAAACATTTTCTTTTTGTTTATTCCTGTTGAAAGTCAGCGATCAGCTAATGTTGAGATGAAACAAAATAATAAAATGAATCAGTGGAAAATAAAATAAAAACAAAATAATACATAGGATTAGTGGATGCCATTATATTTTGACATCCCCCCTCCGCCTCAAATTAAAATTTACATTTGCTAAGAGATCGTTGCAAGTTTATGCTGTTTGTGAAAGCTAATTTCTAAGTCAGATGGGTCAACACGAATGAAGCGATGAGTTAAATTCGAGATTTGTGCGATGATATGAATTTGGGAGTTACGGAAAACCCGATAAAAGAATTGTTATAGACATCTGACGTGATACTTCAATAATTTTATGGTATAGATGAGGTTGAGATAATAAATGAGTAAATGCTAGATTTATTTACAATATCACCATTTTATTTTTGTTGACTCCATAACTGTCATGAGTCCTTACCTGTAACTCCAGACTTAACTCCTAATACTACGCCGCTCAAAAGAGAGATTCGAGTTGGTAGTAGTTCACTCCAAACCAGACTGACAGTCATAGTAACACCTTCCACATTTTGTATTGTTATTTCTTGTAATATATATTTGTTATTTCTACCCTCTCGTGTTGTTCTTTTTCGGACCTTAACCTGGTCCATAACAATAAGGTTATATCTTTTGTGATATATGAACGATTATAATTCCTGTCCTTTTTGTATTTTGTGTCTTTGATATGTTTCTTGTTTAAGTCATTGTGCTATTCAGGTGAATGGTCATTATTATATATTTATTGCTGTATTCAGGTTATAAAGAGTTTTTCTTCTTTGTATTTGTATATTCATGTAAATATAGCATATTTGTTACTCCATGTGTGAGTCAGGTGGAATGTAGTATCAGGTTGCTGTTTGTGCTATGTTATATTATATTCTGGGTGTTTGATTGTGTAAATTGTATTCTTTAATTCATTCCGTAGCTTTCTGCATATTCTTTTCGTGAAGATTATTTAAAGCTCTTCTTCCTTTGGCTGATTAGTGTCTTGAATGAATCTCCGATGTCTGACGCGAACGCTACATGCACGGTGAACGAACGGTGGACCAACTAGCCGGATGTATCTGTCAACCATATCCTGACATCATCCACGACCGAATATAGCTGTTAATCACCTTTGTTAACCCTACCCAAGGCCGCGTTCGTTGTTCTTTTAATTTTTTTCTGAATGTACGTGTTCACTGTTCTTTACATATTTATTTAACGCCTACGCGTTTCTGATTTGATTTTGGCGAGAGTGTTAGTGATTTGTTGACTTTCGCATGACGTCAGTTGACCCATTAAGCTATGTCCGAGTTATAATCTAAGTTACCAGAAATATGGAAGAAGAGAAATGTGGAAAAGTTGTATGTGCTGAGAGAAAAAAAAGAGATAAAATTTCTCTGTCACTTTATTAGTATAGAGTAGCGGTCGGCAACCCCCGGCCCGCGGGCCACACCCGGCCCTCGTGTGAATCTTGTCCGACCTTACTCTGGACACCATATAAAAATTTAGGTAATCCAAACCAAAGTGACAGTTGATAGTCTGAATATATTGCGTCGAAATTAAAAATATATTCTTTTTTTACCTGGAGAATGTGTTTTACTTTTATTTTTTATTTGTAGGGATCACCAAAATTAGCGTACGGTCTCGCTTTCACTTTTTCTGTGAAATTGCTTTCGTGAGCGGGCACTTTTAAATGAATATAAAATAGTGTTTTCAACCGATTTTAATGGAATTTTTTTTTTCAATACTGATTTATGAAACATTTATTTTTAAGATGTATTTTTTAACGAAATTCCCGTCAGATATTAAATTATATTGAATCCTTGCTTTCTTCAAACACAAAAAATTTATTCACCTATTTAATAACATGGTTCTCTTCCATAACACTGGAGCCATAGTTGTTTGGCCCTCCTCCATGGCTCTATATAGCTTTTTGGCCCTCATTCCCCAAAAGGTTGCCGATCCCTGGTATAGAGGAAAATGTATATATCTATATGCTTTACTAGTATGTATTTACTCACCACAATTTTTATTTAATGTAGGTGGTATTTATCGCTTAAGTCGAGTAGGATTTTATTGCTAATCTAATGTTAAACAATATTCTCTATCTCTTAGCGTATTTTAAAGGCTAAATGTATTTTGTGTACAGTAGCGTGCAAAAAGGGCGGTCAGAAGGTGCGACGGACCCTGGCATTGATATCATGATGGCATCCAATCAAAGTATTTCATGTTTCATCTGTTTTTGCATATTTAAAATCTCTTTCTAACATTTATCAGTACTAGGTCCTATAGTCCCGCCCCACACACACACACTCGAGTCTTAGGAATCAACAAACATAACCAAACCTCTACACTATTCTGTTTCTGTAGCTATAAAAATATTTGCTCTTTAGATAATTTTAAAAACATAAAGGATTTAGTTTTTAACAGAACGATTACCAAAAAGTTTTAACTGAGCGGAAGATTTTAAGTGGAAGAAGGCCATTAACCTTTGAGAAATAGACTTTGTTGAGTTGAGATTTTCACATATTTATATTTGGATGGCAAAACAGAAAAAAAGTTAATCCGATATATCACAAATATATTTACCTACATACATTATTTGCTTTTTTAGAATTCAAACAGTTAGAGATGTGTAGTGTTAAAGTTCATTTGGCAATCTTCCTTTCTTTTGTGTGTGTGTGTACTGAAGAAAATATATTTTGTATGAGTTTCAATTATGGGATTAAAGTTCTTGAAATCATATACTTTAAAAGTATGTCGAGTTTTGAGTCGATTTGAAACTAGGAGAGTAGTGTATGAATAAAAGTTGAATTAAAAAAATCATTTATCATTTAAGCGTTTTATTTTGGTATTGTCGGTAGAGGGAGAATGACGCGGCTTGAGTGTTGCTTTCTGTACATCTGGGTTGCTCTGTGTGAAAAAAAATTGGCCTCCATAAAAGTAGAATTGGTAGAATTAAAAAAATATTTTAAAAGCATTTCATTGTCGGTAAAACAATATTTTTTTTAACATTAATCTAATTTTGATATCTCGTATCGATCCAGAAATGATTTCCAAAGTCTCACAAGTCATCTGTGTAGAAACTTTGATTGGCTTTTTTAATTATTTATTTTAAAGAAGGTCTGACAAATGTAAACAAAGATGAAGACAATAACCCGAATAAAGGTCTGACAACTTAATATTTAATGAGCCAAATAGGAATTCCTGACAAGAATGCGTTTATCTGAACGTCTGATATGAAGTATTGTAATTATTCTATCAGTTATTCTAATTAGTTTCCTCATTTTTGTTGTTTTGTTAACTACGTAGATATCTCTATTTATATCTCTATTTACAATTAATCTTAACATGAGCAAATTTTTCTCTTTTATTCATCGAATTTATTAGATGTGATATCTTCTCATTCTGGGATATCCTACACGGTTGCATATTTTCCATATCTGATGACTAAAATATAAACTAGATTTTTATTTCACTCTTCCATTAGATGCCCTCCCGATATAAATGCGCGAGGTCGTTGCACAGTCTGTTCATTTTTTGCGCTCTACTGCAAAAACTACTGAAAACCCTTGCTGCCAAAGATCCATACCATTCCTAACAGTACGCGCACGCGCACAAATACGCGCACAACCGGAAAATATCCTAAGTTCTCATTAATCGATTTTCTTCTTTCTTTCAAAAATGTCAAGAGCTATTGCACTCGGTGGTCTGTTGCCTCCACAACATCTAAAAACCAGTGGTGAGTCAGATTTCTTCATCAGAGATTGGAAAACTTGAAGATGAATTTATAAATATATATAAATCACAGCCCCAGGTATCGCTAACGCAGAGCAAAAGAGAGCAGTAATATTGCAGACAGTGGAGGTAACAGCTACGTGGAATATGGGAAAAAAATCGCAGAAAGCCGAACAAGCAACACACTCTGGAGGTGATAGAAAACACACACACACACACACACACACACACACACACACACACACACACACGAAATTACTATCCAACTATCGACAAGCATTTTGCTTTCAGAGAAAATATTCCCAGAGCACGCACCATTTTTTTTTAAACATAACCAAATGTAATGTATTACCTTGAACGGCAGAAATAATTAACATTTACATCCGGCTGTGGGTAAGGGCAATAAAGACCAAGGGTGGTTGAGAAATGTATCTTGCCGAAGATGTCAGCAGGATATGTTTGACAGATACATCCGGCCATAGATAAAAGTCAACCGAGGACAAAGGTGATTGACAGATACATCCGACAGTAGATGACGTCAATAAAGCGACAACTCGACAAAGCAAAATTATGTGAGAGTTTCAAGAGTAAATAAAATCTAGAATTTTAGCTGAAGAGACAGAAAACTCCCGATGGCTTCCGACTCCCGACAGCCTCCTCGTGTGCACGACTCTCTCCAGCTGCCCTCCTACTCCGCACAAGCGAAGAATGAAAATATAAGATATAAGATTACATTTTTATGTATGAGTGTTCGTCGTTGTTTGTCCAAATCTAGCGGCAGTTACAGTTCTGATAACACAAATCTTGGCGAGACTGTAAACAATTTTACAACGCGTCTTAAAGGATTAGTGAAACTAAGCAAGTTTGAAGGCGAAGCTGACAACTTGGTCAGAGATAAGGTATTCACCCAAATAAAAGACTAAGAGTTAAAGGCAAAATTATATAGACAAGAAAACAACTAACCCTAACCATACCTCTCTGAAGTAATTCGAATATAACCATAAAGAATCGCTCATTTTGAGATCTAATTCAGACACAAACCAAGTGTGCAGTAAACCAGCTGCTACAACAGAGACCAAAGATACCATCAAAACAGCTGCAGGACTGAAAAAAGCTGCAGAAAAGTAACCCCACATAGTGTAGAGGGGAGGGAAAATTACCGTTCACACGAGAACATTCAAATTTTCCGTATCTAAAGATATCATAAAACTGATATCCTTGTCGACCTGAACATAGCTTTTTTTAAAATTTAGTGTATTACATGATTCGGAGATGAAAGTGGGAAAATGGAAACAAAATAAATGAATTAATACTGATTATAGTATTTACATTATTCGGACTATTGTCCTCATCTTTGTTGCCATTTGTACGACGTTTCGGCCGTTGTACGCTCCGGCCTTCTTCAGGTGCTAGGAATTGCGACCCGAACACTTTATTACAAATAATATTTGTAATAAAGGGTTCAGTTCGCCGGTGCGAAGAATTCAATTTAGCAGATAGTAGTATGGCATCGAAAAACTCCAGGAACAAGTTGATCTAAATTTTATTGAAAAGGTCATATAACCTTCCCAGTGTATTAATTCACTTGTAACAGTGGAGAAGAAATCTAAAAAGCAAAGAAAGCACAATGTTCGGATCTGCATTGATATAGAGAGAGAGCCAACGAAGTTATCATCCGTGAACGTCACCCTGTACCGGCAATTGAAAAAAATATCCAGAAAATGGCAGCGGGGGTGGGGGATATTTCTAAAACATTTACCTGAATACGGCATACCTCCAAATTGAACTACACTTTGATGCTAGAGAAATTATCTCATTCACTGCACCTGGAGGATTTTGCAGGTACAAAAGACTTTGTTCGAAGTGACCATGGTATCAGAGAAATTCCAACAAATTATAAACCAAATAATTAAGGACTGTCGAAAATGACAGATGACCTAATAACAGTACACAGAGCAGAGGAAGAACATGATGTGAGATTGACTAAATTAATACAAAACTTCGCCGAATAGAGATGAACTGTAAATGAAAATAAATGTCAGATCAAAATGACATTCCTCAAATACATGGAACATATCCTGTCGAAAGATGGTCTAAAAATTTCAGATGAAAATGTTAACAGCCCTCCACCAAAAGATGCTTCACAAGTTCAAAGTTTCCTAGGTATAGTTCAATTTTCTGCAAAATTTGTATCTCAATTTGCCACAATGAACTCGTCTTTCTTGAACTTTACAAAATTAAGTGAAAATGGAAAAAAAAGAACAAAATTCGACCAAGTTAAAGAAGCATTAACCAGAGAACCTTAAGAGCCTTCTATGATTTCAACATTCCTACCAGATGCCTTAGCCATAGATCTAGGTGCAATTCTTGAACAACGACAGCCAAACAAAGTTTAGAAACCAATTTAATATGTCAGCAGAAAACTCACCTCGACAGAATCTCACTACTCTCAATTTGAACGAGAAATACTGGGAGTTTACTGGGTATGCAAAATAGTTTCATTTATACTTCCTAGGAAAAGATTTTCAAATCCTAACAGGTCATAAAGCTCTAAGCAAACTGTTATAATCATCCTCAATCACCCACAAACAAGAGTGGAGAGATAACTGCTATATTTACAGCAATTCACAAATGAAATCATCTACATAGCTGGCAAAACTAATGAAGCTGACCCACTGACTGAGCTGACAGCCAATTGATAAGGCTGATGATTCAAAAGAAAAAAGAAAATAAAGAATACATCCGCAGTACGATAAAACACTCTTGTGATATACTTGTAATGTTTTCACGCTTCAGGTCATTTGTTTTTTTCTCTGACACTGAAGAGACAAGACATTACAATGATGCCTTCACGAAACTTCGAAGACAGTATGACTAAAATAACACCTCTCAGATAAGTAACAATTTTCTCCACATTAATTCTTTTAACGCTCTATCCTTACCTTGAAATCGTAGCCTTGCCCTGGTCTAGAAAGTCGCTATAGTTTTTTTTTCTTAGATTTCTAATTCATCTTCTTTTGCTAGTTCCAAATGCACCAGTTATTTTAGGTACAACCCTAAACCTCACGTTTCGTAGGACGAGAACCTCGTGTTTTTTTTTTAATTTTACAATTCCCTGTGCTCTGCAGATAATCCATGATCATGATCAAGCAAATCTTCCATTTTTTTATGTCTTCCTTTCTTCCTGCTTACTGGCTTTATTTTCTGCTAATCGTTTGTACAGTTCTCAGTGAACGACTATTCCTTTCCATTTGTATTTTCATATCTTCTGAGGTCAGCTTAAGGGATCCAGAACTTATGCAAGTGACAGATTGATCACCCTCCTCAAACAATGAGCATTTGCTATGATCGCTAATTTTTTTAGTAGTTATTAATCAAATTTAATTATGTATGTTCTTCGTCTCTGTGAGTGTTCACGTGACCGCCTCGTGAATATCATTTTGTCCCAGTCTGTAGTTGCCATATTTTTTCTCTGTTCCGTTTGTCAATTGATACAATAGTAACTGTACACTTTATTACATGGTTAGATTTCAAAAGAAAACGTTTCATTTAATTTCACGAAGAATGAAAATAAATAAACAAATCGCAATCCCAGTGGCGTTGGTAATTAGTCATAGTCACAAGTAATATAGTAAATAAATGTTTAATAATTGATAAATTTTAAAAGTATAATTTTTAGAACAAAGATTTTGCGTGAAAAAGTTTTTAAATGATTTTTCGGAAAGAGAGTGGGAGAATAGAGAACGTCACCTCACTTGTCCGAATATTGAAAAAGGCCTATACCAAAATAAATGAGACTCTAAACAACGAAATTCGAAATAAACAAACAGTTATTACATTAAAATTAAAAAACAAAAACAACAGAATACAAGTTTTAAAAAAAGCTTGCACAAAAATTGCTCTTGTGCACTTTATAAAAAACAAGATAAATTCAAAAACAGGAATATGGCCCTCAAAAATACAAATTAATCAACAAATTTGCTTAATCTAAAAATCTTGAAATGGTACAATACAAATTACTTTTTAAAAAAAGTTTAAAATGTACAAACCTTTTCCAGTTGAAAAATATTTTGAGAAGGTATATAGTTCAATTCTTTAAAAAAAGGTTTAAAAAAATATGCGTTCTTTAAAAAAGAGTGTGCATTAACTTTAAGTTGAAAAGATAAAGCTTGGACAGGGTTCATCAACGTCACTGAAACTAACAAATTTGTTCTTTTTATTGAACATAATTCGAATCACTTTTTTATTTCTTTCACTTTGGTTCCGTTTGTTTTTCTGTTTCGTTCTTCGTTTGTTTCTTGACTCTTCCATAAGAAACAGCCCGGCCCTTCGACTGGTGACAGCCAGAATAGCTTTTCCTTCTGATATCCTCATAGTTTGTTGCAATCGAATCACTTTTTTATTTGTTTCACTTTGGTTCCGTTTGTTTTTCTGTTTCTTTCTTCGTTTGTTTCTTGACGCTTCCATAAGAAACAGCCCGGCCCTTCCACTGGTGACAGCCAAAATAGCTTTTCCTTCTGATATCCTTATAGTTTGTTGCAATCTTCTGGTACCTTTCTGTAGATTAGACATTTTTAAATCTTCTGAAATTTTCTGCTAATTCGTCTTCTTACGTAATTCTCAAATTCAAAAAAGCTCCAAACGGATGTCAACTTATAAATTTGCGTGCATAAAGGCCACCATCTTGAGTGGTAAAAACATCCAAAGTTATATTTTTTTTTAATTCAAGAATTAATGCAACAAGCGGTCGATTTTGGCTGATTTATTTTCGGTGGCTCTTTTTCGAGCTAAACTACTTTTAGAAAGTTTTAAATGTTTCACATGAAACTTTTAATTAATTCGATTTTATTAATCGTCTATTTTTCTTTTTATTATCATTTTTAACACTTCTTTTAAATATTAACACTTTTAATTATTTTAAATTATTATTTCCTTTAATTATTAACACAACTTTAAAATTATTATTTCTTCTAATTAATATTTCTTTTAAATATTAACACTTCTTTTACAAGCAAGTATAAACGACAAACCAAAACTATTACAATGTTAAAACTATTACAATGTTTATTTTTTATCTACACTTCTTTTATCAATCATTTAATTTACATTTTTTATATAATTTTTTATATTCTCTCTTCAAGAGAAAGCGCAATAAACCAACTTATCGTACTGTATCATTTTTAATTATTTTATTTTCACCTTTTAAGTATTTTACATTATTACTTTCTAATAATTTCTTTTATAGTATGTGTAAATTTATTTTCCGCTGATGTCTCTTTTTACAGTAAACTGTTTTGTGATTTGAGATATTCGTAGAAATAGAAATGTATCGGATATAGAGAATATTCACATATTTAACAAGAGCAGTCAAAGACAACACACCTCCGCTAATGCAATATCGACATCATCTTAGAGATTCGCAAGAGATGATGAAAATGCGAATATCTGCAATGAACTTGATCGCACTTTTTTTTTTGCTTTTGGATAATAAATATTAAATCTATATTATAATTAATAATATTTTCGTGGAAAAAAAATACTGCGTTCAGAAAATGTAATGGCGTAAAACAATCTAGGGGAGGTAATTCAGTATTTGGCATGTGAAACACGAAAAAAGTATTAGTTAAAAAAAGAGAAAAAAAGAAAAGGTAAATAACCCAGAAACTTTATCCTGTACCGGATCAAACCCCAAATCTAATCAGTGTTCATTTTGTTTCGACATCGAATAAACAATGTCTCATAAGGTAATTAGTGGTGTTAATAAACGTTATTTTTTAAAAAGAAAATTAAAAAATCTCACTTCCCCTTTATTTTTGGAAAGTTTTTCGTACGATTACCTCGTACGAAAAACTTTCCAAAAATAAAGGGGAAGTGAGATTTTTTAAGAGGATAGAAAAGATGGAAAAACAAAAAAGGAAATCGAAAAAAGGGAAAACAAAAAGGAAAGAGAGATACACAGGAAATAAAGAGCGTGATACATAAAATAGAAGTAATATAGAGAAAATAAAAAAGTAGAAACGGGAAATAAAAAGCATAGAGGAAACCAGGAGAGAAAGAAAGAGCTAAGAGGAGAGAGCCGATGATAGGGGCTCAGAGAGAAATAGACCCAAATTTAGGTAGGAAGTGAAATATAGACGTCTGGGCTTAACAAAAAGGAAGAAGTGAGAAAATGCACGGAGTGAAAAAAAATGTGGGAGAGACGACAGTAGAAGCGTAAAAGAAATAGAAATGTCAAACAACTGGCCGGAAGTGGATTGCAGATAGATATATTCGTTGTTACATAGTATAAAACTAAAACTTTTGGCATTTTTTATAAAAAAAAAAAGATGAAATCACATACACAAATATATGAATTATTTAAAAAGCGCAGATCTGAGGATATTTAGAAAAACCAAACGAAATTCTAAATTCATTAGTGCTAATATATTAAATTGATGAAGTAAACTAAAAATTTAGATTTAAAAATTAATTTATATAGAAATTAAGAGTAGAGATCATGAGGTTAGAAGTGAATATCATGGTACTAAGATTAATACTATAAAGGTTTATCCTTCTAGAGATCCGAACTTTAGATTTAGTAATTTTAGCATGATTGTAAGGTTAGTTCTTTAATGTGTTTGCAATTTACTGTGGTTTCATGCCTCTGGTTTAGTAATATGTCACTCCTCGTGTATTTAATGATTTCCATTTTTTTCATGTAGACAAAGGAAATATAGTTCTTTTACAAATCTGGATGTTCTAGCCTGCTTGAGATTTTCCATTTAAATTTAGGTGTCTTATTTTCGTTTTTTAACTTCCAAAAATATTTAGAAAGTCATGTCATATTTTGTTTGTTTTTGTTGTTGAAGGATGAGAGGTGACTGTAAAAGCGCTTTTTAAAAAAAATTTCATAGGATTTCCAATATAAATTTTAGCATCCTTAGGATTCTCCACGGATGAAATTGAACACATATATACCATGGATTTTGTTAAGCATTTATTAGGTAGTGGGCATTGGTTGGAGTTTCTACAATTACAAGAGTTATTATTATGGGGCAAACTGACATGAATGTTAGAGTTATTTTTGTTGTATGCTTTCAAAATTTTATTGTTATTAAATTTAATTATTTTTTCTAAGTTGTTAAAGCAACTATAACTGAGTTTTATTGTATTCCTATTGAAAATTTTGCTTAAAGGGTTATTATTGGGAAAATGTTTATCTATTAGATTAAGAAACTTATGTTCCAGTTTAAAATTAACTAACTGATTAAATGGAGGATTATACTATATGATTTTTTTGCTTCTGTTTTTCCTTTTTGAGTTACTAAATTTTCCCACAAAATTGGTCCCGGAAGGTCGATAACAGTTGTCTCTGAGAATTTTATCGTAAGTTGTTTTGTGCTTATCGAATATTTCTTTATTTGAGTAGTGTATGTTGATGCGGCGTTCAACTGATGATGGACTGTGTTTGATAACGGATGGGGGATGATTAAAGTTTGGGTTTATATAGATTGGGTTAGCATTATTTTTCATGTAAGGTTGAAAGGTGTTAGAAACTAAGTCTAATGTTATGTCTAAGAAGTCAACTTGTTTTATATTAGGGTTAATTACTACGCTGAGACCAAAATATTTAAAAACTCTATGAATTAATTTTCTAAGTTTATCAACCTTACCTCTAGTGGATTTATTTACTATCATGAGTCCGTCATCTCTAGAAAGTACTAGATTTTTAAGGAAACTACCACCACCTTTTAAATTTGTTTCATCTTTTTTACTTTGTTTCAGTGCAATCTTATCAATTACACCCTAAACTTTCCAATTGACAAAGAAAGTTTGGAAAAATGTCAATATTTAAACAATTTTAGTGGGGTGGGGGTGTCAGTTTTTCATCCAATCTTATAGTAAATCGTTCCTGTGCAATTAACTTTTTTTGCTTGCGCATATTCAACAACTGAATCCTTTGCTAAATTTTTTAATAAAGCCATTCTTGGAGTTTCCGATGAAGATGCCATCGTAAGAACTGAAGAAAACTTGAAAAAGACAAAACAAGAGTAACAACTCGTCCCCACAAAAAACAAAAAACAAAGCGACCCTAACGCGAGTAGTTCCAAAACGGAGGATCGATTTACAATAACGTTGTATGAGAAACTCAGCCCTCCTAAAAGTGTTTAAATATTGAAATTTTTCCAAATTTTTTTATAATCGGAAACTTTATGTAACAATCGATAAGACTACCCTGAAAAAGTAAAAAAAATGAAAAACAACAAATTTAAAGGTGGTAGCAGTCTCCTTCAGGTCCGATTTTTAATATCGATTTCTTTATACGCCGTGAGGAGAAATAATCCGACTAAATCCGAAGACTCTGCGGAATACAGAGCACCCATAGATAAAACCAAAATTATCCGTTGAGTTTTTAGTCCATTGTTCGTTGTTATGGATAAGGACTGATTTTATGCAGTTCAAGATTATTTTGATTATTTTGATTTCCTCTTTTGAAATGTCCGAATAAAATTCAGCGAATTCCAGGGCAAGATGGAAGAGGCTCTCAGATACACTTGGGTAAAAGTCTACGATGTCGAATTGTAGAAGTGGAATTATTTTTATCTTCAAAGTTCTCGAACCAGTCGATTACCTCCAAGTTGGTTTTTTTTTTTATTTGTCGGTTTACTCTTTCTAGTATTATTTTACTAATTCTACCGATTTCTGATTTTGTTGGGTTGATCATCCTAGTGGATAATTTTCGGTGGAATTTTGATTTATGGTCTTTTAAGAGTATATACACTTCCTTCGTCGTACTTTTAGGGACTCAGTCATTGATTTATAGTTTGTTAGTGATTTGTTTGTCTACATGATTAATTCTATCGATGTGGTTTGAGTTCTCCATATTGATTTTTTTTTGTAGTTTTTAGTTAGATGTTTTTTCCACTCCTAGGGGTTTATATATATATGTATATATTTCACCCCAAGCAAGGCAGAAACATTACTGGGGCGCAGGGTGTCACAGCGAGAGAATGAAAAAAAGGTACAGGGGATGTCGAAGAAAAAATAAGAGATGGATGGGAATCAAGTAGATAAAAAATAGCAATTGATATTGCATTTAAACTAGTGGAAATTGTAGCTATCAGGGAAGCAAGTGAATTAAAGTGAGTTTCGCAAATGGGAAGTGCGAGAAAAGAAACTATTAGAGTAGAAGAGGATTTTGACAAACTAAGTCCCTTCTGGTTATTTACCAGAACCCTCCCCACTGAGGTCGGATGTGATATAAGGTTGGTTTTTAATGTGGGAATTCCGAGCCCTTTCTGTTCCGTTGTCCGCTGACACATGATCTTATATACTCTCGGGAGTGGATCAAACGAGCTTTTAATTTTTAATTTACAGAGATGGAAGTCACCCTTTTTGACCGGACAAAAAATATAAGATGAATATATTTTTTAAATTTGAATAAGGAATCACCAACAGTCTGCGATGACTGTTATATAATATAACGGTCTTTTTTAAATCCATTTCTCAACAAAGAAACTTTTGCACACAAATCTAACAATTTTTCATTTTTCTTTTCATACATATCGCTTAAAAGTATTCACTGTCACTAACTCGGAGAAAAACAGCATAGCATGAAGAAAAAAGGCCCTGAACTTATTGAAAACAGAATTTTATCGTCAATATGTTTGTTATTACTAAGAAGAAAGATCGAATACTTTCTACTCCTTTCTAATACTTTCGAAATTTTAGTAAACAAAAAAAAATTTTTTTTGGCAGCGAACGGGTGACCAAATTTGTACCCAGTTTGCTATGGATAATGTAATATTAAGAATCTCAGATTTTTTTCCTGTGAAAAACATTAATTTGGAAATTCTTGAAAAAATAATTGTCTGATTTTAATGAAACTTACAGGACTTCTTTACAAGTGAATTATATATATATATATATATATATATATATATATATATATATATATATTACCAAGATTTGAAAAAATAATAATTTAAAAAATAATCTATTTTTACATCTGTTAGCACCCCACCCCACCCTCCACGTAATTTCATAAAATTTCAAGAAATTAAATTCCGTTTAAAAAATTTGTTTTATTAGTTAAACGCAAGGCTCTTTGGGGAATATAAATTGTCTATTTTTTTTTTTTTTTTTTTTCAAATACTTAGTCTTTTTTCCGAAAATCTGCTCCGAATTGTAAAATAAAAAATGCAATAAAATATGACATTATTTAATTGGATAAGCTTTTAATTGCTTTTAATATATATATATATATATATATATTGAGGACATTATAATCTGAAGAAAAAACTAATTTTTGATGAAAAATAAATTTTTACAAGAATTGTTTTCATTTTTTTTTTCAATTATAATAATTTATAAAGCGCCAAAATATTTTTTAAATCTTAAAAGCTTCGTGACGGTCAGGCTTTTAAGTTATTAAGTGCAGACTATATTTACTAATAAAAATTGAAAAGATTAGTACAAATCTTCGAGCCAAAAGATTTTTAAAATAATTTTTAATTTTTTTGCGTATAGGAAGTTGTTTTTAAGTATGATATTTCGTATGTTGCATTAAAAGATCACGTGTTTCATGATTTTTCCCTTTACAGGAAAAAATTGGAGAATTATGTCAATTCTGATCAACTATGCTTAGCTTATCAGCACATCTGGTTGTTATCACTCACTTAAAAGGTCAGGAGGCGATGACTAACGTGATTAAGAAATACATTTATTGTAAATTTCATGCTATAAACAAGTAATACTCGTGTAAATCAGATTAATTTAACTTTAAATATGCTAATTTTCTAAAACTTAATGTGCCACGGAAGTATATCTTATTTTTGCAAGATTTTAAAACACGAGCATCAACTTTTCTTTTTTTAAAACTTATCAAGCTGTCAAAATGGTTGAAACATTGATACCTTCTGAAAACCCTCAAAAAGTTGATATTTCAATCAATATAATTTCTATTTGAAATATACCAGAGTATTCTGCTCTCTGGAAATAGTATATTTAATCATTTAGCTTTCAATTAAAGCTAAAATTAAAACTTCAAGAAAACTTTTTTTTGTTTCTAAAATTTCAATTTAAAACTTAGGTATCGAAAATGAGTGGGGTTACCTAAAAGACTATTTATAATTTATTTATTTTAACTTTATTATTAATTATTTTTTTAATTATTTTTTTATCATTAACTAATCAAAAATTATATTACATGCTAGCTGTTTTAATTACCAAACTTTGAATATTCTACAAGGGTACTATTACTATCAACATTGTACAATTCGTATAAATCCAAGAGGATTAATAAATGAATATAAAAATATTTTTAAATAATTAAATGAAGTTATATTTTTATCCATTGCATTTATTCACTGATTTTTTTAAAAAATATTCTGCATTTACATTAATTACATTGTTCGGACTATTGTCCTCATCTTTGTTGCCATGTTTACGACGTTTCAGCTGTTGTACGTTCCAGCCTTCTTCAGGTGCTAGGAATTCCGAAACGACCCCTTTATTTCGATCTCTAGGATTTATCATTCTCATTCCATGTGCGATGCCACTTCTGGTAGTCATGTAGTTATCTCCCTTTAACTCAACTCTCTAAGTTATTTGTTCACCACTGCTGTAGCCTGGTATTGAACTCACAACTCTGTATTTCTGTATTTACTATTTTGCATTTATTGTTCATTTTTATTATTCTGTATATATTTTTAACTCTTTGATTTCATAAAATATTTTCATGCCGTAAAATATTTAATTAACTTTTTAATAATGTTTCTAATTGAACATTAACTTCTACAACTGGTTTTATGCTTTCCTTTTAATAAATTTCTATTTTAACATGAAAATGTATATTTCATTCTTACATTATTCCACACAATTCTACATATTCCAACCTGCGGACAACCAACCTTCTGATAAAAAACCTTCTAATAATAACCTTCTGATGATAATTATGGATAAAACTTGTAAGCAGTAGGGAGTTTGGTTAAGTCTGACACAAGGCCGAACCAAATAAACCTTAACCAGCTCTCTACGGCTTCAATCTTTACTTTGATTTCTTTCATTTACAATGCCATAAAAAATTCTAGATATGACAAACATCATGCATAATTATTTTTAAACTTATATAACCAATAGAATGACAATTCGAAATTGTTGAATCATTTCATATTTGATCTTCTGTACAAAAATAATTTAACTATTGCCAAAAGAAAAAACAAAATAAAAAATTCTTAAAAAAATATTTCACACTCGGAAATGGCCTTAAACATTACATTTTCCAGTTCTTCAAACATCTCTTTCTTTAATAAAAAAAAAAAAAGATCTCTTTCGTCACCAGCAGCATAAAAAATTTCAAAGTCACATTGAAAAATTATAAATAATTTTTCCAGAAATATTAATAGATTTTTTTCCTGTCAAATCTAAAATAAAATAATGTGTTTCATTAAATTATACAAGTACCAACTCTTAAAATATTTTTCTTAGTTTTATTAAATTATGTAAAGTTTCAGGTCAAATTTTCAAAATGGTCACAGTTGATACTGCAAAAACGTTTTACTGGAATAATAGAATTTTTTCTTTAGAAAATCCGTCCCTTCCAATTTTAAATGTATTAAAATGGTGGCAGTAGCTAAAAAATATGTACACAAGATTTTTTTTTTTTAATATAGAATAACCTATTTCGTGCACAATTCATTCAACATTTTATGTAAATTGGATAATTTCTTGATGTTTGGTAAAGTTAACAAAAAAAAAAAAAGAAGCAAATCCATTCTGCTTTCAAATCCGAAAAAGCTAATCCATTTTTTGGTGATGCCTTGTAGATAAAAATATTAAATTCCTTTTAAACATGTTAAGATTCAGTAATGCTGTTGAGTTGGGGTGAGTTGATATAGTGTTTGATTTCGTGAGGTTTGATTTAACAAAAAATTCGAGCTTATACAAACCTACACCTTAACATGAGCCCATAAAAAAGCATATACATCTATACATTCGCTAATAAAAAAGCTCTTTTCTTAAAGACAGTCTGCTCACTAAGTTTTACCATGTACTGACGTCTGCAAAAAATAAATAAAATAAAATAAAATAGATAAATAAATACAACCTCTTATTTACTGACCAATCAGGAGCAAGAAAAAAGTCTTAAAAGTTGAGTCATTTCTATTCTCCTTAAACGTAAAAATACGCGTCATTGTTTTTCTTTTGGGGCAGAGAGTGGCACTGATCGTTAACTAGACGTATTATCTAGGCGAAAAGCATTTTTTTCACACTCTCTCACTCTCTCTTTCACACCACACTGATTCATTCTCCTTTTTCCTCATTGACTTCTCGGTTACAAAAGAAAGAGACACAGTGACATCAGATTTGTCTTTTCTTCATAAAAGAAAGACGACAAAGCCATCATACACAACAGTGAATCTGACCTTAACTGAACGTAATCTCTTAAATACACATTCAAAATAAAAATTTTATGCCGAACTTTCCAACATATGTGTTATTTCAAAACAACAAAAAAATTGATCTCATTCTTCTCGTTAAATAAATTTACACCTTTTCCTACATACGAGACTCTTTTGTCTTTTGTGCAACCTTCTGATACTTTCAAATGTGGTGGTCTCGGTTATGTTTAACACAAGGCCTTTCTACAAACATAGCCGACGCTCCCTACAATAGAATTTAGAGTCTTGTTCGGTGCAGTAAATACAAATTGGCTAATTTTATTTATTTTTACTTATTTATTTATTATTTTGTTTTGAGGAGACAACTAGTCACAACTAATAAAAAGAGTTCCGCAACAAAGTTTGTTGTAACTTTTAAAGCTATAATAACAAATATCTGTTTTCATGAAGACTTTAATATTTAAAAAATATTTCTTTCGTTTTCAAACGTACTTATTTTACTAGCTACCTAAACTGACCTTAAAAACCGCTAAAAATATCACTTGCATGTAATTGTTTTCTGTGAAGTTAAGTTGTGATTTTATTTGAAAGATAATAGCTTGTGGCGTACTGAAAAACGATTGGTTGAAAAATACGTCTTTCTTTCGACTTAAACCACCACACATTTTCCTTGGCGCAAACATTTAACTCAAATCACCAAGTAGGTGTAATGTTTTGCTTTCAACTACGTCCGCACGCTGCGTCATAGATAGTCCGTCAAAAATGACCGAGGGGACGGACACCCGAGACCACAGAATGCTCACGCAAGCCAACAGCCAGCTCAGAAACTCAAGTCAGAGACACCAGATCCTCTAGCTCACTTAAGTAGATAAGTACCGACTCTCTTCTGTACACACATACATATACCCACATCTCAGTCCGACGCGAACACGCGAAGGTTCGTGTATCAATAAATGTATTTTACATTTAGTAAATCGTATTTTTGTCCTTGTTTCAAATTGTTGCTTCTTCAAATCATATGTACTCGTAACTACGTTCAACAAGCTTAGAGAAATCCGTAAACGAAGAAAAATCTTTTATATCCTTAAAGATTTTAGACATTTCTAATAAAAAAAAAAATGTAAAAACACTTACTTTTCAGCTCGAGGTTTTCGACAAAATTCAAAGAATGATCTGCAATGTAATCGGTCCTGACTTGGCATCTCGACTGCAGTCACTTTCTCACCGACGTGTCGTAGCTTCTCTCTGTCTTTTTTATAAATATTTTCATGGCAACTGCTCTGATGTGATTTTTTCCCTGTTGCCCTGTCCACGTGAATTTAAGTGTGCTACTAAATTAGCATCTAGGTTCCATCCTTTTAACGTTGAAATAGTTAAATGTAACAACCACTTCTACTCTTACAGTTTCTTTTCTTGCACTTTCTGCCTAGGAAACTCTTTTCTGTATACTGCTTCCCTTATAGCTACAATCGCCACACATTTGAAACGTCAATCGCCATCTTCTATCTTCGTGAATCCCATTCATCTTATATCCTTTCTTCAATATTGTTGTAGAGCAGCTAACACCTCTCTAGCTATCAAAGAATGGAATTGATTGTTGTCCGAGGTAGCTATAAAAATAAAGACTAATAGCAGTCTGGGAATTCGGTGTGGTATTAACGATTTTTATCGGATTGTGCTCTCTGCAACTCTAACCACTTAACCCATCCTCTCTTCTACTATTTGTTGTTCTGTCTTCTGGTGTTTGTCTTATTTGTATTAATATCCATTAGAACGGATTTTGTGTTGTAGATATTCAGTACACATCTCCTGGGTATCGTCCTGCCACCTCAGCGATACAGCAAATACCCCCTGTACTCAGTTTTTTCTCTCTCGCTGTAACCCCCTACACACTAATGGCGGTTCCACCTTGCTTGGGGTGAAATGATTTAAAAAAACTTCCGGCCATTTCAATCAGCTAATTTGAAAGAGAAATTAAAACACTTTGAAATTCTCTAAAAATCCAGTCTGTTCAACGAAAACTAATAAATTTCAGAATTAATTAAATAATAATAATTTTCTTTTTGTCGTAGAGTATAATATTTACCTCGTCTCCCTAATGAGACGAGACGTGGGTGTAACACAGGATCGTGTTTATGGAGGAAACACGAACGCGTACGTATGGGCTAGAAACAAAAACTGTCCATTTCCTCGTAATGGTCGGGTGCGCTGACTTCGGTGGTGACCACCGATCCATCCCTTTAGTGCAATGGGGTGGTTCAATCTCAGGTCACTGTTTCTCTGAGACCGGGCACCTCTGTTATTTTTCTCAGAAATGTGTCCTCGGACAGAGGTACATCGAAACCGCACTCTGCCCGAGGACAGAGACACAACTGAAAGATGATGATCCTTACCCAGCAGGAGACAGTAGAACATGTTTTCACCTGTTAGCAAGTTCAAAAGTCAAACAAATGTAATTATAGGGGTCCTGACTATGTATATCAATATTGGCATTATACTACACATGGCTGAAAGCTCCCATATTTTTTAAAAATTGAAAACCAACAGAAAACTGAATAACCAAACAAATGGATAAGAAACAATAGCAACTTTTCTTACGTATATATTGTCGAGCCCCACTCTAATATGAACACAAAAAATACTATTAAATGTTGATAGAATCGTTAAATACATGAAAAATGAAACGACAATTTTTTATATTACAGTTAAGCGACAATTTATTCATAGCGGGTAATAGTTTTAAAGAAAAATGACAAATTAAGTTTAATAGTGGGTCAAATTCAAAGATGAAACAGTAACCTCTGATTGGCTAATTTTTCTAATATTCAAGATACACCTGCACAGATATATTTAGATAGAAAATTGCGCCTAAAATTGAAATGTTTTTGAGTAGGTCATGTGACCAAAAGTAATATAAATTCTTTAACGCGAAGCAGAATCTTCAGTGAGAGTTGCAATTCAGAAGAAGCAGGCATCATGAACTTTTTCCGAGACCGAAAAGTATTGCTCATCATAACGAGCCCTTTCTCTCACTCAACTCTTTTCACAAACTTCGACGAGAAAGTTTTTAAGTTAATTAAGTTAACACATGAAAAAACGTTTCTCTTTGAGAAGAAATCTTAACATAAAAAATCAACAAAAACCTACATACAAATCTTCCGTCAAAAACATCTAAACATCGACATTATTTGAATCGAACTCAGCTTCATTGAAAGAATACTCAAGAACATTTTACGAACATAAAAAAATACATAAAACATTGTATTTCCAGTATATGAATGCAACTAAAAATAGATACCTTTGAATATTTTTTCTTTCATTATTCTGATTTTTTGAAAACATTCACATATATTTTGGACTATAATAACAAATCATTTACGAACATTTTATTGAACAAAAAATCTTTGAATTGAACTGTTTAATTTGAATTGATTCTCTGCACATTCTTTAAATATTCATTGGACCAAAATTGTAATTACATCATACAAATAATCCTGTTTGAAATATTGTTTATTAATATTTGTATTTCTCTATATAAAAATTTGTTATTTGTTGACCAAAGTAGTTTGATTACTTGAATTTCCACAAATACAATAATTATTTTTCTCTGAAAGTAATGCATGCAAAAAGTTCTTTTGTTGAAAACTATATAATTAAAGTCTTCACATTAAAGTTTGTGTAAACAGAGTTCAAATCAACAGATGCTTTTGAAGATAGTATGGTGATACAGACCGAGCAAAAGCAATGAACCGGATGTTGGCTCTATACCGACTAAAAAGCAAATGAATAAAACTCGTCGTGCGCATCCGAGTTCGTGCAGATGTTCCGGTTGAAAAATAAAAATTAATCAAATATCAAATTTCCATTTCGCGAGCCTACGCGAATTTTATTTACCAGCCAATGGGAAGCCCGGAATCAAATACAAGCGTGAAATTCAAAACGAGCTGTTTGATCCAAAAAGCAGATATAAAAAGCGGAGACAAAAAGCATCGTCAGACAGAAGGACAGACATACTAGAGTAACCAGTATCTCCCCTTGACTTAAGTCGAGCGGCTACTATGCTGGCCCCTTTCCTTCTCCCTGTCTCAAAAGTACTTACTGACCTCAGGAGTGACCTCTTCAAAGACATTCCTCACAAACCAACGTACTGACTTATGGACCTTAGAAGCGGCAACTTCAAAATGAACATTCCTCACATACCTCTGCTCTCCACATTCCTAAGCCTTTTATCTTTTTCAGCAGTATTATTTGTCATGAACACTTTAACCTCCGTTGGACCTATCCTTCAAACATTACTTTAATTGTAAAACATTAATTGATATATATATATATATATATATATATATATATATATATATATATAAATGTTATTTTATACTCAAATTGCCTTTCTTGATTTTATAATTATTTTATGACTTATAGTGGGCTATCTTCCACAAGGCCAAATTTCGTTAACCTGCAACGGTATACAATTATCCTTCACTACAAACGGGAAAATAATAGGTAATAGATACCCGCTATAATAGTAGTTAGTAATTGTTTTAGCACAAAGTCTTTGTAGCATTATTTCTAAATAGTAATGCATAACGAGCCGTATAGACAAAGTGAAAAGGAAGAAGATAATGAAGGAAGAAAGTAACTTAACTGACTTTCAAAGTTCCAGTGTGCTGCTGACTGTTGATGTCCATTTCTTATATCTGTTCGACGGCGCGGGAAATGATGAAAGAGTAGCTGAGAAAGCGAGAAAGATTATAAGAAAGAATGGAGCGTCCTGGGTCGACTTCCTTTCTCTCCTCTTCTCATGCTATCTTAAAAAGTTGAAATTAGCTCATATTTACATCTAAGCATCGAACCAGTAAAAACTCTCCAAAACGTCTATAGATTTTCTTGTCTTTTGATTGGTCCAAAAATTGGACGTTGTACCTTTTTAGTTTTCTAAGACGTCCGCATTAAGTTTAGCTTAATGTTTGTTGAAAAAGGATTTGTTATTGGTTAATTTATATATGTAAGAAAATATTTGAATGGTTGTGGTTGTGTACAAAAAGTTGGATTTTCGGAGCAATCAGAGCTTGAAAATTCGATATAGTTTAACAATTTTCTACTTTAAAAAATTATGGAAGCACACTGATTAACAAACTTTGTGAAAATATATTTCAGGACAGTTACAACCCCTTAATCTACTGATTTCTTCAGCTTACCGGTTTCCTAACATTAATAAAGTTTTTGATGCCATAGTAAACAGACAAAAATACTATCAGCATGAGTGGATTAATAAAACTTTGAATAATTTATGGTGGCTTTGAAGAATTTTATGTTAAGTACATAATTCAGAATTCTATCTTTTGTTCATCCGTAGAATTAAAAGACAAAACAAGCAATTGTAAATTAAAATAAATAGAATTATGTGTTCACACTCAGAAATGGGATTAAAATTGACATTAATCGATCCTTTAAACACATCTTTATTTTATATCAAGTTTATCAGTAACGACCAAGATCGGAAAGATTTTAAAAATCGTACTATAAAAATACATGTCAATTTTTCGCAGGCAATTATACACCACGGATTTAGCTTTATAAAAATGAAATGTGAACTAATTAGGAACATCCAAAATACATATAGTCACGAGAAGATAGAAGGTATAACTAACCCGAAAAAATACTTCCACAAAACTTTAAAATAAAGAATAGATTCAATGTAAAGAACGTTAATTAATGAGTAAATGATTAAAATTACAATAAAATTCGATGATTTCCTGATTATTGGTAAACTTTTAAAAATTTAAAAACGGGGTATCGTTTTTTTTGTGTCGAAAGTGTGCATAATTTTTTAGAGCAGTACGTAAACGTTATTGCGCGGTTTGAATTATCTCCCTTGCATGCGTGTGCGTTCTGTAGTTGGAAATTCCTTGTATTTAAATTCCCTTCTACAAGGAAGCTTCCGATTCTTCTTCTTCTTCTTCTTCTTCTTCTTCTTCTTCTTCTTCTTCTTCTTCTTCTTCTTTGTTCTCTGTCCTTTCAGGACGTAGGCGATCATGGTCTTCCACGTCTCCCTATTTCTCGTGGCTCTTAGCACGTTTTCTCCTGTTACTTCACCTAACCCCCGCTTCCGATTACTTATTTATAACCAATGAAAACGCCAACCATTTTTTAATAGCTTAGAAAATAGACATAATCATTAATGAGTTTCAAATGACTGCCTTAAATTTTTAAACCTTTTTTTTTTCTTTTTAACGTGCGTTTCAGTCTATTTGACAATTGAAGGAAGATACATCAACAGTGCTACTATAGCGTGAGATCTACCTTTTATTTCGACTACAGCGTGTGGTCTACCGCAGAATCATATGTTTAGGACATGTAGGACATATATAAATATCCATATTAGACCTCACCTGACTGGATGGCCACTGTAGAGCTCCACGCTGCACCTGGGTAGATGGTATATTGGGGTAGATTTCACGCTGTAGTAGCACCGTATTTTCAGCCTCTATCGGTAATATTCTGGAAATTTGCCAGAGAATGATTTCAATGACGAAGACAGAGTTCAGGGTACCTGATATCAGTCAAGTACTATGAGTAACTAGATTTTCCCGCAGTAGGTTGCCGTTACTGTTTTGCAGTAGACTGGTGGCTAACCAACGCTAGAACCCAATCTGTCCTGCTATTTAACCAAAAGCTTGAGGGAGAAGAGACGGATTAATACCTTTCCCATGCAATGAATTCAACTGGAATTTGATCTCAGCTCTCCGATCTTTCGTTCCGAACCGATATCCATTGCACCACAACTCGCATTCTTGATGTGTGATATAGTAATCAGAACGGCAACGATCAAACGCAACAAGAAAAGAAATACTATTATCACAGTCAACGTTTTGATTTTCTATCCATGAATGAATTAATGCAACTTGTTTGAATTAAAAGTTGAGAAGTATTTCAAACGTTACAAAAATATCTCGGTTTCTTTTTTCCTACTTCGATTCTTGAAATCAATTTCAACTTTTCGTCAGCAGATCAAGCAGGATAAATCAATTTCAACTTTTCGTCAGCAGATACAGGATAAAATGCTCGATTGTATTTGTAGTGATAGAAAAATAAAAAGTTCACAATTTGGCAAACCATTTTGGTTTGCCATAAAGAAATAAAAGCAAAATAAGAAAAACAAAAATAAATAAGTGGTCAAAAGATCATCCTTTCTAAATTTAGGTGAAGAAAAATGGATTGTCAAATGAGGACTTAGACGTTCAACACGCGACCTTTCTGATATGAACTTATGAACTCTTTAAATATTGTACATTTTATTCTAAGATATATAAAATTCTATCAGTTTATGCAAAGTATATCTTTGTACTAATTATATTTGCCTGAATTTTTAAAAGGCTAGAATTGATTTATATTTGGTTGGATTAAAGACATTATCCGAAGATAACCACCTGTAAACCCCCGCTTATGTTTCTTTTTATTCCCAGTTAACACAGTTTACTGGAAATAAAAGAATGTGCGTTATGATGCAGTGGATATCGGCTTGGAACGAGAAATTGGAGAGCAGAGTTCGAATTCCTGTTGAATTCGTTGCATTTGCTTATGCGCAAATACCCTGGGTAAAGTTAACTATTAATCCGTCTCTTCTCCCTCCACCTCTAGGTTAAATAGCAGGACACATTGGGTTCTATAACCTTGGTTGGCGGCCAGTCTACCGCAGAAGTAATGGCAACCTGTTGCGGAAAAGTCTTCTGTCCAGTTAGTCATGTTTCATTCGAGACATGATCGCCCAAAGCGTGTATCATGGCATTTAACTGACTGAAACTGTGTTAATAAAATGCAGTGGAATTAAGTATCTTAGTATAACAATATTTTTTGGAACGGCGATAATTAATTTTATTAATTCATTAATAACCATAACCGGAAAACCTTCTAATTGCTATTATAGATCATAAGAGAACATACTAAGAAAACTTTTCTTTATCCTCCGAATATGAGCAAAGGAAAACGGAGGTGATTAATTTTATTAACTAATTATTAACTGTAGCTGGAAAATCTTTATCTTTAAAAAGAAAGCAGGGACGAAAAATAACATCTGGTATTTCTCTATTATTGTAAACCCGGAAAGAAAAGAAAGAAAAGAGAAATGGATTTGTTTTCGATTTCGGCCCACCCATAAAGACAAGTGGTGCCGTTCAGACCAGGATTAGACCCGAGGGTGACCGCAGGGAAAAGTCGACGAGAACAAGTACACCATAACTGGTGACAGTGACCAAGGAAATTATCCCAGAAGAGCATATTGTGTATATTGTGTTGTTTCCCTGGAAATCGGTCGGATAGTGCCACATTAGGAGTTTATAAAAAAGAAATGCATACTTACATAAACTCGGGAGCTACTTTTTAAGACAAGTGTGTATCGTCACACAACCCTAAGCCTGCCAGTAGCGAGGGCCAGAAGGAGGGGCAGAAGGGTTCAACAGCAAAAGCGGGAGAGCAGCCAATCAAAGAGTGAAATAAAAATGTACTTTATATTTAATTTGAATAAAGTGTTAATTTCATGTTTCATCTGTTTTTACACATTTAAAATGTCTGCCTTTCTCATATTTCTCAGTAATAGGCCCTATAACTCCACCCCACTAGTTGAGTCTTAGGAGTTGGCCCCGGGCATCACTAAACCTCTACACGTCACTGCTAACAGCTATAAGCTATACTTAACTTCATCTTATACATATTAACTCGTATGAGACACCCAGTGTTTAGTGAAGATCAAATTCATTAGCATGGCAAAATGATTTGCAAGACGAAAATGACCCTGCCATAGGCATCTTTATTAATTCTTGTAGACTGTAAAATCATAATTACAAACATTCAAGATTGAACGAAAGAAGATTTTGTTTTTCGTCCATCCAAAGTTATCTGACTGGTTGGGAAAAATAATTTTTCAAAGAAAAGATTGGCCATGTAGTCACACATCCATATTTTTCTGTTTACCATTGTGACATGCCAGTAATAAGTTCATAATAAAGATGACCAGTGATATGCCAAGGAGAAGTGAAAAAGCAAGAGTGATATTAACAGCCCCAAACAGACATCTAACTCATTTCGTCAATTACGATTTGATTGTCCCACAATAGAAAAAACTGACATTATATTAATTTCCCACGTTGCTTATTTACAGAAAAAGTTTCTGTTTCTTTATCATGATTGCAGAAATTTGTAGGGATAACAAGCGACCATCTTCCTTTGATTAAAATGAAGTCGCCTGAGTCAGGCGACTGACGCTTACTGGCGAAAGTAGCCAGTCCATATAGTGACGAAAGTATCCAAATCCGTCAGTCAGCTTCTAGAAGTCAAAATGAGCAGTTGCTTTTTTAGTACGGGCGAGGTGATGCCTCACCTGGACAGGTAACTCTACCCGGGCCAGCCAGCTGACACATTGAGAGATTACAAACTCATGGCACCATTAGATTAGACTCTTTTCCTACTTTACACACTGCTTGTTGTTGCATAATGTTATAGTTTCTCAGCGTTGGGAAAATGTAAATGATTAAAATATTTTTATATTTTTTGTTTTGCTTTAGAGCAAATTTCTTTATTAATTCATCATATGTTCTTAACTTCTATCAATTCTAAAATAATACATATACCAGAAAAATGCTAAGAATATTAATTACGAAGTGGATCTTTTCTTCGTATGAAACATTTTGTCCTTTACACCAAAACGCATATTATAAAAAGTTAAAAGTTTAAAATTTCAGTTTTTCCGCTTATTCGTGCGCATGTGTAGCTTGTGGGGTCATTCACATCATACCAGCAAGGATAGCCTCGTTTTCACAGGAATAAAATCATACACAGAAACAACAGTGAAAGCATATTAAATTCTAAATTAAATTTATACAGTTTTATTTAATTTTGTGTACTTCTGTGTGTGTTTTTGCTATATGTGTTTTAAAGTTTCATGTGACAAAAGGAAGAAAGCCACTTTATTATAAAATGCAATGTCCTGAGCAGAGGAGATGGATGTCTTCATTCTCCAACGGTAAGTAGCAAAGAGAATGAAATCAGCATTTTTGGCTGTTTCAGTAAGGAAACGTTTCTGTTGCATTTAAAGCACAAAATGAAAATATTGGGTTGAAACAAAAATTCACACCGTTTTTCAATAAGTGACGTTTTGGCATTGATTTCTTTTCACACGTGACTGAAATTTATTATATTTATACATATTTTGGAAAGTGTATTTATACGATGCACGTTTGAATTATGATTTTCAAATGTTTTCCGGTTAAAAGTGAACGTGAAGAGAAATATGAAGTTTTTGCATTATTTGATACTCATTTGTTTCTGGAAAGGAAAACACACTGCACAAACAGCAAAATAAATAAATGAATAAATAAATACGTGCCATTTATGGAGATGCTGCCGTATCCGAGAGAATTATACGAAAGTGGTTTGCTAAGTTCTAAAATAGAAATCCAAATCACACGACCCTGAAAACACAGACATACTCCACCTGCCTCATGTGAGGTATTTAAAAACACGTAATAATACGTAATGATGTTTAGCTGATTTACGATTTAACAGAGAAAAAGAAAACATATAATGAGCCGCATTTGAATCTGAGATTCCCTACTCAAACGTAGAAAAATTGATCCATGTTTTAAAAGAATTGCCACAGGCGATGAAAAATTGCAACAATGTTGGGTGAAAAAGTAGATTGGAAAACGAAATCAACAGCCATTAACCACTCCAAATGCCTGTGTGCATCCGAAGAAGGTGATGTTGAATATCTGGTGACAGTGTAAGTATATATTATAAACTCCTTACGCAAAATCAGACGTTGCATTCAGACAAGCGATGTTCTCATTTGGACAGATTAATGGTAGCAATCGTTAAAAAGCGTCCGTAAGGGTCTTATCTTCATCAAGACAGCATCAGATCTCACGCTTTTTTGCAGTCCTGACAGAAATTGATACAGCTTGACTGGCTAGGATGTCGTATTGATCTTTCACCTTCGGATTACCTTTTATTTCGATCCCTACAGAATTCTCTTAATGGGAAGAACTTCAATTCAATGGAAGCTTATGAAAAAAAACCCTTCGACCAGTTCATCAAAAATCTATTTTGATGGAATTATACAGTTGCCGCAAAGATGGTGAAAATTGGAGCAATATGTAGTTGAATATATCTATGTCAGTCAGTTGGTCAGTTAAGTGCCACACGTGATACACGCTTGGGTGATCATGTCTCGAAAGAGAGATGGCTGACTGGACAGAAGATTTTCCCGCATTAGGCCGCCATTACTTTCCGCAGTAGATTGGTTACCAACGAAGGTTACAGAACCCAATCTGTTCTGTTATTTAACCCATAACTGGAAGGAGAAGATACGGATTAATACCTTTTTCAATGGTATTTATGCCTAAGTGAATCCAATGAATTCAATCGGAATACGAACTCGGCCCTCCGATTTCTCATCCTGAATCGATATCCATTGCACCACAAACTATAAGTAAATACTGTCTTTGAAATGTACTTAAAAACGACCTGAATTTTTGTTTCAACCCAAAAATTTCTTCCATTTTATTGGTTCGTTTTATTGCACACTTCAGGCCATTTTTACACTCTCCGTTAAGCTGGGATGAAAAGCAAAGAATAAAGTACGGAACAGATTTGAACTTCCATTTTTTATATTGAGCCTAACAAGCAAAGAATCTTACTGGTGCGGTTACGAAAGTCGACCAAAGACGCCATTCAAATTCACCTCGAACTTTCACTGTACGCCCCAAAATAATATTAATTAATACTTTACTCAAAGGTATTTGCGCGTAAGTGAATGCAAAAAATTTCAACCGGAATTCGAACTCGGCTCTCCGATTTCTCGTCAACTGCACCACAGCGCACATTCCTAAAAAGTATTTAAAAAAGTAATTTATAATTTAGTTTTTAGCCTTAATCGTGGCTAACAAAATCTACGTCATTCATATCTGATATATTCCTATAATAAACCATCACGGTGTTAAAAAATTACATTCGCTATTGCCTTTCCTCATCATTTAAGACAGCTAGCAAAATAACTTGTAAAATTCGCCTACACGTTAAATAGGCAAACACTTCGTCTCTCAACATTATTCTACATGAGATTGTTTGTCTTTTATATACACACAGCTTTTTATAAATTAAATATTTTAACAAATATGTTTATTTGAATTTCGTACAAAAAATATGCTTTATTATTCATTTCGGTCTTATATATTATTTGTTTTTCACTTGCTTTTGTGGATGGAACTACATGCGTGTAATATACTTTATTGTGGTTAGTAATTAAACCATTGATAACCACGTGAATTACAACTCAATATGTGTCTATTCTCCGCACATTTCAGTTTATTCATTTTTTATTATATAAGCTTGATAATGAGTGAAGTATGTGGAGAGGTTGAGTTTTTGTGCAGTTTAATCTTAAAATAGGCTTTGTTAAATACAAAAAGAAATGATGAAAGCAAATTGATGCACCATATTTTTTTTTAATTTATTTATTTATTTATTTGTTCCAAATGAAAAAGTAGCAAAATGGAGGCAAGATTAGTGATAATGAAAAGTGAATTGATATGAATGTTATAATAATAATAGTAATAAGATGGAGGAAAATTACAACTACTACTACTACTACTGCTACTACTACTACTACTACTACTAATAATAATAATAATAACAATAATAATAATAATGCATCAATGTATGGAACCAGAATTGTTCAGTTATTTTTTTTTTTTTTTAAATATTATTCAAGCACAAACAATAATATCTAAATATCTTTAACTATAAGAATTGAATTATCAATGGTTTAACTAAAATATATTGATCTAAACAATTCGCTGTTTGCACAGATGTGACCATGATCGGAAACAATCATCTTGCAGTATGACGTCAATCCATATTTCTTGTGAGAATTGAAACATAAACGTTTTTGGAAACAGAAGCAGACATTGAAGCATTTCTTTCTCTATCTACTCTCTTACCTATGTCGAGCACAGGTTTAGTCAATGCTATCTTGGCGTATTTGCGTCGGACTGAAAAGTGTGTATGTGCGAAGAGTGTGAGCACTGGCAAAAGTGTCCTTGTCACGAGTGTGCGTTGGCATTGATAAGCGTCTATGCAGCGCGCATATGTGTGTCTGCGTGTGGGAAAGTGTCTGTACTTGTAGTGAGTCGGAGGACCTGGTGTTGCTGAAGTGAGTTGTTACTAGTTTTTGACCTGGTCTTGGGCGCGCGTGCAAATTCCATAAGGGCGCGTCGTATCGGCTATCCATTCCTTTCGGTTGTCAGGATGAAAATACAGCGTGGTCATTTTTCCCGGCCTATTTATGATGTAGTGTGCGGACGTACTTGAGAGCAAAACTTCACACCTACTTGGCGATTTGAGTTAAATATTTGTGCCAAGGAAAATATGTGGTGGTTTAAGGAGAAAGAAAAACATATTTTTCAACCAATCGTTTTTAGTCCGCTACACCTTATGGTGCAGTGGATATCGGCTAGGAACGAGTGCGAATTCCTTACGCGCAAACACACTTGGGAAAGGTATTAATCCGTCTCTTTTCTCCTATGAGTTTAATAGCAGTGTAAATTGGGTTCAATAACCTACCGCAGAAAGTAATGGCAACCTACTGCGAGAAAATCTTCTGCCCAGTCAGTCATGTCTCTTTCAAGACATGATCGCCCAAGCGTGTATCACATATGGCACTTACCTGACTGATTGACTGACGCCTACTAGTCCCTTATGTTGGGTATTCTTCTTTGTCTATGACAAGACGATGGTCAAATGACTGGCGATGTGACATTATACAAAAAAAATTACATTCATGCATTTTCCAAAGAAAGCAAATTATATTATTGGCAGCAATGAGAATTGGGATTCTCTTCGACAATTTTACTTCTCTCACCACATTCAGGGATCGTGATTTCTGCACAAACCTAGATGAGCATAAACACGCAATACTGTCTTCCCATGTTAATTGGAAATTGTGTTAAAAATAAAATATCCTTTTCAGATGTTCAGACAAAAATGGATGGAATAGCCAAACAATCGACAAAAGAACAGTAATGCAACAAAAATAATTTTTATTATTTTTATTGACTACGAATCGCTGTTTTAATTTCATACTTTTGCGGGCTTACGGCCTATCATGTTGAATACACCGGTTCTCGCTCGATCACCGAAGTTAAGCAACGTTGAGCCTGGTCAGTACTTAGATGGGTGACCGCTTGGGAATACCAGGTGCTATAAGCGTATAGTGATGGGTGTGCGTTGTGGTGCAGTGGATATCGGCTCGGAAAGAGAAATCGGTGAGCCGAGTTCGAATTCCAGTTGAATACCCTGCATTCACTTAAGCATTGGTACCCTTGGGAAAGATATTGATCCGTCCCTCCCCTCCAGTTATGTGTTAAATAACAAGGGTAGAACTTGGGGACTCTGCTCTTAAAAACAAACCCCAATGAATCTTGATACTCGAAAAGAAAAATGCTGTAAAAATAAAAATAACCTTACCCAAAAATCATTGGTTATGACTTTAAATGGTCCCATAAGGCATGATAGGTCGTTAAACCTCGAAACAAACAAATCATACTTTTAATCTACACATACACACAATTTTACTCTGACTTTTGTCCCTTTCCTACACAAATTTGATCTATATGAAAAGATCATTATTGGGATCTTTCTCGTTATTGTTATACTCAGCTGCATTTAGATCTTTATCTGATTCACTCTACAGGTCGACCGGATGTGAGCGCCAAGAAAGCAAAACAGAAAATAAAAAAGTAATTTTCCACGCATGGCCGCCGAGCACCACATCCGGTCCAAAACAAATTCCCACAATAGAATTAATCTAATAAACAATCATGAACGTTTCCGTCAGAAAAAGAAATACCAGATTTGTTAGAAGAAAGCCTTTCATAACGAGAACAAAGTTGCGTACCGAAAGGGCACCTGTTAGTACGCAGGCCCTCTGTCGCCATCATGGTCATGATGGCCACTCCCCTCAATGTCATGGCCACTCCCCTCATCACCACCCCTCAACGCCTTAACTATCTACTCCGGGCCTCCCACGTCGTCACCGTCGTTACCCCGTCTCGCTTATATGACATCGAGCAGAATCCAACAGAGACATTTAGGGTTCAACTTCACTATCTACGCCTAATCTCCCATCACCACAGCCGTAACCTCAGCAACCAACACCCGTTACCACGAATCAACCCACCACCGTGCCCTCGAACGACCAGCCCACCTAACCCAGTACAGGTGTCTATTTCAACCGTGAAGAAGAGAACACATCAAACCCCACTGATCGCAATCTACTCCAGACTGATTAAAACTGTGACCTCGGTCAACCAACCCAAGATATCCGTCAATTCCAAGCTTTACCGACAACACCCTTACACCCAATCGATTTGCTGATTAACAGCAACAGAAGAGAGATATATTAACAATTTTTGCCAAATTTCAAACAACTATGTATATATTACGTATATTCGACGAATTCACGTCGTTGAAAATTTAATCCTTGTCGTTCCTTTCCTTTGAAACACTCGTTATAACAATGCGATTTCCCATCGGTGTTCAAGTGTAATATAACAATCTGGCCCCACCCGAGGAAGTGATGCAAGCGATGGTGTTTCCCGTCGGTGAAGGGGGCGGCGAAGCGACAAGACAGGTGTTTGTGAAATACATCCTGTCGAGGCCGGAGCGGATGTCATTTGACCTTATTTCCGACAGCGGCGGAAATGGCTACAGAGGCAAACAGATCAGGTGTCTCTTAGAATTACGTGGGCGTTGCGTGGGCGAGGCAAAACCGGAAGGAAAGTCCCGGTTCTAGAAGACTATATAAAGACCTCGACACACGGATTCGCCAGCAGAGAACGGCCAGTGGAAGCAGAGAGAAACACCACGGCAAGAATACACTCCCGTCAACCCAACTATGTGCCTCTCACCCTTCCGTTCTCTATTCCACACGGTCCGTCGTTAATAATAAAAATATAACCTTATATTTTTATATATGCGTGTTTGTTGTTTTGTCGTCGTACGGCGATATATAACATACGCAAATTGGTGCCCAGTGACTTGCTGTTTTAAGACAACAACAACAACAAAACAGATAGATACGAGCTTGGTTACCACGGCGACAATTGAAATTCAACGGAATTAAAACTACCAGATTAAAGACGAAAATAGAAAGTAACCGGACGACATCAACGAAAGGTAGGTGACTTTTGATTCGATCTTGTGTGTGTTCTGCTCTTGTTCATAAGTTTATAATAAGTCTAATTAAAAAAAAAAAAAAAAATGGAACAGCATACTTTTGCCGATTTTGTTCAAGGTCTGACCCTAGAATTGAGAAATGTGGCTTGTTCGGTGTCGAACACTTTAAGGGGAGAATCTTTTTTAAAAAATATACAGCCATTAGCATGCAAAGAAGATGGTGGTTGTAGTGCTTGGTTGGAGGATATGGAGAGGTATTTTAGAGTTGTGCGCATGACAGAAGAAGACAAGTGTCAGGCAGCTCTTCTCACAACAAGGGGAGCTGTTGGACACTATGTATATAGACAAATTTCTAGTAACCCACAACTCACATGGAAGGAGTTAAAAACTTCTTTAAAGGAATATTACGGATTGGTTTTAGACCCCGACGCACGGTTAGTCGAATTAGTGAACATTAAGCAGGGTAGAACGGAGGGGGTGCAGGACTACATGCAGAGAGTAGTACGCCTAGCGGAGGGCGCATATGTTGGGGTTGACGGGAGGAATGAAGTTGTGATAAAACAAGTTCTAGGATTTTTCATAAAAGGTCTAAGGGATCGGGAAATAAAGATGGCAGTTATGAAGGATGAGCCACAAACACTAGAGGCTGCCTATCAGAAAGCGTTATCTGAGTTGAGATGGAAAATTCGACTCGATGCAAACTCTGAATACAAAGAGGGGCCTATGGAAATTTGCCACTCTCGGAGACGGGTACCGATAGAAGCCGTAAGCCCCGCTGAATCTAATACTAATAATAATAGGAATAAGAACAATAGAAAAGTTGGTAATAGGGGAACTAAATACAAGACTCGTGAGCGGGAGAGGAACGGGAGCGTTGTTAGGTGTTGGAATTGTGGGAAAGAAGGCCACATAGCGAAATTTTGTAGACGCGCCCCGGGAAACGGCAGAGGTCCGTTCGTGCGACGCCCAACGAACGGAACAAGACGGTACCAACGCACATAGTTGGTAATATGGGCGCGCCAAATTCCATCTTTATTAGAATAGAACGTAGACCTTATAGGGCATTGGTAGATACGGGAGCAGAGGTATCGGTTATAAGCTGTAGGGTATTTAAAAAATTGCGACTGGGACTTGAACTGCAAAAGAGGGACATTAAACTTCGAACTGCGAATGGATCCCCGTTATACGTTGAAGGCCTTTGTCGTCTACAGGTCCAGATAGGAAGTAAGTCCATACCCCATGATTTTTTAGTCGTGAAAAATCTCAATAGAAACGTTATACTTGGCCGAGATTGGCTGATGCAGAACGGGGTGAGAATGTATTTCGATTTGGGGGCATTGAAGATTGGTGAAGAATACGTGGCATTAGAGGAGGATGTTCATATTTCCTCTATTGTTAGGTTAGCTCAAAAAGTAACATTAAGACCTCAACACCTGCATGCTTGTCTGGGATTAACCAGGCTGAGAAATGGACATGGCAAAGAATATGAAATCGAACAGCTGAGTAGTGGATATGTTAGCAACTTATGTGGTATATCAGTAGCCAACGCAGTTGTAAAAATGCCAAAGTCTCGTAAGTTTCAGTTGCTGATAATGAATAACACTAACCAGACAATCACTTTGAGACGGGGGTGTCCGCTGGCTAAATTAGAAAGGGCAGGTAATATTACTGAAATTACTATGCCCGATAAACAAAATAATAAAAGTCCTGATGTAGATTTGGAACAGGTACATGTACCGGAGGAATTCAAGCCTGAAATTAACAAATTGCTAAAAAGTAATAGGGACATGTTCGTTAGTGACGACAAGAACCTGGGCAGAACCGATACTGTGGAGATGCGTATCGATACTGGAACGCATGAGCCCATAAGAAAACGCCCATATCGCACACCCCTCAAACAAAGAAAGACAATGGATTCAGCAATCGACGAAATGATGCAGGCAGGTGTAATTGAGAGATCCAATAGCCCGTGGGGTTTTCCAGTAGTTTTAGTAGAGAATAAAGACGGTGGTAAGAGATTTTGTGTAGACTTTAGAGCACTTAATAAGATTACAAAGAAATATGCTCGACCTCTTCCTGTCATCGATGATATACTGGCATCACTTGGTTCGGCAAGGTACTTTTCGAAGCTTGATTTAAAATCAGGGTACTGGCAAGTTAAGCTTCATGATGATGACAAAGAAAAAAGTGCATTCACCTGCCACAAGGGTCTGTTTCATTTTAATGTTATGCCATTTGGACTTGCAAACGCACCCGGCATCTTCCAGGAATTAATGTCAGTTGTTTTACAGGGACAGGAAGATTTTGCTCTGGCATATTTAGATGATATTCTGATATTTTCAAATACGGTGGAAGATCATTTAAAACATATAGACACTGTCTTGAGTAGTCTACGTAAGCACAACCTTAAATTGAAGCCAGCTAAGTGTGAGTTCTTTAAGAAAGAGACCCAATACCTGGGGTTCAAGATAAGTGAAGAGGGAATACAACCAGACCTCAATAAAGTCAAGGCTATAAAGTCAGTTTCTACTCCAACCACTGTTAGGCAAGTAAGAGATTTTATTGGGATGACCTCATACTATCACCGCTTTATTAGAAATTTCTCTGATATAGCCGAACCGCTGGTCAATTTGACAAGGAAATATGCACGATTCCAATGGGACGATGCTTGCCAAACCGCTTTCGATACACTAAAAACGAAGCTCGCGGAGATGATAACACTAGCCTATCCCAACCCAAATAAGGCGTATAGGTTATATACTGACGCATCCGATCAATCGATTGGCGCATGCCTATCCCAGGTGGTGTACGATAAGGAAAATAGGAAGGATGTAGAAAAACCAATTTATTTATTGTCCCATAAATTAAGTGACACACAAACGAGGTGGTCAACTATAGAGAAAGAGGCTTATGCCATACACTATACTCTTCAAAAACTGAATCACTACCTGCATGGCGCAACATTCACAATATACACTGATCATAGGCCCCTGGAGCACTTACTTAACTCGCCCATACAAAATAAGAAGATACAGACTTGGGCTCTGAGCATGTCTGGCTACAATTGCAACATACAGTATCTTAAGGGTAAGGATAATGTTTGCGCGGGTCTCTTATCACGCGCTGTTGATGTGAACGAAGACCATATTGCTTCTCCAGTAGATATAGATGATAGAAATTACTTGGTTAGTGTTATAAACTCCAACCTAATGGAGCCGGAAGAATTAGCAGCCCATAAAAATGTCGGAAATTCATCAGAGGCACCCGAACGGCCCACATTGAAAGGAATAGACATAATCAGGGAGCAAGAATCAGACAAAAACATCTTAGACCTGAAGATTAGATTACGAAATGGTAGGGCTACCAAAGCAGAACAGAAGAGATATATAGTAATGGATGAGGTGGTGTACTATTTGTCTCAACCTGATGATGAACCCCTCATCAGGCTGTATGTACCATCTCACCTTAGAAAAAGTGGGTGCTAGTTCAATACCATGATGACAGTGGCCATATGGGGGTGGATAAGACATTCCACTCAATAAAACAAAAGTATTTCTGGCCTTGTTTACTTAGAGAAATAAAAGATTTCGTAGGTAAATGTATCCCGTGTCAGACAAGAAACCTAAAGAAGCAGCAACCCCACATACAGGAATGTGACTTCCCTCCTTTTCCTTTCGCAAAGGTTGCTTTAGAATCCAGTGATTCGGATGACGAATCCGGAGCGGAACAGACCGACTTTCCAGTGCACAAATATCGACACCAACGTGTGGAATCAGACGATGAGTCTGATGTTCCATTAATGGAGCGTCGCATCATGACGCGACGTAAAATGGCGAATAAAAACGTGTCAACTATTGATAATGATGATAGAATCGGTGGTATAAATAATGTTTCATCCACGTTCGAGGATGATTGCTCAAAGTGTGAAACGACTGGATCTACTCATGTAGATCAGGGTTTTTCTAGGGAATCACCTAGCAGCGAAGATGTCCAAATGAGGCAAACGTCTGTTGGGGCAAAAAGCACGGATAGACCTGCAGATTCCACAGTTGATCGGAACAAAAAGAAAGAACAACTGAAAAGTCTTGTAGACTTATTGGCTGATATGCTCTAGGATTGGGAAAGAAAGCAGTGGCAGGATTAACGATAGTTTAAGTGAAATAGTTAGGTCACCTTCCTTATAGCAAAACATGCGGAAGATACAAACTAATGAATTAAGAGTCACGGGTCCATTTTTTTTAGACTAAATTAAGATAGATGAAACCTCTAATCCTCCACAAGTAAATTGCATGCGGATTAACGTTGGAATCAGGGTAATTTTCTTCGTTTTCTATTGAACATTTCTCGGTCAGACTATGAATGATATGTACTGCAGATAATGGCAGTTTTTCTGTGTTCAAACATAGTATGTTTGAAATTAAATTAAATTAAATTAAGTTACATGTGTAACAATAAACTCGAGCGGAAACACGCATAGTGTTGGTCAAAGGTCATTTACTCGATGTCAGTTTAGAAACTGGGGCGCGGTTACCGCCTATGATCATATGGTCGTGCATCGAGACGTCTACGCGTATGGACAGAGTCGAGAAAGGAAACGAACATTGAAAGTTACAGAAACTTAAAAAAACAAAAAAAAAGAACAATGAAACATCGAGCTGGGAGAACATTATCCTCTGTATAAGTCCCAAGTAATTCTATCATCACTTTTGTGGCAGTCTCACTCATTTTGGCTTCCAACACTGCATCATGAAGCATACGCAAGAGATTCTGTGTTTTTGTACAGGAAAATTCCACAATGGACACGAACATTGTTGGGTTGCCGATGTAGGCTCCCCCATATATTTTTTTTTTTGTTGTTTTGTTTTTTTCGGCGTGCACATGTTTTGTTGTTTCGGCGTGCACATGTTTTGTACAATTGTCAGGCTTGTGTGGCATGGGGGGGGTGAGGGTGTTGCGCTTAAAATGTTCTTAGGTGAACATTTTGGAAAATGGGAGGGCGAGGAGTGTAATATAACAATCTGGCCCCACCCGAGGAAGTGATGCAAGCGATGGTGTTTCCCGTCGGTGAAGGGGGCGGCGAAGCGACAAGACAGGTGTTTGTGAAATACATCCTGTCGAGGCCGGAGTGGATGTCATTTGACCTTATTTCCGACAGCGGCGGAAATGGCTACAGAGGCAAACAGATCAGGTGTCTCTTAGAATTACGTGGGCGTTGCATGGGCGAGGCAAAACCGGAAGGAAAGTCCCGGTTCTAGAAGACTATATAAAGACCTCGACACACGGATTCGCCAGCAGAGAACGGCCAGTGGAAGCAGAGAGAAACACCACGGCAAGAATACACTCCCGTCAACCCAACTATGTGCCTCTCACCCTTCCGTTCTCTATTCCACACGGTCCGTCGTTAATAATAAAAATATAACCTTATATTTTTATATATGCGTGTTTGTTGTTTTGTCGTCGTACGGCGATATATAACATACGCACAGATAAAATACAGGGCATTGAGTAGTAATTTTTTCGTGATAGGTAGGCTCTTCTAATTGTGAAACTGACACAACAGAATCTTTTTGCTTCCATTTGGTCTGTGTTAACTTTGTAAAATTCTATATGGGATATACATAAATACTAGTTGCGATTTGTATCAGAACTAAAGAGACATAAATAGCTGATGGAAGCTAAACTAAGGTTTGTGTACATTGATCAGCGGCAATGATGACTTTTGATGGAATTTTTCAGATTTCCTCTTAAGGTGATCTTTTGAACCCTAGTTCACGGATTTATTACAATTATGGAATGATTACATAAGTCTGTACTATTCTTCAGTTCAAACTTTATAAATACAATTCTGAAGTAAATTTAATTTTAAAAAAGATGTAAATTCACAATTATATAAAGAGACGTCTTATTTAAGATTCTATTAATTTGCATGTCACGTGATTCTGCTTACAGACAGTCAAAAAGGCTACAGTATTACAGACAACGGATGTGCGTTCTGGTGTAATGGATATCAGCTGGGAATGAGAAAGCGGTGAAACGAGTTCGATTTCTGTTTGAATTCGTTGCATTCACTTTGGGAAAAGTAATAATTTGTCGCTTCTCCCTCCAGCTATGGGTGAAGTAGCAGGACAGATTCGGTTCTGTAGCCTTGGTTGGTAACCAGTCTACCACAGAAAATAATGGCAACCTATTGCGAGAAAATACTCTTTCCGGTCAGTTATATCTCTAAAGAGACATGATCGCCCAAATGTGTATCATGTATGGCCCTTAACTGACTGAATTTATAATTTAGTTGTCAGCCATAACTGTGGCTAACAAAATCTTCGTCGTTCATGTCTCTGATATTTTCCTGTAATGAACCGACAAACTGTTAAAAACTTCCCTCCCACAGGAAACAAAAATTATGAAATCATTTGAATCTATTGCTTTTCCTCGTCATTAACAGCAGATAGGAAAGTTGAAGTATGTAGGTATAATGACGAAGAAACACACGTGATATTTTTAACGAAACAAGATAAGAAATTTATTTATAAATGTACACATTTGAAGTTTTCTTGTTTCATTAGTTTGTTTCAGTAGCTTGTTTCAAACATTAAAGGTTCGTAGTTTTGATGAATTGTCAAGAAGAGAAAATGTTCATATTAAATCATGGGACACGAAGTAATATTCCAAAACGCTTAAAACAAGTTGAGATAGTTCGTTTCTGAGACAAAAGTTATACAGTTGTATTCAATAAGAATAAAAAGATATATTTTAAGGACTTTAGTTGAATAGAGTTAAGGACTTTAGTTGAATAGAGTTCTTTGAAATTCCCCATTGGAGGGTGATCTTCTATCAGCGTGTAGTAATTTGACACCGGCGTTATTCAAACGTGTGGGACTCTCTCTCTCTCTCTCTCTCTCTCTCTCTCTCTCTCTCGTCCTTTCTGCTTGATTCAACTTTCTCTGCCTATTTATATCAAAAAGCGATTTGACAATGGCTCATTACTTTTTCTCAGTTTGTAAGCTGCTCCCTTTCATTGGTCAAAGCAAATGTTTACACAGACTCGCTAAACCTTGCCGTGATCCTTTCTTCGTCCCAGAGCCAGTCCTTTTTTCAATTGGTCAAACTAAATTTCGCACAAGCTCACGAATTTGAAAACAGCGAAGAAAAGAGAGTTATTTTTATTTCGTATTCACCACAAAGTAACTTGTTACAATTTAAACGTCCACCTACACACTACAATCACAAGCACTTCGTCTCTCAGCTTTGTTGTAAATCGGACTGTTTGTCTTTTATATGTGGACAAACATTTTAGTCTTATTTTGTTTTTGTAGATAAGAACATATGCTTTACTATTCATTCCGGTTTTTTACATTGTTCGTTTTTCATTTTCCTCTATGGATGGAACTATAAGCGAGTAATATACTTTATTGTGGATGATAATTAAACTGTTAATAAACACGTGAACCTAATGTGTATTTATTCTCCGCAACCTCATTCCTTATTTGATTTTATCATTCTTTTTTATAACTACGTATGTCTGATAATAAGAAGTGGAATGATCAGGATAAAAAGAGATACCAGAAGCGAGATATCAGAAATTGAAAATCATAGTTTCTGATTCAGCAAAAAGTATTTTTTAAAAAGCCAATATTTTATTAGTCATTATTCGTACTCGTGGCTGACTAAATGCACTCTGAGGATAACAGTAGCAGATACATAGGAGAAGATAGAGTAGTGTAAAAATTAAAAGTCCAGTTAATTTTATTACCAATAACACACACACACACACACACACACACACACACACACACACACACACACACATATGTATAATATCAAAAAAAAGAAATAGCATGTAGGTGGAATCCCCCGAAAACAGATCCTATTAATATTAATTTTATTAATATTTAAATTGATGCAGGTGGAAGGTTCGATGTAAATAGTATTATCTATTTACAGGGTCAGATGTGTATGTTATATCAAATAAAACTCCGAATACTACATTCGTTGTATAGCTATTTTGGCGAGAAAAAATCTCGCTTCCTCAGCAGCGATCAAAATCAAAACTTTGTTGCAAATATGGTACAAAAATTCCCATACCGGAACGTTACTCAAAAACATTTCCATACACAGAAAGTTTACATTAAAAAGAAAAGGGGGAGGTTTAAGAAAGAAAATAAATTAAGTTAAAAATTTGTCGTCCAGACATTGATAGAGAGGTTACGGAAAAAAGGGACAGAGAAGGGGATTCAAGACGCGGTTATAGATTAGATTACGCCGGTATTAAAGAATCAAAATTTAACTGTGTCACTGAAATAGAAGTAGTGGGAGAATATATATAAAGAAAAACTCCCAACACATTATTTAGATTGGCTATAAATTATAATTCATTTCTATGAGCTAAATTGACTCATTTCATTAGACGACACTATATTCGTTCCATTCGGTATAAATATTTTCCCGGAATAAATATTTCTTAAAATGAAATGAAAAACAAGTAACATGATACACAACAGAGACTTTAGCCTTGTCTCGCTTGGGGATCTTAGACTGGTCGAGACGAGTTCATCGTCCTTAGATAGTAGCCATAAACTCATTACATGCCCACTCACAAGCACACATATACATATAACCCTACATATTAACACAATCACGTATACTTATATCCACATACACATATGTCCATACTTCCACATATGTACATACAAATGCGTTTGTGTGTGCACATACATATACCCACAAACACACATCCATCCGTGCTCACATATAAAAATTGTGTTCGCACACTCACATGCATATTTAGGAAGACTGGAACGAAAATAATGTGGTCAGATGAAATGAGACAATTTAGCTCATAGTAGTGAATTATAATTTATAACCAATCTAAATGATGTGTTGCATTTTCCATTTTAAATATCATATTGCTCTGGATAACATCCACTGAGCTCTCTATATAGATATAACACTTAATATTTTATATTAAGTAGATTGTGTTGGTTTATTCTGACCATTCATGGACTTGACATCATTTTATATATATATATATATTGCATATTTGGGCAGCAATCTCTCTTTTATGCAAGTTTCATTAAAAATTACAAACAAGATGTGATGGTGAAGTTTATGTAATTTTTCATGTGATCTTATGATTTCTTTCTTATGAGGACATAAATTAAATCAAAATTGTGCAAATGTTTTGTTTATCCGAGCGCTTTAGGCTATACTTATAGCCATTTTCGGGTATTAATGTTATTTTATATGTAACAGGATGTATGTGGTACTATGTATAATGTAGATTAGTGTTGTGTTAGGTACTGAACACGGTACGCATGTTGCTTGCTTGTTCGTAGTTGATGTTACTGAATGTTGTTTTTTTCGTTTTTATTCATAAGGCCTCCGTTATTTTTAGTCTGAAAAGATGTTGATAAACTGTAAAGACTTTGAAATATAAATGTACGGAAAGTTAATTTAGAAATACAATCTTTTTGTAGGTATACAAAGGATATCAGATTATTAATAGAACGTTGGGGATCTTCGTCTCTAATTTGTTGTGGAATTGTGGCCAAACTTTCGCCGTAAAGTTGTAGTAATCCGTCTGTGCCGGAAGCAAGACACGGAACACAGGCGGTAGGTTCAAAACTGCATATTAATGTAACAAGAAACAAGATATTCAAAGGAAGTGTTAATAATAAGTAATATAGAAATAAGTAAGTACAAAGGAATTATTACGCTGCTTATTGCCTGACTAGTAGCTGTCGTCAACTGCTGTTAACTGCTTCTGTTAACTCCTCTCGTTAACTATCTTGTTAACTGCCTTCCCGGAAGTCACGCAGGTAACTACATGTAACACAGAGAAAGAGTCCGTTCCTCGTAGGAGGGCACCATAAAAGAACAGTAATGAATTGAAACTTTTAAAGAGAAATGAATTTTGATACTTCAAGAATTGAGGTTAAAATTAAGGATGTTTTGATCTAGAATTTTTTCAAAACAAGATCTCTGTAGTTTACAAAAAGAACGTTAGAATAATTAATAGCAAGATGATAAAACAATAACGTTTTGTTGTGAAACCTCGAAAACCAATCGATGAAAAAAAAAGAGTTGAAATTGTACTTTAAAAGTATGTCATGAAGGGGTTTGGTGTGGTCGAGCTAGGGGAAGAAATCAATAATCAGGTTGTATTCTAAGACTACCGGCCTCTATTTAAGCGCGTGTTTGCGCGAGCACAAAGAGAAGTACCGGTAGAGTCGACGAGAAGCACCGAGAGACGAGTCGATGAGACAAGACGAGAAGTAGTAGAGAAAGTGTGGCAGAGAAAGGATTTGGGGTTCGATTATCTTTGAATGCAGTCGAACTGAGTTGAGAGATATTAGAGATTGAAAGGAAGCGTCCGCTGTGTGTGTTGCTGATACTGAGGGCGAAGAAGCGAAATACTGCCCCTAACATCTAAATATCGCTACTCCTACTACCACTAATACTATTACTACCGTAACTACTACTGAGAACGGAAAAGTCGAAGGTTGTTACAGTTGAGCTAAGAACGGACCAAAAAGGGTAAAACGAAGGCCACATCTTTCCTTTACCGAAATTATTCGAAGTATTTGTGTTTTATTTGGTTATTGTTCATATACAAGTAACATTCAATTTTGTGCAACAAGAATTTTTATATATTATACTATATAGACCCTTTTTCTTTCTTCCTTTTTTCCAATTTTATTTGTATTTCTTCTTTAATTTGTTTATTTTTAGTTTTGTCTTACTGTGTGTATATTATTGAGTACTTATATGGCCTCTTATAGTTCTATATTTGTGTGTGTTTATTTTGTGCATGATTATATCCTCTTGTTTCTTCTTGCATATTGTTTTTCCTTTAAGATATCTTTTATATATGTGATTCGGTGTATGTGTTCTTTATTTTTGTGACATTTATGGTATCTGATGCTTCAATGTTTGAATGTATATACCTCTACTCTTCACCTAACCTTATTTCCACTCTGTGCCAATCTTATTTATTTAATTTAATTTAATTTATTTATTTTTGAATATTCTGAATTAAATGTAACATTTGATTTTTCGGGTTTGACAAAGCAGTCTGTAACTTTTACAACTGCCGAAATAAATTCTGGATTCATAACCATTTAATTATGTGTTGAGTTTTCTTCTCTATAATTCATATTGCCCTGGATAATATCCATTGAGCTCTCTATTTTTATCTATTTAATATTTTATATTAACTAAATAAATTCTTTGGATCATCCTCTCCATTTTTACGGGTTTGTCATTTTTTTTCTTTTCTTTCTCTCTCTCTCTCACTCCTCTCTCTCTCTCTCTCTCTCTCTCTCTCTATATATATATATATATATATATATATATATATATATATATATATATATAATCGAGGCATCCTACGTGTTCACACTAACCGATACTTAAACTTATAAAACCTTAGCAAACCAATGGTTGGATTATCCGAAAATAATCCGATATATTAATAGCCGATGTATAATAATTAAAATATAATTAGTACCTTTGCTGTAAGTTCTGTGGAGGCTGAAAGAGCTTTTTTTCTGTGATGACATAAATTATTCTGTCAATAGAAATCGTCTTTAAATTATAAATGTGGCAAATACTCTAGTCATAAATTTGATTATTTTCCTCGGATCTTTGGGGCAACACCGATTCAGTTCGAATGTGGCTAAGAAAGCATAACACAGTTAATGACACTAGAGTCAAAAAGCATCAGACTTCACAACAGAAATATGATGAGAACAGAATGTCAATCTGAAAATATCTTTATAAATAAATATTTTCAATCAAATTAGCAAAATGGTTTAATTTTTTTTCTTTTCATACTATATAATGATTTGGTTCCATGCTCGGATTGGAAAGCAGAATAGGTTGCTAAAGATTACCTACCTTTATAGAACCGGTTCCTGGAAATGTGTGATGCCATTATGGCATATATATATATATATATATATATATATATATATATATATATATATGTGTGTGTGTGTGTGTGTGTGTGTGTGTGTGTGTGTGTGATTATTGTTTTAAACAAACGAAAAATGTTCAAGATTAGGGAAGGGAGGAGTTACTTAAGGATCTTAAAACACTTTCATTCAGGTTTGTACGATCCTAAGATGCATTTATAGGTGTGATTACATTTGAACAATACTTCTGGTTTTTCATTTAGTTTTTTTTTTTTTTTTTGTTTTGTTCTGGAAACAATATTATGGCTAACTTTTCTTCTTGGCACAATCTCGATAATATTAAAAATTTTCGGTTGTTTAAAAATTCCAGTCGCTGTTCGTAAAACATTTGAAAAACGTAGGAAAATCTGTTATTATAAATCGCCTGACGATAACGAAAGGTTCAAACGTAGGTATCGGAAATAACTAATTTCAAAATTATATATATATATTGCGGATGATTATTTACGCTCTCACACCCTGATTAAGCACTCTGGAAGAATGGTAGACATTGAAAAAACAGCGGCTACTCTAGCATCTACGCTTCGCTCATTCTGTAATGAATTAGAGCACTCTGGCCACTGGCGTATGATACATCATACACTAAAAGTCTGCCTCCTTCTACCGAGCGCCCATAGCTGAGAGGTAGACTCGCCGACTGAGAGGCAGAAGCGCCAATTCGGTCGGGTTTCAATCCTGGGTGAAAAGCAATCGGAGTCTAACCGTACTGATGAGCTGTGATACAGCAAAACAGATCTGTCTGCGGATGACTATATATATATATATATATATATATATATATATATATATAACAACTTGAGTTAAAAATAATATATTTTATATTATTTTCTTCCTAGAGAGAGAGAGAGAGAGAGAGAGAGATAATGAAAAATAATATAAAATATTATTTTTTTCACTTTCAAGTGGGTGTTAATTTTATGAGGTATTTTAGGACTCTGCAGAGGTTTCATAAAACAAATTAGGTATAGGGACGGAGGACGAAACACTCACGTAACTACATTTTCGATTATTTTTAGTAAATACAAATTGTTTTGGGATCATTAGAGCTCCCAGTGTGACAATATTTAACATACCTCACGGACGAAAAAGAGTTAAAGAAAAACGATTTTATTTTTTTCAGACGAAAAAGGCTTAAAGAAAACAATTTTATTTTGTATGGACGAAAAAGGGTTAAAGAAAACGATTTTATTTTTTATTTTTTTGTCAGAAAGGAATTCATTGTCCCCGGGATCGAGAACAGGTGGAGAAAGGTAAAATGAAATCACACAATACGATCGTTACTATTCAACGAGACACAGCTGACAAGTTTAGAGGCCAGAGGTTAAAAGTCGTCTTGTTGAGAGAAATGTAACAGTACTTAACATTGCATACGAACAAAATGGATGGAGAAAAACGATTTTATTTTTTTAATTAATTTTTCCCTGGGAGTGAGAACAGGTTGGAATCAGCTAAACACAGTTAACGAAATTAGAGGCCAGAGGTTAAAATAGTCTTGTTGAAAGAGAAATACCAATTGCCATTTGCTTGGAAAATTATTAATCTAAATTTCCCTGAGAGAGATAGAACGAAGGAAGTCAGACGTCAGGGAGATTGATGTCATGTAATCGCTCCTCCCAAAAGGAGAGAGGATCTTACAGAATTGGAAGTGTGAAATAGAGAACGAAAGAAAAAAGAGACGTCAGGGAGATTGACGTCATGTAATATCTCTTCCTAGAGGAGGGGGAGTATTACAGGATTGGAAGTGTGAAGCAGAGAAAGAGGAATGGTTGAATTTTAGGATATTTGCATAAAACCCCTTATGCGCCTTCACCACACAAGTAAAAAGGAGCACCCATAAATACAAGTACCCACGGGAGCTAAAGTTAATTGAAATTGGAGTTTTCAGTTGGAGTTTTCAGTTGGAGTTGCGATGGTCGCGTCGGGGAGTTGAGAGATATTTTTTGCCATAACGCTGTTGTGCCAATGTGCCAACCTGATGATAATAATAACCATAGTTATCTGCTGAAGAAGAAAAACTCCAAAGATATGTTTGTACCGTTTTCGGGGTGCAGGCAACGGTGCTTGAAGTTGAATCTAGTTGGCGCTGAAGAAAATCTCCGACGATATCCTTGTGCCATTTTCGAAGTAGACATAACAGTACTTGAATTTACCAGTTATCTAGTTACCAAGTCTGGCCACTCTTACAGAAATTAGCCGAAATTTTCGTTCCGTCGGCAATTATTAGAAACGGACAGGGAAAATAAAAGAAAAAGAACTGTAATTTTTTATGTAAATATCATCTAATGATTTATTCAGGCGTCGTCTATTTTATTTCCAAAATTGTGTGCTGTTTTACTTCCAAAATTGTGTGCCCGTATACAACTTCGTTAACATACTCCAGTGATAATTCCGCTTAACTCTCTTAAGATAAAAAAAATCACAACGTGGGTAAGATAGATTACAGTTGAAGAGGTCAACTTAAAGACCAGCTGCTGTGCCAACGCCATCAATTACTGGCGGGTGTAGGCTGACGGCTTGTTCTCGGATCAGGATCGATCCTGGTTAAAAGGGACAGCAAGTCACGGCTCCGGCTACGCCGCCATACCAGAACAACAACAAAAATGGTGAATAAGACTATTTCTTCTACTCCAGCCCCCCAAAAATAATTTTCACCTCACACACGAACAAAGGAGCTGAATTTACGCAGTGTTCGTAAAAATATTTGTAAAGCGTTAAAGGACATAGGGAAGGAAATTTAAAAAAAAAAATGAAAGTCATCGTGACTGAAATTTAATTTGACTGCAATTTTTTTCTTACTACTTTATATACTCACGTATCATGTGACTGATACACGAGTATATACGGTACTTTGAATGTAGTATATTTTATTATGCAAGTAGTATTTTTCGCAACAAAATTAACCAATCAAACTTGGTAGTAAAACGTTTTCAGGAAATTTTTTTCATTTACTTTCTGTTAGTGCTTTATTATTTTTTTTTTAATTTTTTTGAATAAATATGTAGCCGAGTAGTCAAATATATATATATATATATATATATATATATATATATATATATATATAATTTGTAAATGAGTTATTATGCAACCAGGTTTCTACCTTTTCGATCTCTTCAGGCAATTTACAATAACTGATTTTACAGTTTTTTCAATCAAACTGAGTCATAGGTGGACTAGTAATTTAGAAAAATTCATAAAGAAACAAAACGCCAGAAACTTAAATAGCAGCGTACAAATCAAAATCATTAATAAGGAATGTAATTGTAGAGACAAGAATAAAAGCCTACTTCAAGGACTTTGTAATAAGAAAGAAGTCGTTTACAACGCAAAAGTACATTTTTTTTAATCGTATCACCCCGAGCAAGGCGGTAACGCCACTGATGTGCAGGGGGCTACGTAATAGTGAAAAGATTGGAAAAGAGAAAGCCGGAAACCACATCCTAAACAGGGAACAAGGGATGAGCCTCTTAACCTGTTCAATAGACGTGGGTGGAGTGTGAACCGGGTGATAGATAGATCTATCTACTCCAATTGAAAAAAAAAAAACAAAGTGAGAAGATTGGAAAAGAGAAAGCCGGAAACCACATCCTAAACAGGGAACCTGTTCAATAGACATCGGTGGAGTGTGAACCGGGCGATAGATAGATCTATCTGCTCCAATGACATGACTCGATCAAAACAAAACATATTTAGGATCAACCAAAATTACTTTTAACACTAGATGGTTTAACCACAAATCTACATTTAAATTAGAAAACTTGAAAAATTTTACAAAATTGGCTAGCCACGTGTGGAATTTGAAATTAAAATATGGAAAAGACCCAGACATAATGTGGAATATAATAAAAACAACGAAGCCTTACAACGGTGGCAAAATATGTAGACTGTACCAGGAAGAAAAGTTAGCTATTATGTTATTCCCAAACAAAAATGAATTATTAAATGAAGGAACAGAAATTATAACCAAATGTAACCATGGATGAAAACGTTTTAACTTATAATTTTGAAAATTGCGCGTTCATAAAAAAATCCCTGTTACGTGAGCGTTCTTAAAAACGGTAAATTAGTTATTGTCAATTGCCTGAAGACATCGAAAAAGTAGAAACCTGGGTTGCGTAATAACTCGTTTACAAATGAAAAATATTCAAAATTTCTACAATATAATTGTAATGAACATTTTTTAATACAATCATGTACTGTTCTAATTTAATTATGACCTAAAACTAAATAATTATATATAGTCATCCGCAGACAGATCTGTTTCGCTGTATCACATCTCATCAGTAAGGTTAGACTCCGATTGCCTTTAACCCAGGATTGAAACCCGACCGAACTGGCGTCACTCGGCGATTCTACCTCTGGGCTATGGGCGTTCGGTAGAAGAAGGCAGACTTTTTAGCGTGTATACTGTCATTATACCCACCCAATAGCAAGAGTGCTCTAATCCATTACTGAATGAGCGATGCGTACATGCCAGTGTAGCTACTGTTTTTCAAAGTCTACCATTCTTACAGAGTGCTCCATCATGGTGTGGGAGCGTAAATATATATATTAGGTACCTCTACTTTTTTTGATAAAGCTAAATGATTAACTTTATTATTTCCAGTAAACAAAATACTCTGATGTATTTCAAACAGAAATTGTATTGATTGGAATCTAAAATTTTGAGATTTTCTTTTAATTTTTCAATTTTTCCGTCATTTTTGAGCGATTGACACATTTGTAAACAAAAGTTAATTCTCAGTTTTAAAAATCTTGCAAAAATAATATATACATTTGTGACACATTACTTTTGAAAAATTAGCAAATTTGATGTTAAATTAAACTGATTTACACAAGTATTATTTATTTATATACATGAAATTTAGATTAAAAACTATTTCTTAAACACAGAGTTGAACTTTCTGACCTTTCCTCCGTATTTGAAATGCGTTGACATCTTGACAGGTGTGAGATAATATAAGGGTATGGCGATCACAAGTGACATAATTGTACAAATTTAATTTCTTATATATATATATATATATATATATATATATATATATATATATATATATATATATATATATATAAACACTACCGACCATAAGTTTGGGACCACCCAAATTTTTTTCGCCAAGTTTATAAAATTTCATTTTTAGCAGAATCAAATTCTCCGAGTTTGTATTTTTTGCTATTCTTATGCAGATGTCAAGTAAAAAAAAGTATTCTTTTCAACTTTAAAGTAAACATTTACTCAGTTTGCTACTTGACTCCTCTTATTGTGAACAAGTTTTTGCCGAAAATTTAGAGTTATTTAGATATTATAATTACCTTATAATTTATTTTTGTAAACCATATTACTACGGTATAAATGGCAAGGAAGAAACAGATTAGCAATGAAAAAAGAGCTCAGGTTGAAATTCTTTCGAAAGAAGGATATTCTTAACGTGTTATCGCTAAAAAAATTAAGCCTATCAAAAAGTGGCGTGCATTATTGCCTTCAACGACTTCGTGAAACTGAGTTAAATATTGACAGAGAAAGATCTGGTAGGCCCAGAGTAACATCTATTGTAGAGGATAGGTACTTGATCATATCTAGCAAGAGGAACAGAAGAAAAACCGCTCCGTAATTAACAACTGAAATGAATTCTACTCGGCAACATCCAGTATCTGTTACTACTGTTAAGAGACGACTTCATTCTTCTGGGCTTAAAGGCTGTGTAGCAGTTAAGAAACCACTATTAAAGAAGAATAATGGATGAAATTGATCGTACAGTTCGAAATGAACTTCCTAAAATGAACAAATGTTGTTTAAATGCTTGCAGGATGCTTGGAAATCACTTTCACCAACTTATTTTTATAAGTCATTAGAAAAAACGCCAAGGATTTGCTCTGCAGTAACAAAAGCTCGTGGTGGTTTCTTTGATGAAAAGAAAATATGAATTAACTTTAATTAAATTTGAAATTACTCTATGTTAATTTTGCTTTTAATTATTGTACAATTGTGAGCAACAATGAAATATATCTATATTTATTCTTCTAAAACATAAAATTTGTTATTTCTTTCTCTTAGGGAAAAAATCTAAGTGGTCCCAAACGTATGGTCGGTAGTATATATATATATATATATATAGTATATATATATATATATATATATATATATATATATATATATATATATATATATATAACCAGTTTATTTTGATATTAACATTATTCATACCTCTTTAATTTTAATTTTGAAGCCTTGTAAAGCCGTTATTTCGTCTGACCCATTTTTAAAAATATTTTTTATTTTGTATTTAATTTAATGTATCTCGTTTCGTTTCTGTCAGCAGTTCTCACAGCAAGAATCTGACACGTTCTTCTTTTTCTTTTTTTTTCTTTCTTCATTTTTCCTTTTCCCTACACTTCCGTTTTTTACACCGACCCAAACAAATAAATTTATCTTACCATAATGTTTTGTTATCGCTGGTGAGACGTGTGTTAAATTCAATCGTTCAAATAGCCATACATTTTTGTAAAATTTGAATTATATATTACCGATAATCTTTTTCGGATGTTTTAGGTTTTATTATGCAAATTAGGTAAAAGGTAAATTTTTACCCATAAAGTCATAAAATATAGACAAGAAAAATATATATTTGATTCACTGAATATCGTATATATTTAAGCAAATGATTATTTTATTACTTTATACATTAGTATCGACTTCTGAACATTCTATAACTTGCATCAGTCTTTGGATCTGATTTTGTTAATTTACTACGATTTTCTATTGAAGATTACTTGCTGTGAGTTTTATTACTTTCTAGAGATATTATTAGCTTGAATGTTGTTTTCCATTTTCTTTGGTGTCTTTCGAACATATTTTGACAGAGGGGACAATATTCAGCTTAAAGAAAATTAAGGTTTATAAAGCTTAATGCATCATGGTTCTGACCGTAACCATTCAAGAAACTGAGAAATTACAATAATCTGCATTTGTTACCATCATCAACTTTGTGGAGAATTAAAAACTTTTACTGCCTGCAATACTAATCCAACATCCCTTCACCCTAACTTCTCGTTTAATTCGTATTGGACGACTGTTTTTCATGAAATACCCAACCTCCCTTCTAACTTTCGTCTAACTCTTGCGTCTAATGTAGTTCTACATTCATCACTGAATATTACCACTGAGAATTTAGTCTTTATGAACTTATTCGCCCAAATTACATATGTAGTTTTATTGATACTTTTGTCATTTTCATGTTTTAAACATTTTTCTCTCTGTTTGTGTTTGCAACACCAACTTTAAATATTTCCTTGTTGGTTAGTTCGCTTTTCTTGCTTATTATCCTTTTACATTTCTGAAATTTATTCTTCTGGGATAGTTAAAGCCAAGTTTTCCTTCTTTGTATCTGATTATGTTTTCAATTTCTTTATTACAACCACATCCAAAATTATTATAGATCTGATAAATAGCCATAACAATAACAATTATGATGCAGGTATATGTAGAATCAACCTCCATAACCGCTCCTCACATATGTTGGAGAAATTTGCAGAAATGTTAAAAAAATAGTTTCTATGAACACAAAAAGGCTCTTACAGACAGAAATTTATCAAACGCATTAATTATACATAAAAATAAATTAAACCACAACTTTGATCAAAAGAATGTCATATTTATTAAAAAAAAGCAGACTAAAAAATGATTGGTTGAAAAATACGTTTTTCTTCCTCCTTAAGCCACTACATATTCTCCTTGGCGCAAACATTTAACTCAAATGGTCAAGTAGGTGAGAAGTTTAGCTGTCAACTATGGCCAAGCAAGTGTGAAGTTTAGCTATCGACTACGTCCGCAAGCTACACCATAAATAGTCCATCGAAAAGGACAGATCTCCTCCTGCTAGCCAAAGGGAACGGACGCCCGAACATCCGAGACGACGGAATACGCATGCGCGCCAACAGTCATGTCAAAAACTAGAAACAACACACTCAGTGACACCAGATCCTCCGACTCACTACAAATACAAGCTTTTTCTCATATGAAGACATATACACACGTCGCGTAGGCGCTTATCAATGTTGACGCAAACATGTGACACAGACATCCTTGCCAATAGTCACGGCTTCGGACATATACACATCTCAGTCCGACGCGAACACGCTAAGATTCGCGTATCAATAAATGTATTTTGCATTTGGTAAACGGTATTTTTGTCCTTGTTTCAAATTGTTGCTTGTCTAAATAATATGAATAAGTAACTATGTTTAACAAAAATAACTAATTTTAACGGAAAATTCTTGAGAATGCAGCTATCGAATCATATCAAATATAAATCTAGGCCCCGGAATTTTTATAATATCTCCATTACTTTTTCCAAAGCTAACATACATGACTATAAAAATGTTAAAAGCTAAAAGAAAACGGTTCAATTCAAATATAAAATAAATGAATCCCAAACTTAAATCATTTAGATATTAATTTGCATAAAAATTTCAAGAATATCTTTTACTCCATCTCGCTAATTATAAGGTAACCAGAAATGATCTGTCCGCTTTTAAAAGAAAAAAGAAAACGCTTCACAGTATGTGTAACTTATATTTAGTCTTTGAAGTAATCGCCATCAGCATCCAGCATCTTCTGCCAACGTGTCTCTAGCTGTTCAAAGCCCTTGCGGTAGAACGGAGGGTGTTAACGCAAAGAAGTCCGTGAGGGCTTTGCGCAAGTCTGCTTCATTGGTGAAGGATTTCCCAGGAAGATGATTATCCAGGGAGTGGAAGAGGTGATAATCGCAAGGTCAGGTGAATAAGGTGGATGGCACAAAGTCTCCCACCCAAGTTGCTGTATGGTAGCCCAGACCACTCGCGCGACACGCGGCCTGGCGTTGTCATGAAGGAAAAACACACCTTTGCGATTCATCAGTGCTGGCTCCTTCTGGCGCAATGCCTGTTGCACACGTTTCCATTGCTTCGAGTATAGGTCTCCGGTGACTTTTTTGCCCGTTAGTAGCAGTTCATAATGAACCACTTGACGACCTGTCCACCTGTGGGTGTATAGGCGTTCTTGCGGTGTGAGGGACAGCATCCTGAGGAGACAACCAATGTCTGGAACGCTTGAGAGTTTCGTACAGAACCCATTTTTCATCACTGGTAACCACTCGATTAAATAAGGATGCGGTACGGTGGCGAGAAAGCAACGATACGCAGGCTGCCATTCGTTGTCCCTTGTGGACCTCCAACAGCGTTTGCGGAACCCACTTGCTCTGTTTGTGCGTCTTACCTAGGCGGTGCATGTGAAGTATAACTGTTTCATCGGAAACGTTGAACTGTCTTCCAAGTTCACCACACGTTAGACTACTGTCCTCTTCAATGGCCGCCTTCAGAACTCCGTCATTCAAGACCTGTGGTCGTTCACTGCGAGGCTCATCATGGAGAGACAAATCTCCCGACTTTAATTTTCGAAATCAACGCCTTGCAGTACGTTCATCCACAGCACTATCCCCAAACGCTTGACATGCGGTGACTTGATGCAGCTGTTGATAAGCCCACTTTGAAGTCGTAAAGCAAACAGCCCCGAACGAGATCTCTAGACACTTCCATCCTTCTCACAGCTGTTCGGCTTATAACTGATGGCCGGGCACGGTGCGCGTGTTTTTATAACGTCTGATGTTCCTACTTCCGGCTGTCCAAATTTGAAAACAATTGCTACACGCATTTCGTATATATTTCAAATTCATTCAATGACTAATAAAAAAAACGGACAGAACTTTTTTTGGTTACCTTGTAGATATTAAATTATGTATCTCACAGCCCACAGACTCTTCTCTGACAAACAGTATGGTTTCCGTTTCACCAGATCTACTGCTGATATGCTAACGACCATCACTGAGTATATACACCAGGTTCTCGACAAGAACGGCGAAGCCCGAACTGTTGCCCTAGATATTTCCAAAGTGTTTGACAGATTCTGGCATGCTGGCCTTCTACGCAAGCTACGGGGCTATGGTATAACTGGACAATTGTTTGACCTTATCCAGTCATTCCTTTAAAATCGCACAATGAAGGTAGTATTAAATGGATATGCCTCCCAATACTATCATACGAATGCGGGTGTCCCCCAAGGCTCTATTCTAGGTCCTGTGCTTTTCCTTATCTACATTAACGATCTCCCCGATGCAATAAGATTCCAAGTAGGCATATATGCTGACGACACTACGGTTTACTCTCGCCTCGATCAAAAATCTGCTGAGGATGACAAAGCAAACCTCGCTGCCTAGCTTGAAAAGGACCTCCAATCCATGGCGGACTGTGGTAAGAAATGACACGTGAATTTTAATGCATCTAAAACGAAGCTGCTATCTATTAACCATCACAGACAATCGCTCCTACCCCAACCCCATTAGCGTAGATCAGGCTAGTCTCCCTGAAAGTAAAACACTGCGCCTCCTCGGGTTAACTCTCACAACAGACCTCAAGTAGAATGACTATATAGAATCCATAGCTAAATCCGCTGCTAAAACCGTTGGTTCTCTGTGTAAAGCCAGGAAGTTTTCCCGTCTGAAACAACCCTACACATATATACATCTACCATCCACCTGTGCATTGAATGCTGCTGCCATATTTGGTTGGGTGTTCCTGCTATCCACCTATGGTTCCTTGACAAAATCCAACAGAGAGTCTGTAATGTGATCGATCCCGACTTGGCAGCTTAGATACAGTCACTTTCTCACCGGCGCAATGTGGCTTCCCTGTGTCTCTCCTACAAATATTTTCACGACTTCTGCTCCGATGAACTTAGCTCCCTGGTGCCCCTATATATGAATTTACTCGAGCCACAAGATTAGCAACTAGGTCCCACCCATTTATTGTGAAACCAATAAAATGTAAACGCAAATTCTACTCCATCATCTTCTTTTCTCGCACTTCCCGCCTGTAGAATTCCCTTCCGTTTACTTGCTTCCCCGATAGCTACAATCTCCAAGAATTTAAATGTAAAGTCAGTAGTCGTCTTCTATCTCACTTACCTGCATCCTCTCTCTCGAGCTCCTTTCTCCGTCCACCCAACTCTCATCAGTATTCTCATCCTTCTTTTACCCACTTCCTGACACCCTTTATAACTTGTCACTCTTTCTCATAACTTTCCTCCTATGTAACCCCCTGCACAACAGTGGCAGTAAAATGCCTTGCTTGGGACGATATGATTATAAAAAAAATGTCATTCAACGTCCTCCATAACTTACCTAAACATGATATTTGGAACATGTTTTTACTATTGAACATGCTCTAGAAATGTTCGAAAACTTCTCTGGCTGGCGCATTCATCATACCTATCTCTCATACGCGTGGTGGGACATAGTGGAACGATTATTCCACGGTCAGGTAACCCACTTACAACTCTTACTGTATAATGCCAATAGGTACGAGAAGCATGGAATAATTTATTGTAGAGGAATACTTGACATCTCTACGATATTGTATGTATGCATGAGTACAGACCTATTTTGATGCCCAAGGAGACTAAACTGTGTATTTAATACTAATTATGAATACGATTCATATGCACCTCATTTTGAAACCTATGAAAGTAGTGGTCTGTATATGTGACGGCTTACTGTAATCTAGCAATATTACCTGTATTTTTAATCTTGAGGAAATTTAAAGAAATACTCAGGATTTTGCAATTTTCTTTTCTGCTAGTGTATTTATAGTAATTGTTATTTGACTCACAAATGTTTCATTCTTACTCATTCAGGCATGTTAATCTCTAAAATAAACAAAAACCAGATTCTTTCAAAGAAAACGTATGTGCCTATTTTTCCATTTTCTACAATAATATAACCATTTACACATCAACTGCATCTTCAAGAGATAAAATTTGGCTTCATGTTTTTTCTGAAGTAAGTCCCACTTAATCTATTCCTATACATGAATTCGTAACCCCAGGCTACTCTCTTTTAATTACTAAAGCATGGCCGTCTGAATTGCCAAGGGTTACGTGCCTATAACAAAGCTGATTTCCCATGTGACAGAAACACTATATACGAAAACTGAGCAATCACATGTGGCAGCAATACTCTAAGCATGGACGAATGGTAGACTTATAGATATTTAAGATAGATTAGGAAGAAAGAAAAATCGTCTAGCATGACACAGAGAACCCATTTTCTTACCAGGTGACCTAGCAATGGATTCAATGCATCTGACTATTTATGAACGAACCAATATGATCAGAACCTTGAAGATGATTTCTCCTGATTAGTTTCAACAGTTTAATTAGAAAATAAGTGCCTTGTAACGTTCAACAGCTCAAAAATCAATCTAGTATCGTTTCATTATCAATCCTGAGGCTTCTCCAGTCACAATGAATGATTCCACTCTCAATATTTTAATAATCATTACATGTAGTAATTCTTTTTAATCGAATTTACCCCAAGCAAAGCCACTAAGACGCAAGGGTTTATTGGATGTGAAAGCATTAGACAAGAGAAAACATTACGAAGGAGCGAGAACAACAGATGAATAATAAGAAAGGCAGTAGATAGGGACTGACATTGCATTTAAATTTTTTATGATTAAAGTTGGCTGGAAATCATGGAATCGGAAGAGATTTCTACAAGCAAAAAAATCTGGAACTGAATCGGGTTTCTGTTTTTTTTTTCTTTTCATTCTCGTTTGAGAAACCCCTACCTGGATGACTTCCACTGTTTTCGTGTTCGTCATTTCAGGGGATGTGCCCTACTCGCCGCACGGGTTGTCGAAGACTATTTAAACCATAGTTGGTTACTTGCGTAGGTAGCCGTTGGCTCATAGGAGCTCTTCCGCATTTTGGCAGGCTTAGATTGTTTTTTTTTTTTTTGTTTTTTTTTTTTGTCTTACACCACCCTCTTCACTGACCTTGCACCCAGCGGGGATTTCGTCGCCGACGACCTGATCCATGGCAGATAGCACTGGATTACGTGGTACCAGTACCAGACAAAGTATGACCTAACCTGAAGCTTAAAGTACCTGGTATTCCCAAGCGGCCACCCATCTAAGTACTGACCAGGCTCAACGTTACTTAATTTCGATGATCATACGGCAAACCGGTGTTTCAACATGAAGTAGCCGCATATAGTAACGAAAAGTACCAGAAAAGAAACCGTTGGAATAGAACTTACGGTTACATCTAGTCAACTGGACAGTAAATGATATCTAGACCTCGTTGTCATTCTAGTACTAGGGTCTAGGTACCATAGCGAAGAGATCGCTCGAATAATTACCATGAAAGTGTTTATAGAAAAGGCAAAGAGAAGCAACTTTACGGCGGTGGGAAAGTGACCGAGTCGATTAGATTTTATCCACGATCTCTATATAAATAGCAAAAACACCGAATCCTACCTGTCAGCAATATTCTACGCATGAGTGAATGGTAGACTTATAGATATGTAAGATCAATGTAAGATAGATTCTTTATCTTTGAAATATTTTCAGTCAGAATTTTAGATTAGTATTTTTTATTTTATTTTTGTTGCTTTTTTTTTTTTTTTTTTGACATGACCTAAAACAATGTCGCCTTGTGATCATGACTAAACAATACGAATCGGAAATAAAGAAGTGAAATACTTACCAAGGCTAAAACTACATCCTTTATCTAAGCGGAACAATTCTATTTGTTATGTTTAAAATTTTCCATAATTCTGTTTTCACTTTTACTAAATTCCGTTTCTATTGTTTATTGTCAGTCAGTCAGTTAAGTTCCATACGTGATACACGTTTGGGCGATCATGTCTCGAAAGAGACATGACTGACTGGGCAGAAGATTATCCCGCCGTAGGTTGCCATTGCTTTCTGCGGTAGACTGATTGCCGACCAAGGCTATAGAACCCAATCTGTCCTGTTATTTAACCCATAACTGGAAGGAATAGACGGATTAATACCTTTCCAAATGGTATTTGCGCGTAAGTGAACGCAACGAATTCAGTTGGAATTCGAACTCAGCTCCCCGATTTCTCGTTCCGAGCCGATATCCAATGCACCACAACTTACATCCATTGTTTATTGTACACCATAAGAAAATACAATGCAACACTGTAATTCTTATTACAACAGAGAAAATAAAATCAATATTTTAAGGTTTTTATTCCTTGTAAAAATAAATAAAAATTACTACAATATTTTTTTAATCGTGTTCATCGCAATAAAGGAAGTAAAGCTGCTAAGACGCAAATGGTTACTGGTTTGAAAGAATTAGAAAACGGAAACATTACTAAGGAACGAAAACAAAAGAAGAGCTATCAGGAGGACAGTAGGTAGTGATTGGTATTGCTTTTAAATTTTTGAAGATCAAAGCTGATTGGAAAGTATGGAACCGGAAGAGAGTTTCACAAGCGACAAGTGCAAGAAAATAAACTATTAGAACTTATGGTTGCATCTAACCAGCCTAACTATAAACTGATGAGACCTCATCGCCAGTCTTGTATTGAGCTTAAATTCATAAAGTGTAGGTACCATAGCGAAGAGCTCATCCGAACAATTACCACGAAAGTATTTATAGAAAAGGCAGAGGAAGGCAACATTACGGCGGTGTAAAAGTGACTAAAGCTGAAAGGCCAGATCAGGACCAATAATGTTGCTGATTCTTCTTTGGATTTTATCAAGTTTCTTTAGTTGTATAGCAGGATCACCAGATCATATGTAGCAGCAATACACCAAGCATGGACGAATGGTAGACTTATAGATATGTAAGATATATTATGGCGAGAGATAAATCTTCTAGCACGATACAGTGAACCAACTTTCTTACCAGCCGACCTAGCAATGCATTCAATGTAATCTTTCCACTTCATGTCAGTCGAAAATTTTAACCCCAGAAGGCGAAACGAGTCACTCCCCTGGAGGTGGTTAGCATCAGCCATGCTAATGGAAAACAGAAAGGAGTCTCTAAAATGATTGACAGAGAGCAGTTTAGTTTTAGAGGCGTTAAAATTAATGAGCCATTCTTGGCCCTGGTTGACAGCAGACTGTCGTTTGTGAAATCAGTCGCCAATTACATCTCATTGAATTGATCAGTCTTAGTATCGAGACATAAGTAAATGGTTGTGTCATTAGTACAGCTACCAAGTTGAGAGCTGGTGTCATCAGGAAGGTCATTAATGAAAATTAAAAACAAAGTGGGGCCAAGGATATAGCTTTGTGGGGAGGAACACCTGCAATAGTAAAAGAAAGATCAAGACGAGTGGCCGTTCAGGACAGCCTTCATTTTAGAATTTGATAAAAAAGACTGAATCGGTTAAAAATTTCGTCGGGAGACATCATAACTTATCATCCCTATACATGTATTTCTCATTTGCTTTAATTAATTTGTTTTGATGTCCCAAGACCCTAAATTGAGTTTTAATGCCTGCTACATGAGTTACTAAAAAAATATAAAAAAAGCCCCCTTTCAAAAGTTAGGCATGTAGAAGACGCAGTACAATCTTCCTAGGTTGCTACCATGAGTCGTGTCTTCAGGCGATTTTTGATAACTGGTTTTACCGTTTACCGTTTTTCTTTTTAAGAACGCTTGTGTAACGGTGTTTTATTTGAACGCTCACGTGGCAGAGAATTTTTGAACGCGAAGTTTTTAAATTAAAACTAATTACGGCGTTTTTATCCATGGTTGTATGAACCTAAGAGGTATTTCTTAGTATGAATACACTTAGTCATAATTTCCGTTCTTTCATTCAACAGTTCGTTTTTGTTTGGGAATGGCATAATCTCTAACTTTTCTTCTTGGCACAGTCTACATATTTTGCTATCGTTGTAAGGTTTGGCTGTTTTTACAATGTTCCACGTTATGTCTGGGTCTTTTCCATATTTTGATTTTAATTTCCACACGTGGCTAGCCAATTTTGTACAGTTTTTTAATTTTTTTATTTTGACTGCAGACCTGTGATTAAACCACCTGGCCTTAAAGATGTCTTTGGTTGAGCCCAAATATATTTTATTTTGGCCATTTGGGTCATGTACCTTTGCCTTGTAAATGATTTCTTTTGTGTTGCGGAGTCCTTGAAGTGGACATTTATTTTCGTCCCTGCAGTTACATTCTTTGTTAATGGTTTTGTACGATGCTATTTAAATTTCTGGCGTTTTTTTTTTTCCTTCCTGTTATGCTCATTGGGGATAACCTGCGAGGAAACAGGTAATAATCCTCTCAAATATTTTGCTGTCATTTTTAACGGCTGGGGTACACTCGTAACATATAATCTGTCATGAATTCCGTCTTCACTGGGTACCCTACACTTGTAATTTTGTGTAAAACTAAACTAAACTGAGTAAATTATAATAACTTTAAATATTGACGATAAAGAGAAAATATTTCTTTTGACAAAAATAAATACGGAAAAATATTTATTAAATGTTATCTAAAAGACATAATATGTTACTTCATAAGGACAAATAAAACACATGGTATTTTTATCATAGCATTTCGCATGATTGATGCTTTAGGAATTTTAAGTTCGTATGAATTGTATCCATTCTCCATCCAAAAATCGGAGTTCCCATTCGTTTTCTAGGAATGCAATAATTTCACGAATGTGGATTGTCAGAAATAAAACTATAAACATTGGGCACCAAGTATAAATTGAACTCCTTCAACTCGCGAATCAATCTTTTCGACAAGGTTACTAATCATTGCTCTGTAGTACATAAGTCTTTTTCATTTAAGAGACTTTCTGCCCTATGACTTTTCCAAATTAATGGAAACTAAGTTTTGTTGTTCTTAATAATAATAATAATTTGATGAAGCTTTAGAAATTTCATTGGTGTTGAGAACTAAGATTATCTATTATACGACATCTATCTAATATTCGTTGTCAGTCCAGAGTTAGATTAACTAACACCACCTTAAGGCAGAGATATTGTATTCAGTCGAGTTTGTCTGTTTGTTTGATTGTCTGTCTACTCGTGTTCAAAATATCTCAAGACTCGCTGCATGGATTCGGATGAAACTTTCAGGGATGATTGGCCTCATGACTGGCACAAACTGATTATATTTTGGGTTCGATCAGACACAGGATAAAATTCCTGGGCTATTTTTTTATTTTTATTTTTTTAATAAAATATTTCACGCGTTTCACATGCCAAATACTGAATCACCTCCTCTAGATTGTTTTACGTCATTACATTTTCTGAACGCACTATTTGTCCACGAAAATATTATTATTTATAATATAGATTTTATATTTATTATCCAAAAGCAAAAAAAATTGTCAAGTTCATTGCATTTATTCTCATTTTAACAATCATCTCTTGCTAATTGCTAAGCTATATGTCTGGAAATTTATCCTGCCATTTCATGCGGAATATATATATATATATATATATATATATATATATATATATATATATATATATATTCCGCATGAAATAGCAGGATAAATTTCCAGACACAAAGGTACACAAGCTAACCCATATGAAGAGCACTGGCGCCACACTCATGCGCTCCCAGCTTCAATGGGCCGGCCATGTACACCGCATGGAGGAAAACTGCCTCCCAAAGCGTTTCCTCTACAAGGAGCACGTGGAAGAAAAAGATCTCATGGTGGACAGAGGAAGCACTTCAAGGACACACTAAAGTTTTCGTTGAAACACTGTAACATTTCCTCTTGCCTCCTAAGAAGAAGCTGCACAAGACCGGCCTGCTTGGCGCATATCAGTCAAAACAACCGTAGCTTATTCCGAAGCGCAGCGCATCCAAGAACTGCAGCAAAAGCGACAAAGTCGGGAGTACAGATCAAGCTACCCTCCCCAGTCAGACATTCTATGTCCGCACTGTAGCAGAAAATTCAGAACGAAGATTGGCCTGATTAGCCATCTCTGCACCAATATAAGTTTCTTAATAGTAATGTATGAAGAAGTTTAATCATTTTCGATCCCCAAGGATGAACATTATTCCGTCTTTTCTCTCTCTCTCTCTCTCTCTCTCTATATATATATATATATATATATAGTATTAATAATGAGATTATACTTTTATTCATATACTAGCAGTATAGCCCGGCGTTGCTCGGGTGTAATGAAAGATTTAAAACTAATCCATAGTCCTGGAGTTCAGACTCAGCCTAAAGAATATTTGTGTGAAGTTTGGTGAGAATTGGATAAAAATTGTGGATTTTTATAAAGGACATACAGACAGATAAACAGACATACACACACAAACATCTTGCCTTTTATATATATATATATTATCGATTTTCTGCACTATTGTAAGAATTGCAACCTTGAAACTTCTGAATATCGTTTCTTATGTCTTTGTCTATGAGTGTATCACATTTGATTAAAATCGGACCACTCCTTCTATAACCCGATTTTTTCGATTATCGAGTTTCGATATTTATCGGGGGTACCTCGACACAAAACCTAGATAAGAACACTACAGACGCTTATAGTACAACTGTGTAAATTTTCAAGAAAATCGGTTCAGCCGTTTCGGAGTCTATAGGTAACGGACACACACACAGAGATAAAGTTTCATTTATAAATAAGTTTATATATATATAATATATATATAAGGTTGTGTCTGACGGAATGATGTCAGACGCCTTCGACGTCACAAATGGGACAAAACAGGGGTGTGTGATGGCTCCTGTACTTTTTGCTTTTTGCTCTTTATTTTTCCCTGATGCTGAAATATGCCTTTGGTGATATTGATACTGGCGTGAAATTTCAGTTCCGTTCTTCTGGTGGTTTATTCAACCATCAGAGGTTTAAAGCCAAGACCCTTGTTCGAACTGAAATAATCCGAGATTTGCTCTTTGCAGATGATGCTGCTCTTGTAGCAACATCTTTCGAAGAGGCACAGTTTTTGCTCGATCGTTTCGCAACTGCATGTACGGCTTTTGGGTTTACAATCAGCATTAAAAAGACAGAGGTGGTGCATCAACCATATATACCTCCAAAGCAAGTCGCGGGAGTGAGGACAGAGCCACCTGAATATCGTTTTCCAGAAAGGCAACTGAAGGTGGATGGTCAAGCCGTTAAGTATACAAAGTGTTTTCCCTACTTGGGCAGCAAGGTGAATCATGATGGTTCATTGGATGACGAAATTGTCAACAGGATTGCGAGGGCTACACATGCCTTTGGGAAGTTGCGCCATCGCCTGTGGGATGAACGTGGTATCCGATTGGATACGAAAATTGTGGTTTATCGAACTGTTATTCTCTCCATCCTCCTGTATGGCTCTGAGTCTTGGACTCCTTATAGACTTCACATCCGTCAGCTGGATGTATTTCACAAACACTGTTTGCGGTCAATCTGTGGTCTTAGCATTCGAGACAAGATGCCCAACGTTGACCTCTTCAGAAAATGTAATATTTCTGGAATAGAGCCATTCCTCATTCAGTTCCAACTACGTTGGACTGGACACGTATTGAGGATGACCGAGGAAAGGATACCAAAAATCATGATGTACAGTCAATCGGAGAGCGGTAGGAGAAATGTTGGACGGCCTTTACTGAGGTACAAGGATAAGATCAGGAGTAATTTGATTTCTCTCAATCTGCCTCACAACATTCTTGAGAGCAGAGTCTCTGATCGAATGGAGTGGAGGGCATGTTGTTTTGATGGTCTTCAGCGTTTCAAATCTGACAGTCTGAATCATATGAGTCAGAAACGAGAAAGAGTCAAGCGGGCTGTATTGGTACCTGCAAGTGCATCCCATAACCAGCACACTTGCACTCTGTGTGGATTGATTTGTAAGTCCCTTGCTGGACTTAGATGTCATCAGAGGCTGAAGCATGGATGAAGTCAGAGTTGTCGGAACCTCATACGTCGAGATCGACGGGAGAGTCCATCATATATATATATATATATATAGTATTAATAATGAGATTATACTTTTATTCATATATACAGAGTGACCAAAATAAATAAATAAATAAAATATAATAAAAATAAAACACAACCCAAAAATATTGTAATAAATCCTACAAAGGTCCAGTTATTTTTAAGAAATTTGGTGGATTTAACCTTCAGTTTGTGTGCAATCATTCCCCAAAGTTTTAGTTAATTTCGTTGCTTTACATAAAAGTCATGATCTTTCCTAAATATGCTCCAAATGGGCTCCGCAGCCAGCGTTGGACGTTCCCTATTCAATGTTTGAGTTCCTCTCATTTTCGTCTTCGAACCAATATGGGCCGATAATGCCATGTTTAGAAATTGCATCCCATGCTGTGCACTTTGTTGCATGTAACGGCCTCTGTAACACCTCCTCCGGTGCAACTGTATTATAATAAACATTATTTTGATGTTTACCTGTCCTGAAAGCAGAAAGTGTGCTTCGTTAAAGAACCAATCATGAGCCAAATAGTCTGGATTGTCTTCGATTGTATTACAAAACCATTCACATATGGTTACACGTTTTTCCATGTCCGTCTCCGTAAGTTTTTTCTTTATTTGGATGTTGCAAGGATACAAATGAATATCCGATTTAAGAACGCGCCTTCTTCTCGAGAGATTCCCAGCTGTTGAGTGTTCCTTTCTGTTCTAGCACCCACCCTCCGACCAGAATAAGTGTTCCTCAGACCATTAGAGTTCAAATTTTGCACAGTCCCATACTCTCTGAACTTCTGAACCCAGTCAAAAATTCTCCTTTTTGATGGAGCAAAAGATTGCTTGTATTAAAGTATGATTTGTTGGCAAAATAGATCTCCACGCAAAATGTTCTTAGCTTGGTTGACCAAGACATATTGGGGAAGATTCTTCTTCTTCTTCTTCTATGTGCCCTGTCCCTTCAGGATGTAGGCGATCATGGCTTTCCACGTCTCCCTATCCCTGGTGGCTCTTAGCACGCTTTCTCCTGTTACACCACCCAAACCCCGCTCTGCCATCCACTAGCTCAAGACTATAAATCTAGAATATAAATGTATAGAAACTAGCCTGGCCACAAAATGAGGGATCAGTTTAATATATTGATTATAATGTTGATTTTATCCCCCATTTTATATCCACATTATAATTTCTTATAAACAATTGGCATATATATTCTTCTTAAAGGAACCTGTATATGTATGTATGTATGTATGTATGTATGTATGTATGTATGTATGTATGTATGTGTGTGTCTTTATATCTTTTCCTTTGCTTTTTCTCTTTGATTTTCTGTACATTGTTTTTTCCTCTTACTGTTCATGCCTCTCTGTAATGGTTAGCAAGCTTGATTCGCTAAAACCTATTACAACTGAGTACTGAGTTCGATCCTCACTGGTTACCCCATACTTTCGACCTTATGTCACATCTAAACTGCGCTTAGAAAATCCTTAGTGTACCTCAACTTGGTGTAATGATTAGCAAGCTTGTCTTGGTAGCAATGATTAGCAAGTTTGTCTTGGTAGAACCTATTACAGCTGAGTAGTGAGTTCGATCTATGCTTTCGGTCTTGTGCCACATCTAGGCGCCGCTTAGAAAATCAACTTACTGTTTCTCACTTCCCCTCTCTCACTCTATTCCCTCCTCGCTCCCTACTTTCACGTTTTCCACCCTCTGCTTTCTTCTCTCCCTCTTTCTCCCCTCCGATCCTCTCTTTTGATTTTCCCAATTTTTCTGTTTGACATTATTGTCTTGGTTTTTCATTCAAAATGCCTAATTTCAAGGCTGGAGATTGAGCAGATATTACACTCTCAACTGAGGAGGTAAAAAAAATTGTTGTACACACAAACAACATGACATATCACGACAATTAGTTAAAAGAATGGACTTGTTTAAAATAAAAAAGGATAAAAGGTACCAACCACAAAAAAAATAAATAAATAAATAAAAAAATAAAAAAAATAAAAAAATAAAACGACTGTAACAAAACGTTCTTCAGATGAATATAACTCACTTAAGGGATTTATGTCTAAGCGTTTAAATAAAAATTCTCTGATATCAATATCAATTCTACTGAATGCCTGATTTTTTTTTTTATGCTTTATTCAATAAAACCCAACCGCGTATTTACAATGACTGAATTATTTTATGACATGAATTTCAATTATCTTTTTTGTTTATGTATTTGCTAAACTTATGAAATTTGAGAATCTTTCTTTTTCATCAATTCAACAGAGGAGGTCACTCTTCTTAAAACGATGATAAAGTTGTTTAAAAATCGTCAGAAATATTTGCCAACGTCAATCGAAAATTTTTATTGTTGAAATAATATTTTTATTGTGTTCATTGGATATGCAGGGTTAGGGTTAGGGTTAAAGGCTCTTGACAAGCCGAGAACGAATTCCGGTCGATATCGTTATATTTGCACTTGTGCGCATGGGATTACCATGAGAAAAAAAAAATAAAACAACGACAAAACAAAACAAAAACAAACAAGGTACAGAGGATGTCGAAGAAAGATAATAGATGGATTGCAATCAAGCAGACAGAAGATGGCAATTGACGTTGCATTTAAACTTTTGGAGCTCTCAAGAAAGCGAGCAAACGGAAGTGAGTTCCACAAACAGGAAATGAGAGAAAAAGGACTGTTAAGGTAGAAGACAGTTACATTTAACTATTTCAATGGTAAAATGGTGAAGCCTTGATGCCTATCCTGTAGCACGCGTAAATACACGTGGTCGGGGCACCAGGGAAAAATGCTCTTCAGAGCAGTTGCCATGAAAATATTTGTGGAAAGACAGAGGGAAGCCACATCGTGTCGGCGAGAAAGTGACTGAAGGTGATATATACATATAAGATATATAAATATTATTATTATTATTATTATTATTATTATTATTTCAAATAAATGTATAAATAAGTTCTTATGGGAAGGTGACTTTTTTTAATGAGAAGTATATGAATATTAAATGTAAAATTATTTTAAGCAATGATATTTAATTATCTAATTCCTGTACTATCAGATCGTGAAAGTTGAATCAGCATTCAAAACGGGAGAGTTTCTTTTGGAAGATGGCGCGAATCGGACCCGTTTTTTTCATAGCTTTTATCGGAGGCAAAAGGTGGTTCTTGGAATCTGTCCTCTTGCAAAACAAAGGAGTTACTGTCATTGATTAAAAACTCTTTTTTGATTTTTTAATATTTATCTTCAGACCACTTTTAATATTCTTCCAGTGATAAAAAAAAAAAAAGAAACTAGGTTTCACTTATTTATTTGGTTACTTTTCGTGAAAGTGAATAATTTCGGTTCGGCGTTCATAACTGGAAGATAGCACTTTTGCAAATGACCCAAAATATTAATGACTTTTCAACTTCAGTAAGGATCACAAAATTAATGTAGCTGTTCATTGACCAAACGAATAATTATATTGTAAATGATGGCTTTTATTTTGGTCATTCTATCATGTGTTCGCTAACTCAGTGTATTTTAGTTCAATTAGTCGATTTTCTAGTATACCACAGTTGAGAGGGATGCTAGTATCTTCTTATTTCTAACACAGTATTTCGGCTGATACATTCTTCTACCTTTCTCAGATATGTATTCTAACGGTCGCCGGTTTTAGCAAACACAAATGCAATAATGAAAATTAATAATTTTATCCTTTGTTGTGTTATGAATTTCATACGGAATCAGTGTTTTACTTCCGTTATACAGTTTAGATATCAATAGTTCAATGGATCAATTTATTATCATGTTACTTGCTGCAAGCGCTTAATCTTTCGTTAGCTATAATTAACATTTTCAGAGTGAAAACTTATTTGCGTTGAAGCCTGTCGATCATAATTTTCTTTTACCGTTAGTAAACGTTTAACTGTTAAATTTTTTTTAAAATGAAATTCTTGCGATTTTCTTATTTAAAAGAATACGTAGCTACATATTTACAGTATCTTGAAAAAGTGTTTGTTTTTTAAATTATTGTAAGTTCTTAATAATTGACAGCTGTTTCACATCGCGTTTTCTATAAATGTGACTTTTCAGTTGAATAACTAATAAACATGAATGAGAGCGGAAAAACGAAACAACCATCAAAAGAAGCAGCACAAAGGACTTCATTCACTTCACATAAACCAAAACTTATAAAGTTTTTAAAACAAAAATATCTATAATAAAAATGTATTACATCATTTTCAAGAAGATTTTTTTTTTTTAATCGTATCACCCCAAGCAAGGCGGTAACGCCACTGATGTGCAGGGGGCTACGTAATAGTGAAAAGATTGGAAAAGAGAAAGCGGGAAACCACAGCCTAAACAGGGAACAAAGGATGAGCCTCTTAACCTGTTCAATAGACGTGGGTGGAGTGTGAACCGGGCGATAGATAGATCTATCTACTCCAATTGAAAAAAAAAAAACAAAGTGAGAAGATTTGAAAAGAGAAAGCCGGAAACCACATCCTAAACAGGGAACAAGAGATGAGCCTCTACACCTGTTCAATAGACGTGGGTGGAGTGTGAACCGGGCGATAGATAGATCTATCTACTCCAAAAGATGTTGCATATTGTTAATATTTCGTGTGATTTCCCATAGTTTGAATAATTGTTTCAATGCGAGCCTTGGAAAGAATTATTTACCCTATTCCCCGACTAGAGCGAGTTCTGAAACAAGGTTGGTTTTTAAAGTGGGGAATCTGAACGCTGACATTTAGGCTACTGGTCAAAAATTATCCAGACCCTGCTCACGCAGTAACTGGGTACAAAACTTGTCTTAGCATATCAGGACTAGTCACAGCATGTCTAAGCTTCTCTTAATTTGTCTCATACACCCCTCACAAAAGTGGCAAAAAAAAAAAAAAGAAAACACTTCACCATCTACACAAGGATGAGATGTCATTCTCTGCGACTGAGCTTCCACGACTCTTCAAGATTGCATGGATCTTTCTGACAAACTCTTCTCTTTTGTTCTGTCCAAATTTAGACGATAATATTCATGTCAGAGCTCTGATTTGGCAATTTTTCAATACGGTGGTATCTTCAGCAGCCAGACTCCATTGTGTTGAACGCGATCTGTGGTATGGAGCTCTGTTATACTGAAAACTAGCTCTCCTTCATTCAAGTCTGGCACCAAATAATTCTTCAGTAACTGGACTTAATTCGTGCTATTTAGACTTTTATCAATTTGAACCATCACTTTTTATGTATCCCCAAAGAATCAGACTCTTATCGTCAAACACCACCGTTTTCTTCTTGCAACATCAGTTGTTTCGCTTTCCTGTCGACATTCTGAAAAATTATCATTCATTAAAATGCAGTTGCATCCAATTAGTTTGCTTAGGAAAATTGTTATTGTGCCCTTTTTACAGTGAATGGACTCTTCCTCCGTCAATAAATAATAACCTGCGTGACTTCCGGGGACGCAGCTGTGAGACAGTCGTGACGCAGCGTAACTATATAGTTCGTACTTATACTTCTATCTGCTGATTACTAACACTCTTACTTGTATATATGCTCTATTATTCTAATACACTGTTTGAACCTACCTTCTTGTTTTCGTGTCTTATGTATTTTCCAAACAGGCCATAACAACTTGTTGACGAAGATTTGCCACAGCAAAAATATGCTATGAATACAATAAGAAACCTACAGAAAGGAAGAATGTTACATGAAGTTACAATATGACACAGTGTAAGAACAGCCAACATGTAGTGAAGGGATTCTGCATGACAAATTGCAGCGGTAAAAATAAATATATATAAAGTGGCTACCATAAATAAATATTAAGATATTAAAGCATGACTCGCTGAATGTGATCCTATTTCAAACATCTACAATCCATTGTCATAGCTCTGATTAACTTGCTTAATGGTGGTTTCAATACCGAAATGCACCTTTTCAGTTCACGTTCTCAAGGATGTGCTTAACAGTAGCTAATAGTAATTGTAAATTTAGATAAATGCTACATCAGAGGCTAATTTTAAGATAGCATAAAAAATCCTTAAAATTATTTAGCATACTTTATGTGTTAAACTGTGTTACCCTAAAAAGTGTATCAATCAGTTAAGCGAAATATTTAGTTACGATCATTACGAATTCGCTAGCTTCAATAATTAAGACCTAGTAAGATTTCTTCAAAGATGAAGTAGAGGATCGAAGTAACCAGTTATAATAAATATAAAGAATGTGGTTCTACGAAGGATGTCCAGGATACCATGGACGAGCACGTAAGTAACGACAAGGTGTTGGAGAGAATGCAAACGAGAAGAAAACTTATACTTAGGAACAGACAGCTAACGTTTCTGGGACACGTAATGAGGAAGGAGGGTTTGGAGAATTTAATACCCACAGAACGGTTAGAGGGAAGGAGAGACAGAGGAAAGTAGCGCGAGACATATTTGATGGGCTTGAGCAAATGGATGGTGGAGCGGGGTTTGTGAGAGATACAAAGAAAGAAAATATTAAGAGAGACAAGGGACAGAGGCATGTGGAAGTTCATGATCGCCTACGTCCTGAAGGGACAAGGCACAAGAAGAAGAAGAAAAAAGAAGCCTGTTGCTTAATCTATGGTATTGAAAGCGACGAGAAAAATGCTGAAAAATTCTCGGACCAATTCATATGAGAATATTGATTTGGATTTTGGGCGCTAACTTTTCAGCACCTTTTTTTCTTCCGTCATCGGATGACCATAAATTAGTATAGGAAATTTTAGCGTCGTTTTGCAGTGAAAAACATTAATTTGGAAATTCTTGTAAAAATCAAATAAGTATCGCATTTTGATGAAACTTTTAAGAATTATTCACAAATTAATTAAATTATTTTAGAAATGTTAGAAAATCTTGGTAAAAATATTAATTTTTACCTCTGTTACTCCCCGCTTACTTAATTTTATGAAATATTGGGAAATTTATTTTTGATTGGCTTAATGTTTGTATTAGTTATAAGCAGAAGTCATTGGAGAATTTAAATCATTTTTTTTAAACAGGAACCCCAGTTACAGAAAATATGTTCTAAATCGGAATATAAAAGTGTAATAAAACTAAGACATTATTTAATTAGAAAATCTTTTAATTGATTTTTTGAATAATATATAAAGACAGTATTGTCTTACGAAAAATAGATGAATAATGAATTTTTACAACAATCCTTTTAACTTTTTTCAATCTTAATTATACTAATCTATAAAGCTTTTAATCTTTTATTTGATTTACGGCAGAAAGAAAAAAATAGCAACCTACTGCAGAAAAATCTTCTAGTCAGTCATGTCTCTTTCGAGACATGATCGCTCAAGAGTGTATCACGTATGACGCTTAACTGACTGAATGTTTTCAGATATGACCTCCGAGGAAAAACTTTCCAAACTTAAGTTTGTCTAGATAGTTGTCAATACCTCATAAAAGCATCCTCTCTGTGATAAAAAAAATGTTTTTCTGTGATGTTTTAAATTAAAAGGAAGTAATATCTGTTTTAAATCAGATCAATTAAAATTTAAATCAGCTAATCTTCCTCGTATAAAGCTTAAGAAGAGTATGTCTTATTTTATTTACATTTTATTTTGAAAGATTGTTTTAATAAAGAGAATCACGATATTTGTAAATATGGCTAGATTAAGCCATTTTTAGGGATTAAAAAAACTTCAGCCAATTTAAATCCGTCAAAATATTTCGCTGTATTTCTTTGGGGGATACCTACAACGCAAGAAAGTGTCAAACAGGTGTTACTCGTTGTTGTGTGGTGACTAGCAAGTGTGAAATACTGAAAAGTTCAACTTCTTAATGAGTTTAACATATTCTTTGTCAGTTGCTTTCATTAAATATTTTGTACTCGTAAACACTTTTACAAATAATAACCTTAAAAAAAGTAATGATTAATGCGTACAAATTTGCATATTACAATCATCCGGCTTAACTCGTATCAAAACTCAAAAGTTATAAAGTTATGAATGCCTGAAAGCCAGCTCAATCTCTGTCAGACGAATCTGTACATAGCGTCTGTTGTAGAGTGACGCTTAACGAGCATATCTCGGAAATACAGTCAGAGTACTCATATCTACTTATTTATTAAAGTAACAGTAAATGTCTGGGTACTTAAAGTAATCGTAAGTTTCTGGGTACTTAAAGTAATAGTAAGCGTCTGGGTATTTAAAGTAATAGCGAATTTCTGGGTACTTAAAATAATAGTAAGTTTCTGGGTATTTAAAGTAATAGCAAATGTCTGAGTACTTAAAGTAATAGTAAACAAGCTAATCATGAAGACCATTATAATCCTCCTTACAATATCTCTATGTTCTCAAAGAGATAAAATACTTCAGTACGGCAGATATTCTATTGCTAGATGTGCTGAGAATTATGATCTTATGCCAAATTTGGTTTCGTGCAAATTACCAAACTTACACCTGCATGGTTGCAGAAATTGTGTTTCCTCTGTATAAAACATTCTTTATATTTATTATAACTGGAAACTCCACAGAAGTAACTTTATGCCAGACATTGATTTAAACTTAAAATTATGAACCCGAATCCTAGCCTAGAAAAATCTCGTTATAATATTCGAACAAATATATTCGTCTTTGTTAATTTAATTCAAGGACTGTTGTTTCTTGGCACAAACTCTCGTGAGAATACTTTCTCGGTCCCTTTAATCTTAACCACTTTTAGGATAGGTTAACCGATATCTTTCCTAAATATCCTCTTAAACTACTTACCGCCTCCTCTTACGTGCAGAAACCTCAATTATTAATCCACTACTTTAAGTGGCTCATGTGCCTTATATTGAGTAAAAAATTAATTTAAAAAGATCCTATATTGATGGATTTTCAACTTTTATTGTATATAAGCAGTCGAAGAGTGAAGCGACTTAAACGTTTTGAAAAAAAAATCAATAAAGATGTAGAAGAGTCAGTTAATTGTCATACGTGATACACGCTTGGGTGATCATGTCTCTTTCAATCCATGACAGAATAGGCAGAAGATTTTCCTGCATTAAGGAATGGCTCCTTTCTGTAGTAGACTGATTGCTAACTAAGGCTATAGAACCCATCTGTCATGCTATTTAACCCGTAGCTGGAGAGAGGATAGATTCATACGGTCCCAATGGTATTTGTGCATAAGTGAATGCAGCGAATTCAAGTGGAATTCGAACGCAGCTCTCCGATTTCTCGTTCCGAGCCGATATCCACTGCACCACGCTGCCCCTGATGGAGAAAAAAATGCATGTAAGATGTAGATACAAATCTGAATAATCTGTGCAATAATAATACGTTAAACCCTCGATATAGCCGTTAACGGTATAACAGGTTTCAGATTTAACGAAATTTTTAACAGGTTAGGTTCAGACGAAATTTTGAAAAATATTCGAACTTTTATTTTATAATAATCTATTTTAATTCCTAAAATAATTCTTAGAATAAATTTTAAATAAGATTTTGGGTCACCACCAAAAGAGTTTTCGAACCACTAAATTACACTATCAAAAGGTTGTGTCAATATAACATATTTTTCATTAGAATTTTATCATTATATATCGTACGGTAGTGTAGATTGTAAAAAGATGACACCAAAGTTAAAATCGAATTCGTTTATTAACAAATTCTCCACTTTTAGTCCATTAAATCGATGATGTTCTGTACTTTATCAAAACTTTTCAGAAACTATTAAAAAGGCTGAAAAAATCATTGACCGAAATAATGATAAAGCAGTAAATAAATTCCTATTAGTCAAGAAGAAGCTTGAAGCTGCCGTTTAATTTTTAAATATTCGTCAGCTTCACAAGTTGAAGCGAAATCTTTCAAGGTTGTAGAAGACAGTCTGAAATTCAGAAATCATGCATCAAGGCTGGCAGTTTATTTCTAGTCCTACTCTACTTTGAGGGCCATTGAAGTTGATTTCCTCTTCACATATGATTTAATTTTAATTAGATAAACAATATTTTCGATTTTTCAAAAACTGACGAAGTTCAGTCTAAAGGTAATTTAAAAAAGGGGTAAAAATGATAGCAAAGTCAGTCAGTTAAGTGCCATACGTGATACACGCTTGGGCGATCATGTCTCGAAAGAGACATGACTGAGTGGGCAGAAGATTATCCCGCAGTAGGTTGCCATTGCTTTCTGCGGTAGACTGGTTGCCGACCAAGGCTATAGAACGCAATCTATCCTGTTATTTAACCCATAACTGGAAGGAAGAAACGGATTAATACCTTTCCCAAGGGTATATGCGCGTAAGTGAATGCCATGAATTCGGCTGGAATTCGAACTCGGCTCCCCGATTTCTCGTTCCGAGCCGATATCCAATGCACCATAACGCACATCCGCGAAAGTACAACCCCAAAATAAGGTATCAGTTAAGTCACTTTCAACAGTTAAAAGGTATCTGACAAAAAGCTACAAAAGAGTTTCGAAAAGGAAAGAATTCACAATCTCAACCGCTTGCATTATTACAAGCACATTAACCTTTGTACTCGGGCGTATGTTTTACTTGTAAAATTTTTACGATAGATTTTTCATAGGTGGATAAAGAAATCGAAATGAATGGTTTCAATTGTTGCTAAATTTAGGATCTTGAAAGATCCTTACCCTTTGTTGATGGTAAAGTCATGTATGTGTAAAAGCAGTTGAGCAATTTGTTCAACTTTGACCCAGTTCTTTAATTTGTTTATTCAACAGACAAACATGTAAACGGCGACCTCTCGGATTACACCAACCTTGACATGAACATTGGTAATGGAAGTAATGGGGTGGGAAGATTAACAAAGGTCGGTTTTTGAATGATTGACCAGTTGATTGGATGACCAAAAACATTTCGAGCGTTCAAATTGAAAGTTCTCTATGTGCGTCTCATTGGCCAGCCAATCAGAATCCAGCAAAATTCTGGGGGAAATTACCAAGAGCTGTGGAATAAACCACAGCAAAATGGAACTTTTTTTCTTTTCGAACCACCTCAAAATTTTCCATATAAAAACAACTGCTAATGTTTCAATTAATCAGTTATCAACGAGAAAGATTACGACTTGGATTCGATTAATTCATTCGATTCAATTTCATCACTCCCTTCAACAAAATGGATTTCAATGTTATCATCGAATACGAACCACTGTTTGACAGGTATGTATATATGAATATATTTATATCTCTCTCTGTCTGTATGTTTACCTCTCCTCTTCAGACCGGTACTTTTTTTTCCATAGACGTCGTTAACAATTTTATTTGCAAAATATTTTCATGTTTTTTTTAAATTTTCAACTACACTGAAGTGTGTTTTCTTCCAATTTAGTATTATTTTATTTTATTTTTTTTTATTTTATTTCTTTTTATTATAATCTTTAACTTTTAATTTTAAAAAATGCATATTTATCGAACGGCACTAAGTATTCGATCAGCCAATTTTCTACAAGTTTTTCTGGATTGTAAATTTTGGAATAATTCTCATGTGTCGCTAATCCGTTGATGGTAATCTCGATTAAGAGTCCTACACTGATGTCGTTGTATCACACTATAAGCTATACTTTAAGTAGTTTTTTACGAACAACTTTTTACAGTCTATTACGACTGTAGGGAGTTCGATTCTTCTTGGCTGCTCCCAAAATGTGGCCTTGTTCCAGACTAAGCTTAGTACTTCATTATAACATCAAGGAAATGCGCCAACTACAAATTATTCATAGCCATTTCGATCCTTACTTCCTCACTAAGTGGAAATTTTTTTGCCAGAAGTAAGCTTAGTAAATAACTACTAAGCTGAACACCTGCAAATCTGTTTACTTAAAAAAATCTAAATCATTTTCTTGGGTAGTTACGACATTTTGAATAGAAAACAATAGTTTTAAAAGCAAAACCAAACCAAGTCGATATTCATGTCGCAAGATGGCACGAAGTGGTGACGTTTGTCTTCATTTTTCCAACAATTCATGGATACCTATTTCCATGGAACAATAAGTTACGGCTCTCTTACTTAGTAAATACAATGTGAATGACAAAACTTCAAAATGGATTATCTTAGAGATACAAAATATTTTTACTCCTGCAGATTCTCTGTGGATCATAAGACTGAAAATGCACCAAGTGAGTTTGCTATGGTTTTAATAGCGAGTAATTCTTTTTATATTTTAATGGGCCATGTTGCTAGCCCATGGACGAACAAAGAGCTAAAGAAATTTATCTGACTAGTTACATTACTCACAGCTAAAAAGAGAAACGGTTTCATGCCTTTCCTAACGACGTTAGTGCGAAGTGAAAGCAAACTGTCACCGCTCGAATTTGATTAAGGTAATCAGAATGGATTGTTTGTAAAAATATTCCAGATATATGAACAATGCAGGCGACATTGAATAACAATGAACAAAAGCTTTAGTATCCAAACGAAGTGCGTAACTTAAATATATTGGTACATATTTGTAATGAGTTGACTGATATATACGAATATAAAGTTTATCATTTAGTTCATCAGTGTTATCTTCAGTATTCCGACTCTAGGGTTTCGTAGATATACCCTCCAGCAATCACTCTGGTCACTCGTGAGAGGTTACCAGCAATTGACTGCTTAAAATTCTTATTTTTTCTTTTATATAGGAACAGTTAGTTGGTGCAAGGTTGGGTTTTTTTTTCATATCATAGCGCGTGTACATAATCATACGTGTGTGTGTGTGTGTGTGTGTGTGTGTGTGTGTGTGTGTGTGTGTGTGTGTGTGTATATAATGTTACGGAAAATCCTGAAGATTAACGAAATGGTTTTAACAACCGACATATTGAAATTATTTGTTTGAACATTATTTTTAATCGATACTCGTATTTATATATTTATTTCTACGGACCTGATTATTTGCGATAAATTTTGTGTGTATATATATATATATATATATATATATATATATATATATTATACTATATATACATATATATTATACTATATATACATATATATTATAATATATATGCATATATATATACTATATATGCACATATCATATATTATACTATATATACATATATGTACATATATATAATATATAGGCTACTGTCAGGCAATTTTTCTAGTTATTGTGCTAAACATTTAACCGGAACTAAATCGTTGAGCGGAAAAATAAGAGTATTAAAACGTTAAAAAAAAAAATCTATCTAAAAATATTTTCTGTTCGTAATTTGAACGTAAAGTATTTTATTTTTACTCTTATATTTTAGTCAATTTTTTTAAGCATATACGAAGCTGTCGAATTTTTAGGAATTGCTGCAATCAATTTGAAGTTAAATCGGTTGGTTTTATTTTCCAGATTACACAGCTTATATTTTAACAAACTCATTTACACATCTCTTAATGTTTTGAAAATATTTTTAAGAAATTGTTGTTTAATTGAACACTTTTCATTGTACTTTTTTCGAACAATGACTGATAGGTCAATAACAAGGTTCATCATAAGCAGACGAAGTCAAATGTTTGTCATATGATAATTTCCTGTCAACTCAGGTGTTGATAAGTCTGCAGGAAAAAACTCGCATTATTTTAAACGATTAGCCATGGACTAGAATGAGCAAATCAAACGCATTTGTCCAAAGTAATGACCGGAATGGCTATTTCACTTTTATTAAACTAAAATAAATCAAGGGAATGCTTGATGATTACAGATAAGCTTGAATCATAAATTGTCGCATGCTTTTTAAAATTTAGCAGTAAGAAATATCTTAATAATTGGTTTCGAGATTCAACCAAAAGTCGTAATGTGTCGTCGTGTTTCGACCGATATATTTTTTAGAATAAATCTTGGAATGATGATTCGATTACTTAAATTGTATCGATCGAAATGCATCGACCTACTCACTGTATTAACATTTAATTTTATTGATTAAAATAGACAGCTAGCATACAAAGTCGGTACCTCCAATCATTTTCGATACCTAACTTTTAAATTGAATTTTTAAAATTAAAATACGATTTCTTGAAACTTTTATTTTAGTTTTAAAGCTAAATGATGACATTTACTATTTCCACTAAGCAAAGTACTCTGGTGTATTTCAAACAGAAATTATATTGATTGAAATCTAACATTTTTTTGAATTTTTTTAATTTTTCGACTATTTATGAGCGATCGACACATTTGTAAACAAAAGTTAATTATGGGTTTAAAAATCTGGCAAAAATAAAATGTACATTTGTGACAAGTTACTTTTGGAAAATTAACAAATTTAAAGTAAAATTAATCTGATTTAGACAAGTATTACTTATTTATAGCATGAAATATAGGATAAAATTATTTCTTAAACACAGTGTGCTGATCTTTCTGACCTTTCTCCGTATATTTGATATATGATTACAGCCAGACAGATGCGAGATAAGATAAGTGTATGGCGACAGGAACTGACAAAATTGTCCAAATTTCTTCTGTAAGGGGAAAAAATCGTGACCTTTTTTAATGTACACATAGAAATTGCCATACAAAAAAGCTCCAAATATACAAAAATAAAATTTAAAATTATTTTTAAAACACGAAGGCATGACGATTTGTATTAAACTTATCAATTTTCGATTAGTAAATATAGTCTTCACTTAATAACTTAATAGCCTAACGCCAACAAACATTTGAACTATTTTAAAAATACTTTTGAAACTCTATAAAAGATTATAATTAAAAAAGTTAAAACAATTCTTTCATTTTAATCGAATTTGTTTTTCTTCAGACTAGAATGTCTTTAATATATATTATTTATTAAAGCAATTAAAAGTTTATAAAATTAAAAAATATCATAGTTTTATTGTATTTCTTCTTTTATTATTGGGAGCAGATTTTTGGAAATAAAATCAGAAAGTTTGAAAAAAAAACATATGATTTACATTTTCTAATGAGTCTTTCGTTTATCTAATAAAACCAATTTTCCCAATGAAATTTAATTTTTTAAAGTTTCATGAATTCACGTGGAGGGGGGATAATAGATGTAAAAAATACTTTTAATAAGATTTTTTAAAATAATAATTTAAAAAATAATTTAATTTATTCGTGAATAAGTCCTGAAAGTTTCATTAAAATCCGACAAGTATTTGATTTTTGCAAGAATTTCCAAATTAATGTTTTTCATCGGAAAAAAAAAACAGAGTTTATATAACATTATAGGTACCTCCACTAAATCGTTGAAAAAACAGCGTCGTATAAAGAAAAATGCTCCAAATTTTAACGAACTTTTTCAATCAAAATGTTTATGTTATTATTAAGAGGAACAATCAAAGTATTTTTTAATTATTTAAAAAAAATTGAATCCTTTCTAACACGTTCGAAATTTGGTAAAACATCTTGTTTTGATGTTCGTTAGCGGGTAACTAAATCGTTACGTGAGTTTACAATGGATAATAAAGATTTTTATTAGAAATATGTCAAAGAGTAAAGCAAAAAATATGGTTTTATATATATATATATATATATATATATATATATATATATATATATAATCGCCGACTGACGCCGATTCGGTCGGGTTTCAATCCTGGGTTAGGAAGCGAACGGAGTCTAAGCCGTACTGATGAGCTGTAATACAGCGAAACAGATATGTCTGTGGATGACTATATATATATATATATATATATATATATATATATCAGAAGGAATAAAATAATATAAAAAATTGTCTTCCATATTTAATGCAAATATCAAAACAGGCTTTTACATTTTTCGTAACCATCATCATCAGTAAATAGGTGGATATAAATAAAATAAAAGTAAAAAGTGCAGGAGGATATTCTACATTTGATAAATAAGTTTTGGGACACAGTACATATACGGTAAAAGAAACATATAGAAAATGATTTCATAAACCATATAGACATGTTTCTATATATATATATATATATATATATATATATATATATATATATATAATGACAATTGGGGAACTATGAAAGTGGTGGGGGGGCACTTAGTGGCTGAGATTTTTCTGAGGAGAAGGGGAGAAAACTCAAGCAGTGTCTTCATTTTCATCCTACACCACTATCGTATCTACAACTTAGGAATGAGGTTGAGTATAATATGTTACTTAACAAAATTAAACGGATTAACGTTTCATTAATAGTAGTGGAGTTCTAATCTATTCTTGCTCTCTTTTCCACGCTCAAGCTGTTGGAACACAAGAGAGATTCATTTTTTTTTTATCGTATCACCCCGAGCAAGGCGGTAATGCCACTGATGTGCAGGGGGTTAGAAGTAGAAGAGAGTGAAGAAGAAGACGATCCAGTTAGAAAGGAGCAAGAGAAGGATATGAATACAGGTGTGATGACAGTTGCAAAGGTGGTGAGAAAGGAAAGGATATCCGGGGGTGGTTAAGTGAACTAGAGTCAAGTGGTTAATAGATGAGTTCAAAACCAAATCAAAGGGTTAATACTAACGTCAATACTAGCAGAACAGTTGACCACCTCGGCGTGATGTAATAGTTAGCAATCTTGTCTCGCTAGAAACTGTTAGTAGTGAGTTCGAGCCTCACTGGTTACCCCATACTTTCGGCCTTGTGCCACATCTAAGTTGCACTTAGAAAATCAATACCAACAGAACAGTGTGATTTGTCTGCTCTGATTTTTAAAAAAATGAAAAAGAAAACTCAGAAGGAAAAGTCCTGAAGATCAAATCTTATCAAAATCAAAGACTGATCAGTTTCATAAATTTTTTAAGCTTATAAAAGTGGCGGGGCAACTGAGGGGTCAGCTAAAACTCGGGGGTGTAGAAATCCAATAACTTGCCTTCTAACATGGCTGCCTTTAAATTTATCCCATTACAGTAATCTACCTCATTCTTAGGAGAGTATCTAATTCAGCAGGTGGGTTAGTCCACTATACTATAATGAACTTGCCCAACACATTTGCATGAGTGGATTCTATTCACTCACACACACACATATATATATATATAATAATGATATATATATATATATATATATATATATATATATATATATATAGGTTCCCTTTCATTTGGAGTGACTACACCAATCTACTTGTGTGCCAAATTGCTTGCTATTAAGCAATATCCAACAGGGGGTGGGGCGGCTTGGTCTCTACTGGCCCCCCGTAGAATCGCCTATATATATATATATATATATAGTGGCGTGTGAGTACACAAAATAGGTACGGAGTATATAGGTAGATATAGCCCATATACTTTCAGTATTTCCTAAAAGAAATGAAATTATATATTTGTGTGTCTATGTATTTCTATATGCGTGTGCATATATATAAATGACAGATTCCAGAAAAGAACAAAATAAAACAAAAAATATATGGATGAACTAAAAAATAGATCACGTGGTAAAAAAAATTTTCTTTCAAATTCAAAAAATTTCGAGATTGTGTTCATCTGAAAACAAATAAATACGAAACTTAAAAGCATTTTGGTCAGTCAACTCAAAAATATCAACTCATCTACACAGATCTACACCAAGCCACTAATTTTATCAAAAAAAAGATAAACGAAGAGGCTAACAACAACAACAATAATAATAATAATGATCATAATAATGATAAACTCAAGCAACTTACCGAATGACATGTCAAATTCGCTCCGTCAATAAGCTTATTTGCTTTCTCTTTTGCTTTAATCTGTAATCACATTTACTATTAGATATGCGTTTTGGTGTAATGGATATCGGCTTGGTAAGCGAATTTCTTGCATTCACTTGTGCGTAAATACCCTTAGGAAAGGTATTAATCCGTCTCTTCCCTCCAGTTATGGGTTAAATAACAGGACAGATTGGGTTCTATAGCCTTGGCTAGCAACCAGTCTACCGCAGAAAGCAATGGCAACCTACTGCGGGATAATCTTCTGCCCAAGCAGTCATGTCTCCTTCGAGACATGATTGCCCAAGCATGTATCAAGTATGGCACTTAACTGACTGATTGGAAATCGGAGGAGCCTAGGTTAAATTTGTTGCATTCACTAATGCGCAAATATCCTTGGGAAAGGTATTAATCCATCTCTTCTCTCTCCAGCTATACGTTGAATAGCAAGACAGATTGTGTTCTGTAGCCTTGGTTGGCAACCAGTCTACTGCATAAAGAAATGGCAATCTACTGCCGGAAAATCTTCTTTCCAGTCAGACATGGATCGAAAAAGACATGATCGTCCAGACGTGTATCACGGATGGCAATACTAAATGAAAGAAAATTCTTTATATCAGGCAACTGACCATTTATAGGAATTTTTCAAGTAAGTGTTTTTTGTTTTTTTCTACAGTGAAAAATTACATCCACCGACAATTAACTCACATATCTTCAAATACAAAAAAACCCATGTTGTGATTAAGTTTTTTCAGTAATGCCTTCTTTCGCTTTATAAAATGTCTTTTGCCTCCCGCTGTGAAAATATATTTTTCTAAATTACAACATCATAAGTTTAGTGGGTAAAAATTTGAAAATAAAATGTGAAAAGGGATTTTGATAAAGTTCTTTTATTTTGATAAGTGATGTGTATAAAATAGTCAAGTCGGGATTTCTTGCATTTAATCTAAGTTTGATGTGGTGTAACGTTTGGTGGTATTTTCATGTTGGAATTAGCTTATCATTCGCCCACAGTGAAGAGTGCGGAAGAGATTTTGATTAGTAAATTCATGAAACTGTATTCGCTGCTGCTTGAGGGACCCCCACTAATCAATGAGTTTGAGGTCCTCACCTCCTCAGCGGACAAGGCTGAATGCTTTGCTGGTAGATTCTCGACCAATTCGAGTCTGGATTCGTCTGGTGTTTATACACCCGACTTCCCACCTAGAACTGAGGCTCAATTGAATGACGTCCACATCACGCCCTCGCTGATTTCTAACATAATCTCAAAACTTGACCCTCACAAAGCGAGTGGTGGGGACGGAATCCCAATCATAGTCTTGAAGAAATGTGCCCCTGAACTCTCCTCTATCCTTTCTAAGCTCTACAACTTCTGCCTATCTTCTTCCTGCTTTCCTGCCTGTTGGAAGTCTTCTTCTGTGGTTCCTATATTTAAGAACACTGGAGAACCCTCGGATCCTGCAAATTACCGCCCTATCAGGCTTCTTCCGATCTTTGGCAAACTGTTCGAAGCCATTATCAACGCCGAGGTCGTTCAGCATCTCACAGCTCACAGGCTCCTCTCGGACAAACAGTATGGTTTCCGCTTCACCAGGTCTACTGCTGATATGCTAACGACCATCACCGAGTATATATACCAGGCTCTTGATAAGAATGGTGAAGCCCGAACCGTTGCCTTGGATATCTCTAAAGCGTTCGACAGAGTCTGGCGTACCGGCCTTCTACGGAAACTGCGAAGCTACGGCATAACTGAACTTTTGTTGGACCTAATCCAGTCATTCCTCTCTAACCGCACATTGAAGGTGGTATTAAACGGACATGCCTCCCAGAACTACTCGGCAAACGCGGGTGTCCCTCAAGGCTCTATCCTAGGTCCTACGCTCTTCCTAATCTACATCAATGATCTCCCCGATGCCATAACATCCCAAGTAGGCATGTACGCCGATGACACCACAAGTTTACTCTCGCCTCGATCAAAAATCTGGTGTTGGCGACAAGGCGAACCTCGCTGCCGAGCTTGAAAAGGACCTCCAATACGTGGTGGATTGGGGTAAGAAATGGCTCGTAAAATTCAATTCTTCCAAAACGAAGCTGCTATCAATTAACCACCACAGACAACCGCACCTCCCTCCCATTAGCATGGAACAGGCTTGCCTCACAGAGAGTAAAACACTACGCCTGCTTGGCCTGACACTCAGCGGACCTCAAGTGGAATGACTACGTCGAATCCATTGCTAAATCAGCTGCTATGAAAGTCGGTTCTCTGTGCAGGGCCCGGAAGTTCTTTCCGTCTGAATCTATCCTGCACATATATAAATCTACCGTCCGCCCGTGTATTGAATACTGCTGCCACATCTGGTCGGGTGCCCCTGCTATTCTCCTCGGGCTTCTTCACAAAATACAGCGGAGAATCTGTAATGCGATCGATACCGACTTGGCTGACCGCCTGCAGTCACTCTCTCACCAGCGAGATGTGGCTTCCCTGTGCCTCTTCTATAAATACTTCCACGGCTTCTGCTCTGATGAACTTAAATCACTGGTGCCCCCTAGTTGTGAATTTGCACGAGATACTAGATTAGCAACTACGTCCCACCCTCTTACAGTGAAACCGATGAAATGTAACCGCAATTTCTACTCCAGCTTTTTTTCTCGCACTTCCCGCCTGTGGAATTCTCTTCCGCATGCTTGCTTCCCCGACGGCTACAACCTCCAGGATTTTAAATGTAAGGCCAATAGACACCCACTAACACACTAACTCGCACCCATTCTCTCCAACACTCTTCCTATGTATTTTCTTACTCGTCTATCACCCTCCTGCTGACATTTCCTATACCCAATCCCTCTATATAACCCCCTGCGCTATAGTGGCAGTGGAATGCCTTGTTTGGAGTGATATGATTTTTAAAAAAATAAAATAAAATAAAAAATAATTGATCATTAGCAATTGTAAAGTCGGGCTTTTATCATAGTTCATGAAACTTCAAATAGGATCTTGAACCTATTTTTATTCTTTAAGGCTTCTTGTGAGTTGGGTGCAGTGGATATCGACTGAATTCATTGCAATACTTACGCGCAAATACACTTTTTTATAATCATATCGCCCCAAGCAAGGCAGTCTACTACCACTGGTGCACAGGGGGTTACATAGGAAGAAAGTTATGAGAAAGAGTGACAGGTTATAGAGGGTGTCATGAAGTGGGTAAGAGAAGGGTTAAGATACTGAAAGTGGACTGGACGGAGAAAGGAGCATGAGAGAGAGGATGCAAGTTAGTGAGATAGGTGATGACTATTGACTTTACACTCCTGGAGATTGTAGCTGCCGGGGAAGCAAGTAAGTGAAAAGGAACTCCACAGGCGAGATGTACGAGAAAAGAAGCTGATGGAGTAGAATTTGTGTTTATATTTTATTGGTTTCACAGTAAAAGGGTGGGCCCTAGTTGCTAATCTTCTGGCTCGAGCAAATTCATGCATAGGAGGAACCAGAAAGTTAAGTTCATCGAAGCAGAAGCCGGGAAAGTACTTGTAGAAGAGACACAGGGAAGCCACATTGCGCCGGTGAGAAAGTGACTGTATCTGAGCTGCCAGGTCGGGATATATCACATTACAGATTCTCCGTTGGATTTTGTCAAGAACCCCTAGGTGTATAGTAGGGGCACCAGACCAGATATGGCAACAGTATTCAATGCACAGGCGGATGGTAGATTTATATATGTGCAGGATTGTTTGGGACGGGAAAAACTTCCTGGCCCTACACAGAGAACCGACCTTCTTAGCAGCGGATTTAGCTATGGATTCGATATAGTCGTTCCACTTGAGGTCAGGTGTGAGTTAAACCGAGGAGGCGCAGTGTTTTACTCTCAGAGAAACTAGCTTGATCCATGCTAATTGGAGGGGGGGGTAAAGGTATTGGGAAATTTATTAATCCGTCTCAAGCACTCCAGTTATGGGTTAAATAACAGGACAGATTGGGTTCTATAGCCTTGGCTAGCAACCCGTCTACTGTAGAAAGTAATGGCAACCTACCTCGGGAAATTTTTCTGTCCCGTTAGTCATCTCTTTTTCGAGACACGATTGCACAACCGTTTATCACGCGTGGCACTTAACTGACTGACTGTTTTTTGCTAAAAATTAGTAACAAGTTAAGTTTGAATTTGATTTCTCTGGAACCGCTATTAGCCTGATTTTTATTCTTTTTTTATCTTTTTATTTAGAATATTTTCATACATCAGAATGAAAATTTCCATTTGAGATTTAATAGAGATTTATCTTTGTTGACAACTGAGAAACGCTTAGTGCCTGAAAGAATGTCCTTATTTATGTCTAACTGATTAGTTTTGCTACAAGTTCTATATGTGACATAATATGGAAGGTTTTATGACTAGTATCGGTGGGATGAATGATTTTCAGAAAGCAGTTGCAGATGATCTCATAGATGTAATATTTAATTTGTCTATATTTCTGAGATGAGGTAGTATTTTACAGTATTTACATTATTCGGGCTATTGTCCTCATCTTTGTTGCCATTTGTACGACGTTTCGGTCGTTATATGCTCCGGCTTTCTTCAGGTGCTAGAAATTTCGAACCGAACCCTTTTTTACAATCACTGGGGTATAATAATGCCATGTTTTAATCTGACATTTAAAATAGAACAGGAAAATATGCGGAGAAGAGTTTGCTGTCAAATGTCGTCTATTTTCGCTGATTATCTAAGAGTTTGAGAAGCCAGTGGAAACAGGTTTATCATCATCTATTAGATTTCATACTGCTCCGACGACATTGCGAGAGTTATTTTATAACAGATACTAGTCAGTGACATTCAAGTCATGGTAAACAAGTGCGGCTAGGGAGACAAAATAAACATTGTTTAAAATAAATGAACTTTAAACTTTATTTTTATCCCAAACGTACTTACTAAAAATAACGTTTATTAAAAGTAATAAAAGTTTAAAGTAATCAAAATATGTCGGATTAAAAAAATGAAATCAATTAATTCTTAAGAAATTGCTTTGTTTACGTTCGCGGATGTGCGTTGTGGTCCAGTGGATATCGACTCGGAACGACAAATCGGGGTGCCGACTTCGAATTCCTGTCAGAAAACTGTCAGAAGTAGATACTATCATGTTGAATTATAATTGAAGAGAGTGAGTTGTCTTCGTTTAATAGAGGAAAATTTGGCCTAGTTGTGTGTTTGTTTCACATAAACATGTTCAAAATTATCTATAAGTTTTTGCCTGATGTGCCGGAGCTCTTTGCGGGTATCCAGCGTCCTCTTTTCTCAGTTCACTGCTATGGTTAATTGTTCTGCTTAACTTCATCTCTCACTGATTACCTCCCCACAAACTAAAATCGTAATGAATGGTGACTGACACTCCCAAGTTATAAACCCTCTGGCCAACTACTTTTTAAAAATGTCTTCGGTTTCAAATCCTGTCATTTAATTTGGTTGGAAATAATGTTTAGAAAGAATTCTCTTTTCATGTCTCTCCTTTAAGAATATACCTTTTTATTATTACCATGAACTAGATATAATGACTCAGGCTCAGAAGCGGGTATTATTTTCTTTCACATGAATTTTTATACTATATAGAACTCATACATTCGATTTGGTGCAGTGTATATCAGTTCGGAACAAGAAATCGGAGAGCCGAGTTCGAATTCTAGTTAAAATCGTTGCATTCACTTACGCACAAATACAGTTGAGAAAGGTATTATTCCGTCTCTTCCCTCCAACTATGGGTTAAATAATATGACAGATTGGATTCTATAGCCTTGCTTGGCAACTATTTTACCACAGAAAGTAATGGCCACCTACTGCGGAAAAACCTTCTGCCCAGTAAGTCATGTCTCTTTCGAAACATGATTGCCCAAGCGTGTATCACGCATGGCACTTAATTGACACATTAACAAGCGATAATGTTTACAACAGGAAATTGGTTTATCTTTATTTAAAAGATAAAACAATAATGAAAAGTTATTATTCTCAGTTTGAAGATTTCGTTTTTTTAATACATGATGACAAAACCAAGATTAAATGGTATGTAATTCAAAATAATATGAATCGGGCAACATCAATTGGCTACCAACAGTGCATGATATACTTTGGGATTCATTTATAGAATTAATAATTTCAGATTTATCTGACACAAGGTCACATTATTAGAATCCCCAGTGATAACTGAATTCACCATATTAACGATAGTCTGTGATCTTGCTTCACGACACCTTAACTGGTCATGATCAAGGGTACCAAGCCCGAACGGAATCATCCTTCCTTACGCCAATTGAATCAAGGAAGTTGTTAAAGAAAGCGGAAAGAAATCACTACATAAAAGTTACGAGAAAACTGAAGACATGATAATCAGTAAAAAGAGAAGCCCAAGTTGGCAATTACAAGTTGGGGATGCTAGAATCAAACAGGTGCAGAAATTTAAATACCCGAAGGCGTATTGGTATGGATAAGGATGTATTCCAGAAGCTGAGTAGAGTTTTGAGAGACAGGAAAATTTCGCTGGAAACAAAGAAGAGTGCACTGAATTGCTATATTATGTCTGTCCTTCAATATGGCAACGAATGCTGGACAATCTCATCAAAGCTGAAGAAAGGGCTGGACGCAACTGAAATGTGGTTCTACAGAAGGATGCTGAGGATACCATGGACAGAATATATGAGCAACTATGAGGCTTTGGAGAGAATGGAAACGAAAAGAAAACTTATACTTAATATCAGGAAAATACAGCTGACGTTTCTGGAACATGTAGTGAGGAAAGAGGGCTTGGAGAATCTGACGCTCACGGGAATTAGAGGGAAGGAGAGACAAGGGAAAGCAACGCGTGACATACTTGGTGGACTTGAGTGGAATAACAGAAGAAGGGGTATTAAAAGCGAGAAGTGATAAGATGTGGAAGGCTATGATCGCCTACGTTCTGAACAAACCCATAGAAGAACACAAAATGTACGGTGGTTGGGCAAAAAGTGTTTTCTGTTCTAATTTGATTTTAAGATATTAGTCAAATTTCCTATTTTTAAGCTTTAAAAATGTCTCGAAGCCCAGGGAAAATGTGTAAAATTACTTTTTCTATTGCCCGTAATTATCTTGAAAAATAAATAGTAAAGAGCTATCATAAAATTTCTGTTTTTACTGATGGTTAGTAAATGTATATGCAAAGAGGTTAACACGATAAGAAGGGGAATCAGTAAAGTTAATAACAATCTTTAGAGAAATGATCTTAGTGAGCGATTCCGCAGAAGCAGGTTAGCTACTGAGAATAAAGTTAAGGCCAAACAGGCTGTTACTCTCATTACAGTTGGCAGAAGAATCACTATTTCAAAAGGTTATGAGAGTCTGCAGTTTAACTATGATGATGTCTGCAGTTGACTGCTGTCTTTTGCCCACAGAAAGGTCCGTGCAAAACCAGTCTACCGCAGAAAGAAATGGCAATGTACTGCGGGGAAATCTTCTTAGTCAGAGATCTAAAGAGACATGATCGCCTAAGTATGGTGCTTAACTGACTAGTGTACTTTTGCAACATGACAATGCAAGACCTTACAACAGTTTAAAGATCAGACAATTACAACGCACGTCTGGACAACCTTGCCTCATTCACTCGACAGTCCTGATTTGGCAGGGTTCGAACGTCATCTGTTTGGGCTTATTAAGGAGACTATGAAAGAGCAGAAATTATGAGGTGAAAGCGAAAATTCGCACATGGCTAAGAAACCATCAAAGAAGCGTCTTCGAGGCACAGGTATACATTTCCTCATTCAAAGATGGAATACCACAACTGAGAATGAAGGTCACTATGTCAAGGACGTAATTTAGAATATTAAAACCTTTTTGTTCATTTTAATATGCTTTTGTTATTATTTTGTAGCTAAAGAAGATCAGTCATTACTTTTTATCATTTTGAATCAAACTGTTAAAATATTATAAAAAACATTAATTTCCTGGCTGCCAGGAATTAGTTTTTAAGTGTCGTCTTCGGTTGAGGTATAGCAAAATAATTGTATCTTAGTGATTGGGATCTATTTCTTAACCAGCATTAAAATTGATCGTATCAGAAGTGTGAAATTAATGGCAAAGTTTCAGAAAAACGAACAATTTCTACAACACAATAAAGTGACGGCATGGATTCGTTTGGTACATCGGGTGGGTATATCGGCGGATATATGAATCTTATTTCCCGCACACTAAATGATTTTGCCAGATTTTATGGGAGTGCATTAAATACTGGTTCTTTACTTGTTAAAAGAAATACTTCGTCTGATTAATCTTCATTATTTTTCTCTTTGTTTATTTGTTATGAAATATGAGAGCGTTGCTTGTCGTTTGAATGCGATAAATTTGACCCTTCACCCCGAAATAATAATAATAATAATAATGTCCTGTTTGGTCTACAATATGTGCACTTAAGGTTGTAAAGGAACGAAAGAACTGAATAATCTGAAGCCAATCATTAATTCCTACAAATATCGCGAGATCTCTGGTTAATGCCTTAACAAAATTTTACCCTTGTGATAATAATTGCACCACATATCCGTCTGGCGTCAGTTTGAATTAACGCCTTCTTTTATTCCTTGAGTTGTAACTGCTTTGTTTAAAGTCCATATTTCTTGATTTTCTGTCATTTTGCAATAGATTGCTGTGAAATTTTCACTTTCCAAAATTATAGTTTAGATATATGGGAAAAGAAGCCGTCAGTGTAAACTGACGCCAGAAAGATATTGGATAAATTTCCTATCAGTGGTTAAAAAGTGAGCCAGAAATCTGAAAAAAATATCCATTTACCCACAGCTAAATTTTAACAACTTTTACTTTTAGTCTCAATGTTCTGATTTTTCTATCAAACGTACCATGATGCGTTTTTTGCACCCAAAAGCAACAGACACTATCTTTCATATTGATGTATTCATTATTAATCATTGATTAAAACCTTGAATGCACTTCAATATTCATCACTTACAAATATTTTACGTTTTTCTTCTTGAATAATGGAAAAGTACAAATATTTTTTTTAATACAAATTACTTTCTTTTTAAATGGCAAATTTTGTTTATAAGAAAAATGATGTCTTTGTTAGGCGTAAAAACTTTTATTTATTGTTATTGAGGTAAGAATATCTCCAACATTATTTGGTCATATCCGTTATCAAACACTGGCACTCCCTTGGACATACTGGACAATGTCCACTTAAGCGTCTCTCCTATAGTTCGGTCTTTGCATCTGCGAAGCTTGTCATTGCTGCTACCGCTAGGTGTCACCATCGACTTATGTCGTCTCAGCATTCGTAGTCTACCCATTCACGTTGCCATTAGCATCAATCAAAAGGCGTTTTGTTCCTTTTGAGTTTCCACCTGGGAAACGCTAGGTGTTGTAACAGCATAACCGTTTGTCCTTTCGCACGTGTCAAGTGGCAATTGGCAACCTGACTGCATCGGCTACTTCGACGGACAGAGGAGCGAAAAGTGACTAAATGTAGGTGTATCTCTAATAGATACAAATTGATGTCGGTTGCATCGAAATGCCCGGCCAAGCTGCCAAATTTAGGGATCAATGAAACAAGTAAGAAGTTTATATGCGTAACACTTATCGCAAATTTCCTTAATTCTTTGAGTGAATAAATAATTATTAAATTGCTTACAAAACTGAATATTTTGTGCATAATTAAGAGAAAGTTCTTTTAGTGATCAGTCTTATGATAATATCTTATTGGATCATATACTAGCTTTTTATGTAAACCAAAACAGCATAGATATGATTTACTAGGCAGATAGACTAGAATTATTTTCCTTCTTTTCTCGCTAACGATTGCATTAGTAACACCGCAAATGTTGGTTGAAGCAGATCAAACTGATGCAATAATCATGGTTTTTATTTTTAGCTCTGACTACATTTGAGCTCGGCATATGAAGGTAAGGTTTTGTTTTTATTCTCGCTACACACTGATTATCAACATTTACAATTTAGTAATTACTTCAATATTTGAGAAAACACGCGTTTTGTATTTGATTAAGTGAAAGTTAAATGCAGAATTGTGAGAATGTGAATATTAACAAAAAAACAAAACAAAACAAAAAAACTTTTCAATACCAGAAATAAGAGACAGGTTGAATAACGAGAACAAGAAAATGAGGAAAATTAAAAAAAACAGTTGACATTCATAGCGCCATTAGGGGTACTGTGAGTTTCAGCCTTCAACTTTTTTCAGTGACTGAGAACTAAACAAAACTATTTTTTTCCACTTAGCCTCAATCTAAGACAATGTCAAGTCGAGTTCTATCATTTATGCGAAAATAATTATTGCCATTCATTTTCCTTACCTTTTCAGAAACATTAACTTCTAAAACTTTTCTATATGCGGAAAAATGTGAAGGTTTCATTCCAGAAAATAAGTACAAAAAAGAAAAAAGAAAAAAAAAACTGGAAAGATCTAAAAAATATTCTTTTTATGAGAGGATAGATAAAAAAAAAAAATACATAATTAGGAATATTTAAACTCTATCTGATTTTGTCCCCCCCCCTCCCACATATATTTAACATCTTTTAGCGCCTCGCCCACATTATTTTACAGCGTCCTACTTGACTAAGGTGACCATTCCAGTTGTGAAGAAGTGGAAATATAATCTATTTAAATATTTGCAGAACATTTATCCATTGTTAGACTCACAAAAAGAAAGATAAAAGCGCTTTAATTTATATTCTTGACTTTTAACGTAGAGTTTCCGTTTAAGAAATTTGATCGACGTTTTTAGTAACATAAAAGGAAACGGATTATTTGCGTTCTGAAATTCGGATGGTAGAATCAAATAATTTTTTCTGTTCTTGAAACATTTTGAAATTCTTGTTGCTTATACATATATAAACAAGAATTTACAAAAATATTAAAGAAGGCTGAAAGTGCGCGTGCGTTAAACTTTCTTGCCATAAAGAGTTTTTCCTTTCAACTACTGTTTCTCTTCGTTCAAAAGGAAAACAAATGAAAAAAGGCAAGACATTCAATAGCATCAAATAATAACAAATAAACAATCATTTTTACATGCGATTTATTTGACAATGTACAAATCACAAAAAGCAGGCTGTTCAGAAAATAAATAAAAAAAATACATAAAGATATAAAGAATGTGGACATAAAGTAGGTTTACAAAGAGTATGTGGGGAGGAGAACATTTCAGAAACAATATGGAAATCTTGTAATAAAATATTTATATTTTATTACAAAATATTATTACAAGATTTAGATTTTAACCTTTGACACTAAAGCGAGGTTGCATTTTTGCTTAATGTTAAACCTCACTTTCCCCACCAAATAAAAAAAAACGAACGAGAGAACCAAGACGGATGTATTCTATGCTTTTTATACATGGATGTACGTTGTGGTACAGTGGATATCGACTCGGAACGAGAAATCGGACATCCGAGTTCGAATTCCAGTTGAATTCGTTGCATTCACATACCCTTCGAAAATGTATGAATCCATTTCTGCTCCTCCAGCTATGGGTTAAATAGCAGGACAGATTAAGTTCTATAGCCTTGTTTGGCAACCAGTCTACTGCAGAAAGTAAAGGCAATCTATTGCGGGAAGATTTTCTACCTAGTCAGTCATGTCTCTTTCGCGATGTGATCGCCCAAGTGTGTATCATGTATGGCATTCAACTGACTGACTGAATATAGTGGATGGAAACAAAGCTTCTCCTGGGCATAAAGTGGGGAATCGGTTTTCTATTGTTATGCAGTAATTAACTGTTCCCTCTAGAATTAGTACAAATTAATATAATACTACAATCCATTTACCCTCCCTCTAGCTATGAGTTAAAAAGTAGGACAGATTGGGTTCATATTGCCTTGATTGGCAACCAGTCTACTGCAGAAAGTAATGGCAATCTACTGCGGGAAAATCTTCTGCCCAGTCAGTCATATCTCGAAAGAGACATCATCATCCAAGCGTGTATCACGTATGGCACTTAACTGACTGATACATTATATATAGATGTAACAGGAAATACCAAAATGGAGACTATTTTTCCGAAATCTAAACAAAAAAATCGCTACCCTAAAAAAAAAATTTGAAAAATATGCCAAGAATTTAGTAAATTATTATTTTCAAACAATATTTTCACTACCTATTCTAGTTGTCTATCATACTCTTCTTTTTGTGATATCTCAGTTGTACTTTTTTTAAAAATTGGGGTGGAGGCCAATTTTCTTTTTTAGTAATATAAAGAACAATCTCTGAAGATGCTATTTCAGTAAAAGATTTATGCAATATCAAGTGTGAACACAGAAAATTCGCCCCGAACTTTACCAAAAATAATTCAATAAAACTCGAAATATATATTTTTTGAGCTGAAGCTTGCATAATTTAATAAAACACATTATTTTCTTTCAGGTTGAACAGAAAAAATCTACAAAGTGTTCTGAAATTTGTATTTTCTATTAATTTTAATTCACATTAGTTTATTAAAGATTGTATTTAATTATAAATTGTTGTTAAAATTCTTCTCTTTAATTTGTAAACGCATTGGAAATCATAAAAGTCATGTGGGTCACAACAAAATGATAAAGGTTAATTGAGTGACTACAAGGTTTTCTATCTGAGAAGCTTTCTGGAAAACTCTCTGTTGAGTTTACGGGTGTTGTGGTTATTATTGCTGGGGTAGGATTTGATCCATTCACTTAAACACCCAATGCGTGTTGAATTACTTTCGTTGCTCACGTACGCTGAAATAAAATATTTCTGGGACTTGACTTTAGTCACTGGGTCGCAACAATCTTTTGAGGGAAATATCTTCCCGAGCAAAAGATACGTCTGTCCTGTTGAGAGTCCCAGCTAAAAAAGGAAAAACAAAAAAGATTCTCTCGGTTTTTATTGGGCGCAATGAAACCCCTTTTTCTTGCGCATGCGCGGATGGTGTTTCCGGTCAGAGGCCTCCCGGAAGGTTATTATTGTCTTTTTATTTTATTTTATTTTGTTTTTATTTTATGTTATTTTGTGTGTTTTTTTATTATATTTTATTTTATTTTGTGCTTTTATTTTAATCCCCACAAGGTGACAGTCAAGGTATATTTAGACAAGTAAGTATTCATTCAAACAAGATTAATTTAAACAAACCTTGTCGGTTCTAATTAATCAAGTTTGTTTGTGTATAAGTTTCGCGGACGCATCACTCATCAGAGTCTGATAGATGTATTGAATTATTAATGGACACCATATCTATATTCTATATAAGAAACGCTAATCATGGACTTCAATCAAATTTGTAATCTAAAATTATTGGGATTTTTTCCAAATAAAATATAGTTCATTCATTCGGCGTACAATCAAAATGAACACTTACTCAGTGTAAAATTGAAACAGAAAAATTTTATTTTATTACAATAATTTATTTCAAGAGAAGAAAAATTTGAAAAATATTAGTTTGAGTTCCTAATAAAAATTAAGCAAGGTAAAGAAAAATGTTCATTAGAAAGTAGGGATTTACATTAATTGATAAAATGAAAAACTTTTTTCTTGTTGAGGGAGAGGAATTGAGTTCACGAAAGATTATTAATACTGTTGTAGAATTGTCTTGTCAAACGAGAAGTACCAAATAAAAGTTGCAAATTTGTAGTAGTTGGTACACCCTTGTAATATTATGGTAACAGCGAACGAGTTCTCTCAAGATTCGTATATTGTCTGGAGTTATTGGTTGACTCTATGGTGTCTCGTTATCTATAGTCCTCTTTTCCTTATTACTGAAGATATTAATTGATTTGTTTGACCCCATTATCCAATCTGACGTCTCGAGAATGGATATAGATTTAGCCTGCTGATGACCTTGATTATATTTGCCTCGTCAGGCCAACGAAGCTATTTTTTCAAATGATCACGTCTTTCATATTGTATTTCTGATTAGTGAAAAATAATTTTAATTGTGAGTTTTTCTCAGTCCTATTTTCCCCACCGAACAACCCTTTAAATCACCCTTAGTTAGAAACGGAGTTGCCATAATCAGGCTCAAAAACAAGGCTTATCAAATGAACGAAAATATGTATATATATAAATTATAAT